>CM056170.1:18221780-18821780 GCA_029691765.1 Entomobrya proxima | reverse complement strand
TTCCATTATAACAATAGTGTTGAGAGTTATTTTCTTTGTTACATAAAATAGAATGCAATTTTGTTGAATTTTTTGAGTAGCCGGTTATTTCTTAAAAATTGACATTGGGAGCTCGGATATATATGCTTCTGGATTTGTAACTGTGCCACACAATTTTTCATTTGATTTATGATGAGCAACTCAAGAGTTTCAATGTTTCAAATATCATTTGAAGGGGAAACTGATTCAAATTTTCTGCCTGAGGCAAATATAATGATTATTGTGCTTTATCTCTGGCTTCGTCTGTTGTTTTATTCGTGAGACGCCACTCAGCACTCTCTGAAGAAAAATAATGCACCAAACGCACAAAATCCAATAACTTTTCTCCGTGCGTTTGTTACTGCTCTTGGGTTAATTTATTTGAACCTGAGGAATACACATGATTATAAAAATGATGATGCTCATCATAGCCATGTGCATCTCTAGGCATAAAATTTACGCACATGGCTTCTGTTGCTGCTGCTGCGTAAAAACAGGAGTCCCATAGAATCCTTCTTTCGAATTATCCATGAAGAAGCAAAAACAAGCGTGTTTGCTATTATGGCCTATTATGCTTATTATTATGATCCACAAAATTTTACCCTTCCTTTTTTCTCCTTTTATTTAGTGTGTGCTACTGCTTATTGGCTTTTATGGCAAAAGGAATGGCAGTAATCATGATAGATTACATTTGAATTTGAGAATTATTACAGCTTCCACCACCATGCTTTTGCGGCACATGGCTCTGGCTCACACAGGAGAAAAACGCACTCACGCAGCTTATTATTCTACTTAACCATATTAGGTTTTAGAATACTAACTACCTTTTATGATAAGTAGCTCCAACTTCAAACCACAATAAAGCACAAACTTTTCAGCGGTTCAGCAGTACAATGAACTTGCTCACATTCATAGTGTCTTCTGCTTTTCTGCACAACAATTACCATTTCAATGATGATAGTTATTCAATTCTTAGCACATTACGTTAATATTGCAGAGAACGAGTGAACTTTAAAACAAAAAAATGTTTCTGATGTACAAACCAACTAATTGCATTCAGAGCTTTTTAAACTAGTCCGGTACGTTAGACAAGTTCAATGAGGACGAAGATGGTATACTCTGCGTCTAAAATTATCTCGTGTGACATTCTTCTTACTTTGGTTATGATGATATTACTGTATAGCTCTGTCATCGGTATCGCACACGTAGCAGTGACACAGAACAACTAAAACTTCGGAGAAACTTCAAAAATCACTGAAATGAACAAAGTCTACCAGTGCAGTGAGCCGGTTCAGAAAAAAAGTAGCAACTTGACTTGTATGTTGTCTATGTATGCCCATCTCACATACTTTTGGTGACTGGATAACTCTCGTTTTGAACAAAAAAACTGTATGATCCTCTCATCATCCTCATACAGCACACAAAAACTTCATCCATCCGTCCGCCCGCATATAATAAACGTTTACAATGAAATAAGCATGTATGCTTCCGCTGGCTACGTTTTAAAGGTTTTGTCCTCCTCTTTTTCTAATAATTTCCAATACTAAGCCACGCACGCATAATCGCTTTTCTCTCTCTGTACTCACTCGACAGAAACAACTCAACAACTTCGTGTGTCTCTTATTTTCAAAAACCAACCTAGAATTATGTTTTCCTCTCCAACCAAAATAATATATTAGTTTGGTTTATCATTTTCTTTTTTACACACGTCTCTCCGGTAGTCGGACAGTATTGCACCCTCCGGTTTTTGTTGCTGCTGGGAATGCCTGCTGAGAGCCGAATAAGAGGTTACTCCTTCAGAGTCACGTTGACTCCACCGACTTTTAAAAAATCATTTTTTTCCTCCAGCAGCAGTAGAAGCAGTCAGTCAGCAAAAGTGAGAAAACAAGAGGAATAGTTGGAGGGAGTACATAACACAGATTATTTTTTAACCCTTTAACTTTCAACTTGGCTCTGTTATTATTATTATTTTTATATTTTTAAAGCTACAAAAACATTTGTCCATGAAGCCGACATCAACACAATTCGTTATGGCTTTCCTCCTTCCCCGAACAAACGAACGCGGAACGGTTTTCAAGAGGAATGCTAATGCGTAAATAAGCTTTATTGCACATTACTCATTATTACAAGCCATTTTTTCGTAGAATATTGCTGTCATTAGACCAACTCGTCGAAAACGTAACGTGAAACGTAAATAATGTGCCATGCATGAATAACGCGCGGTACGAATGATGATGTTGACGTAATTAAGGTTTTCTCTCTCTTGTCGTTGTTCTGTGTTTCCAACCTCTCATCCGCAATTACAAAAAACAACTTGGTAAATTGATTATAATGCAAACGGATACACCACATTTTGGATTTTGAAAGGGTAAAAAAATTATAAAAAAGAGTAACAATAGAAAGAACAAGCAATGGCAAACACATGTGAAATGGGAATTACTACACTGTGTAGTCATTTTGAATTAGAGTTGTTTGTGTTGGGAAAATTGTCAAAGACTCATCATCTCACTTATGTATCTGCCCACTACACTGTCAACCTTTGCGTGATGACATGTCATTTATTCATCAGATATCTATCTACATTTATAAGTACACACGATTAATCAGCAACTGCGGTGAATCACACAGGAAAAAGGGTTGAAATTTTTGACCAGAGAGAGCAATAAGAGGAAACAGAAGGAAAATTGGTAGGCTTATAATGAATGCACACATGCGTATCCAACAAGCACATTGTATAACATTCGGCTCTGGGAAATTTTCTTGTTGAGTAAGAAAAAATACAACCGGGTTTTCAAGCAATTCTCTCATGAAATAACGCATTTCATTTTTCTTTTGCGGTTTGTACACCAAATTGAGAGAAAGAGAATCATTCAAAATTGTATTATCTCAAAATTAAATCTATTTTTACCGGAAGCCCAGTATGAAATTTTAATTTTCCTGGGTTATATTTGGAATGTCTCACAGCGGTTGGTGACGACAACTTTTGCCACTTGAATGCAATGCAATGTTGCTACTCCCTCTGTTTGTACTTATTATTACGTATTTTTAAGAAATAGCCAAATGTTTTCCATTTCAGTGAAAACAGTAATAAGTTTTATGATGTAATATATGAACTGGGAGGAAAAACGAAATCGTAAAAAACCTGCGTGCAACCATCTTTTCATTTTTCCTATTGAAAAAATACTGCAACATAAACTTTGCAGGGAATCTGCAGCAATGGCAAAATACATAATAAATATTGCTAAGCTGTGCTAAAGGGCGTAGACAGAAGAAAGTGGCACATAAAAAATTAGTTTGCGGGCTACTAACGTAATAATTATCATTATGCTTATGGCTAATAGAGAAGAAAATGAAAATATAATGTGCATTTTTATCACCTTCTTAGGTGCATGTCTCAATGCAAAAAGGGACAGAATGTGTGAACAGGGAATATCATAATAAAATTTATGGGATTTTCATGATGGGTGATGATAAGGTAAAGACAGCGGGTGTCAATATCGTAATAATGTGGCTCCTGTTATTCGAAAGAAAGCACCATTCCCACTTTCTATAACTTTAACCTTTCAAGTAATATTCACTGTACATTGTACATATTCATAATCAGTTTTTATGGTCATGTTTGCACAGAAAGAAATAAAATGTTAATTATGAAATGACTATAGGAAGCAGCGGAAAATTGAAAATATTAGTACATAAACAAGTAAGGAAACTACCTTGAGCGGTACTACTAGTACACGCATGAATCATAATTTTAACTTGGGGTAGATTATGGGGCATTGAGAAATTGCCGTTTCAACATCTTTATACGTCCTAGCTTCTGTGCACCAACACACAATGTTTTATAATCTACCATGTCTTCCTTGTTGGCTTACACAGAACACATCTTTATCCATTTTACGAGCCGATCCTGTCTCTAGCTCCTTAGGGCAGCACAAGAAGAAACTTCATCTCATAAAAATTACAAAAATAAAACGAAAGAATTTCTTTGGTATCCCATGTTGTCCCTTCCTCTTTTGCTTTTTCTACACGCGGAAGCTCACTGATTCTTCTGGATTTTTATTGTGGATCAGTGTAATGAAGCAATCAGTTTTTGGCATTGTGTGTGTGATATTGCGAAAACATCAAATGCCAATGGACTAGCATACGAAGTACACACAGAGTGGCAACAGCTTCATGTTCTTTGGTACCACCCACCGATTTATTACCGGCAGCTGAACCGTTTTTGTGTGCGGTTCTTCTAGAGCCAAAAATAATCCATTTTATTTGCCTTTTCGTTTCGCTGAGATTGGAGGAACAAAGACATTTTGCTAAAGCCATAGAGCTCACTTTTTCTTTATGCTTTTGCTTGCAATAAATTGTTTTTGTGCGTAGAAAAGCTCTCGTAAATCTACAAATTTTTAGCAATATATTGAAATTTTGCCATGATAATGCCTCTCGAGTTTACACGCATCATCAATTTTGGGTTTCACACAATCCAAGCAAATCTTTGCAGCTGCTGGCACGTGGCACACAAAAGTGTGAGTCAACGGAAGTGAATGGTGCCGCAGTTTTTACTCTTTGTCCATGAGCATGACCTCACTAATTTTGCTGGGGTTCCTTTCATTGCATACAAATGTTTATGAAAGTGGTCATTCTACATGATTTTTCTCTGCAGAATGATTTACCAACGCTGTTGAACATTTATAAGTGCATGAAAAACTGGAGTTTACATTCCACTCAGTCCAGCCACCCACCAACATAGAAGATGCTGCTCACATTGCCTGCAGCAATTTAGTTCCAGTACACATGGAGCATATGCCTAGCTTTACTAAATCCAGTTCTTTTGCATGTATGTCCATGAAAAACTGATTTAAACCCATTATTACAGTCATATGCGAGCTGTATTACTTTATGTTTAAGAGTTATCATTATATGTTCTGCCAAACCACACGTAAAAGCAAAGCAAAACTTGACCTTAGTACGTCAATCTCTGCACATGTGTAAACAAGTATAGCAGAGACAGACACGCGTTTAAACTTTGACAAGATAAATGTTTTCGTATCTATTTCATCCACTAATGTGCTTCAATTTGCTGGCTGTCACCAGCTGAATAAACTTACCAAAATCACTTAAGCAAGGCATTAATATTTCTCTATTTTCAACATTGAGTTTGAGATATAGTAAACGAAACGGAACCCAATGCACTGTGTCAAAACAATTGGTAGTACATTTTGTTGGCATAAAATTGCTATTTTACTATCCATGAAAATATTGTGATTTGTAAGTGAGCATGAATACACTAAAAGTATTGAGGTTAGGGCAGATCAGAACTTATCGCTGCTTTTCGCTCAGTGCATGTACAAACAAGGGATATCTAAAAAATGTAACGGTTATTGGAGCCGGTCATATGGGTACCGGAATCGCACTGGTGAGGTGACGCATTTAACATTGTGATACTTCTGAAAATAGGAAGTTTTTCATGCAAATCTATTTCTTTTTCATGATATCTGAATAGAACAATGGGGTTGCTGGAAATATTGTCACAATTGCTGATATCAGCCAAGACTCCCTAAACCGCTCAAAGAGAAAAGTGGAAGAGCGTCTGTACAAAGTCAGCAAAAGGAATTCGAAGGTACATATCAGGCACAAAGTGGGAATTTATTAAATTTTCAAAAAATGACTTAGGTAATTAATAACTCATAGAACCAGTCAGAAGACCAGATCAAATCTGCACTAACCTCAGCTTTGAATCATTTCACGTGGACTACGGATATAGACGCGGCTGTTTCTACAAGCGATCTTGTGATAGAATCCGTACCTGAACGAATAGACGTAAAGCACAAGCTTTTTGCGCACATTGACAAGGTATGCATAAAACTACACTGTACAAACATAACTAAATGACGCATTTTTATTTTTGCGTGGGTGGATGATCTAGTGTAACCAGAAAATGAAACGAGCTAAATAAAGCATGTTTAATTTACTGAACTTGCAGATAGCTCCTCCACAAACCATTTTTACCACAAATACATCTTCCCTACCAGTAGGTGAAATAGCTCAAAGTGTGAGTGCTGAGAGGCGAAAGAATTTTGAAGGTACTCACTTCTTTGACCGAGATGTTAAGCTGGTGGAAGTTATACGAATTCAGGAAACAACGGATGAAACCCATTACAAAATTTGCGAATGGGTCCAGTTCATAAGAAAAGTCTACATCGCATGCAAAGACAAGCCGGGCTTCATAGTTAATAGGCTGAACCTTAGATATTTCATAAATGCTATACAAATGTATGAGCGGGGTGAGTTTGGCAATGCAGTTATAACCCCTACCAGCACATTTAACAGTAAGACGAACGATGAGGGTTTTTTGAAACACATTTAAATTGAATAAATTCATTTTTAGGAGATGCCAGCATGCGGGATATTGACTTGGCCATGAAGCTTGGTGCTGGATATCCCTTTGGTCCTTTTGAGCTAGCGGATCATATTGGCCTTGACATTCTATACGACATTCTGCAGGGATGGCAAGTGAGACATTCTCAGGAGGAGGGATTCGCTTGCCCAGAAATACTGAGTCGACTGTACCGAGAAGGCAAATATGGGCGAAAAACCGGCGAAGGATTTTTCAAATATTGATAAAATATTTTACATTGTTTGCGCTCGCTTTTAAGTTTGCCGAAATTAAATTGGAACTTTATTTACTAAATGTAGACATTCTAAGATGTATGTCAATGCATTCTTTTTGTGTAACAGCAGTGAGCAGTCATTGCTGTTTACACAAACACTCAAAATCTGGAAGGTAAAATGTCGATAGTCCATCGTCGTTGCTTCTGTTATAGTTATGCCTAACCCCAAAGAGAATTAATCACACTAAGAAATCTGCATCACAAATCACACATCTATTCTGCGTTTTTAATGACAAAAGACGTAAATTTAATGTGTATCTCGAATGAAAGCAATAAAACAATGTTCGTAAGATTTTTTCGAGAACAAAGTAATGATCAGTAGATAACTATTCATATAAATCGGGAATAAAGTAATCTGACAATATCATTCTGCAGCGCATCATAGCATAATATCATTATCATCCTGAGTTAAAAGTAAGGGAACCTGTTTAAATGTTTTTTCGTATCGGGTTTTCGATTTCCATAGCCTGGATTCCATTCCTTCTGGCAAATCAGAATGAAGTTGGAGCGGGGTGCTCATCAAAAATTTGTCCTGAGCTAATTGCCTTACTCGAGAAAGGGGAACAGTTAACGTTCTAGTTATAGCTTCAAGAAAGGCGTCAAATCCAGCTTGGAAAAGATTCCGCGTACCTGTGATCGCGGAGTGAGGAACAAAACCATGAAGGAAGCTCTTCAGAAAATGCCGACACCAGTCAAGGTGGAGTGGTCCAACTGCTTTCAGCCAGACAAGGTGAAAGTGAGGGCTTCAAATATTTCAAAAGCTTCTGGATCAGCAACTCTCTCTTTATTCGTGAGGCAAGCGCAGATGTTGTGAGAAAAGTTACAGAGAATATCGAGGTGGTAAAAATTATCCAAGAGCCAATTCTAGATTTTCCCTCCGACCCTGACATCCGAGTGGTGAAAGAGAATGGTGAGAAAATGACATATCAGAAAGATGAAAGTGAACGGAAAAATTGGGGAGCATCATATATGCAAGCACCCGAAGCATGGGTTGCAGACGCTCTTCTTGAGGATAAACAGTAATTTATTCATGAAATAAATGATTTAAAAGGAAGCAGTAAACCATCAATATGTTTAAAACAATTTTAAACAAAACTGTTCCATATTACATACATTTCTTCTGGTTGTAATTGGGTCTTAATGAAAAAATGAAATAGACTGAACAAACTCATTCAAGAATATTGCAATGTTATGCAGTTTTATTTGCTGACAAGTTAGGTACATCAGTAAAATATATTGCATAATAATGTATAATGAATTTTATCTTCTTATAGTAAGGAATACTTGAAAATTAATTATGAGAAATCAATAAATCATGTTCCGCAATAAAATTACTTCTTCATAAATAGTAAAATTTATTAACTAGAGCTAAAATATTTGAATTATCTTACCAAACGCCACAATGAAGTTTATGAACTGTATACACTAGTTTGCTTAGTTATAACTTAACTTGAAACCATGCACATCTTTGGAGAAGCATAAATGACGAATCTGAGTAAAACATGCATGTACTTCAAATAATTGTTGTTTTCATGTTTACAATGTTTACTCATGTAGCATATTATTTTGATGTTTGCTTTGGTTTATATTATTGCAAATTCCAAAGCTTTTACATCAAATCTGGAGTGTCATTCAATACCTTTTAAGGTTTTAGGTTTTTATTTAAAAGTTTTGATGAAAATTGGATCTTTTGAAGGGTATACGCTATACTTTCTTCCTATATATTTCACCTTGCATAAAAACTTCTCTACCAATTATTTTCATGTGGCTCATATATTAAATACCTACATATAATTAAGACGTGTTTTATTCTCTAAAATGTGAGCCATCCATCATTCCACCGTCTTTCGTGACTAATTTTTACAATAAAGACTCCGAATAAGTTGTTACATACTTACATGCGTAAATATATTCTATTTACTATATCTTTTTACTGGTATCACCCATGAACCTGTGCGCGCAATGAGGCAATTACCGCCTAGTCGAAATAATAATGAATGATTTAAAGTTAAGCATGTGTCATTAATGATGGATACAGGCATATAGTTGTGACTAATGCAACGCATTTTTGAATCTCTAATAACTCGATTCTCATGCCTGTGAAAGCTAGTGAACACATGTGTCAATACGCCCCATTACATGATTCATACATGAATGTAACGGTTGACCACGCAAAAATTTCTAAGACAAACATGGTTTCCATTAACTTATCATTACTTTATCAGCTTGATGACGGAACACTTCTTACCACTTTGTACTCTGCTGTGTACATGCGTACTGTATGCCACCAACTCATTATTATCGTCATTATCATCACTTTCCGTGGTTCAGCTCTAATTTAATTCTGATAAAGTAAACTGCATTCATGGATTGTTTTCTTACTATAAACGTGCGCCTATATATCATCTAAGCTAACGTCAACTTAGGCTGTAATAACGCATAACTAAGCATTTAAAACAACAGAGTAACGTCATATGCAACTGTGGAGTTGGTAATTGTACACCGGTTGAATGTTGATGATGATCGTACCTTCAAACTCTCCGATTTTTTTGTTTCTTTGTTTGACTAGCTGCAATATACGACGCAGCAAACAAAGTTCTGGTTTTGGTTGTCTGGATTGTGGTTTACAATCAACATTAGTACTATGCAATGGTAGTGTATTCCACATCATACCTTGGCCTTATCCCATAGTTGGTGTCAATTTGGGTAAATAATTTACTGCAGCACTGCTGTCTTCACAATAAAAAAAGGAAATATCGCACTACTGACGGCAGCAATAGAATTACCAACTGCTAACACAAAATTCTTTGAAAACCGGAGCTACTTTCCATTGAATCAATGTCCTAGTAGTACCGATCAAAAATACCCTAACGTGTGTTGTTTGCAATACTTAAAATGTTTTCGTTAGCATCCACAGATAAATAAACACTATCCGTGTTCCAGCATTTCAGCTTATCTTACCTTTACCACCACAATATCATGCATAGCTACTTTGCATTCTCCTCTATCATCACAGTCATTTTAAGGTCTATGAATAATCTAAAAAGGAAAATCTCCGTTAATCACTTCTACTCTCATCAGGATTCTCTCTTCTGCTTTGAATAATAGTTAGAGCTTACATACTACAGAGCACATGATATTCAATATTATGTCTTTGTCTTTCGTTATATATTATTATGCTAAATGTACATACATTATATAGTTTTCAAAGTTTACCTGTTGGATGAACTATCCCTATCATCACTTTATTTTCATCCTCACTTCCACTATCTCCTTCACTTTTGTCGTCATAATCAATTCATTCTTCTTCTTTGCTTTTTCCAACAGCTTTTCATCCTCCCACCATATCATGTCATTCTAGCCAGTGTTAGCGTCAGTCTTCCTTCTGTTCTCCATACACTGCTTCATGATATTATTACTGTTTTTCGTTAACCACTGCTACTACCAGTTTTAATCCCCAAAATTAGCATATGCATTTCAACTCAATTCTCATTTGACTTTTTTCTCTTCGCCACTCCATTCCAACGTTCCATGCACTCGTCCCGTTTATAGTAGCAGAGTCCCAGATCTTTAAAGAAAAAGATCTGCTACTCAATTGCTTAGCATACAATGTAAGGTGTTTTTACTAAAGAATGGTGGTGGCTAGTGTTCCATAGTTAACAGGATTTCATTAAGAAAAAAATAGTAAAGGAGCAGAAATGAAATAGTTCCATTCATCTACTATTAGGCTACTATACTGACTTTAATCATTAGTCATTTTAACCAGTTCGCTGAGTTGGTAAATGAAAGCGAGGATAGTGCACTTCTGTAATTCATTTTCCTCGTTTTTCTTCTCACACGAAAATATTTTTTATCAAGAATTTAAACTTTTTAAAAAAGTTACAAAAAGAATAATTTGTCTTTTAAAACTATTTTAACATTTTGACCTATGAAAACTTCGTATAAAGAACATTTTCATTCAGAATGTACCTTTTTAACCGATTGACAACCGCTTTGGCTCTCACATTTCTCCAATTTCTGGTCATTGTACCTGTGTTTGAAGCCAGCGCAAGATCAGCGCGTAGTAGTACCAATAACGATAATAGCAGTAGTGGAAACTCTGATCACGTTGTAGGTATTCAAAATGCCACAACTTTGCCCACTGCTACTGCGGGTGGTGCGGATAATAGAACCGAATTTTACAATCATGTCAACGAGGCGTTGGACCGTTTAATTGAAATGCTGTACGGTGATATCGAGCCGAAAAATGAGCTCTTCTGGGAACCACCTCATTCTAGTCATACAGGACATGACAATGCTCTCCATTACACTAACGAATGGCTGGTCCATGTCAACGGTGGAGATCAAGAGGCTAATCAAATTGCGGCTAAGGCAGGATATGAAAACTTGGGTCAGGTATGTCAACAATGAGCTAGTAAAACCAGTTATAAAAAAGAAGAATTTCAAGGGAAAACTTTTTTATATATCCGCATTAACCTAATAATTATTGTCATTGTAATGTGCGGTCGTGATTTCATTTCCTCTCTGAAAAAAATGCATTGCTCTCCTTGAACAATCTCGTAAAGAGAAAGTATGTGAAAAGCTATTTCCTCTCGTTCTGTTCACTTTATGCTCGTGGAATTTTACGACCCTTTCTTGCACATTCTTTGGCCAGATAGATTCTGCTAGAATGGGATAGTAATAATTAGGTATTTTTTAATTAGGTGAAAGGGTTCCCTGATGTGTACCTTCTGCGAAAACCTGATCATCCCACGGAACATAAACGACATGCTCGAGAATTAACTAGTCATCTTATGTCCTACCGTCAGGTATAGTAAAAATTTCACAATGCCCCATATCACAGTGCAAAAAACTGCAAGAATGCATGTTTGTATGTGTAAAGGTGTGTGTGTGCAGTGAAAGTAAAAGCTAATTTTTTATGATGCGTTTTCTTATTCCCGGTAAAAACCAGGTTAATTGGGCTGATCAGCAGTTTTCCAAGTCTCGGGTGAAACGAGATCTAGATATTATGAACCTCGTAAAAAATTTTGACATCGGAAGTTGGTTCTCTTCGGAGGAGATTTTTGGGGCACCAGTGAAAAATCCGTATGTAAAAGCTTTCACAGATCCACTGTGGGACAAGCAGTGGTACATGGTATGGGAATTTTTTTCTTTACAAGTATAACGATCATTGTCATTGTGTGTGGATTTTTACGAGTGTGGAAATTGGAAATATTTTTATAGCAAGACACCAGGACCAAAAACTCACTTCCCCGATTGGACCTCAACGTACTACCCGTTTTTCAAATGGGCTATACGGGGCGAGGGGTAAATGTTGTGATTTTAGATGATGGACTGGAGCATACTCACACTGACCTGAAGAAAAACTATGTAAGTTGTGCGCATTTTATTTTTATAATAGAATATAAAAAATCCATTGTTATTCGGTTTTCAATCATGGATCTTTTTATACAAAGGTTCCTAGCATCAGTGGTGACTTGAATGACAATGATAATGATCCGATGCCGCGCTACGGTGCGAAACCGGATAATGCCCATGGGACTCGGTGTGCTGGAGAAGTGGCCATGCAGGCTAATAACTCCAAATGTGGAGTAGGCATTGCTTACAATGCTGGCATTGGGGGTAGGTAAACTGTGCAATAAATCCCGGTTACGTATTCATGCATTTTGCTTTCTCCTTTTTGTTTGCCTACTTTCACTGCATGATTTTTCATGCTTGTTTTGCAGGAGTGAGAATGCTAGATGGTCCAGTCAGCGATCGTGTGGAAGGAGAAGCGTTATCGTTTGCTTTGAAAAAAGTAGACATATTTTCAGCTTCTTGGGGACCTAATGACGATGGTGAAACTGTCGAAGGTCCGGGGCGATTAGCACAACGAGCGTTTATGAAAGGTGTTACGCAGGTATGAAGCTAAAATGAATGAAAATGAATTGAGCAAACACATTGATTGTCTTTTCTTTTGACTTTGTCTTTTATTTCGATTTTTGTTTCTTAAAAGGGTCGGAACGGTTTAGGAATCATTTACGTGTGGGCTTCGGGAAATGGAGGGTCAAAAGGAGATAGCTGTGCTTGTGATGGCTATGCTTCCAACATTTTCACACTTTCCATTGGCAGTGCGTCCGAGTCAGGAAGTTTCCCTTGGTACGGGGAAAAGTGTGCTTCTACTTTGGCTGTCACCTATTCTAGTGGAGCATACACGGATCAAAAGATTGTAGGGTGAACAGTAAAATTTAGGACATTTAAAAAAAGGAAAGTAAGTCAAGGTTAAATGAAACATTAAACGGTTTTTTTGATTTTCAGGCTACCACAGACCTGAACGACCAATGTACAACAAGCCACACTGGAACATCCGCTTCGGCACCCTTGGCCGCTGGAATTATTGCTTTGGTACTAGAAGCAAAGTAAGATAACTTGCTTGTGTAGTTGCATATATATCAATTATGTGGTTTACACGCACATTAATTCAAAATAACAAAATATTTTATAAAAAGCATTTGAAAAAATATAACTGTTAATAAAAATCACCACTTTGCTGATCCTCCACACATCCAGTCCTAAACTCACTTGGAGAGACATCCAACATCTCACCGTGTGGACAGCCCAACCAACTCCCTTGCTGGATAATCCCGGCTGGAGAGTAAATGCAGCCGGATTCCATTACAATTCTCGGTTCGGATTTGGCCTTATGGATGCACAAGGCATGGTGAAAACAGCACTGAACTGGACAAACGTGCCAGCTCAGCGAATGTGTCGGATCAAAGCACTTCCGTTGTAAGTTAAACAACAGAACCTGTTTCATTTCACCTTTTTTGCCGTACTAACCCTTGAGCAGTTTTTTGCATTTGTCAATGTAAAATCTATTTAGGTATATAGCCTAAGTATAGTTGCTGAAAATGTATACATCAAGTGTGTGTGGTAATTGTTTAAAAAATAACTACTATTTAAACAAGTCAATGTAAAATACTACAATATTAAGTTACAAATACTTACGAAAACATCAAAGCAGTCATACTCATAATTAGTTACGGATTAATAAAAAACTTCTACAGAATTATTACAAACATGCTATATAGAGAATCAAATTATCAAATTAACCGATTAACTACTCAAGTAAAAAGTAGGTAATATACTAATTAGATATTATATATAAATAGCACAAATGACTTACCATTTTCAGTAACTAACTTAGCTTTTTTTACTTATTATATGAGCTTGATCTTATTATATGCTTATTATATGATAACTTCTTATGATAATGTGTGTATAGGGAAAGGAACCAGATTAACCCAGTGAAACCTAACCTAGTAGAGTTTTCAAGCGACTCGTGCCGTGGCACGAACAGTGAAGTAAACTATTTAGAGCACGTACAAGTGATTACCACTATTCACTACTCTTTTCGGGGAGCACTACAAATTGACTTGGTTTCTCCTGCAGGTACATTAAAAAATATTCTCATTCTTACATTGCCCCAATCTACCTTCTTCCAACACTTCATTCTACCTTTACTTTTACTAACAGGAACCAAGACAAGGATTCTATTTCCAAGAAAGAACGACGTATCTCCTACAGGATTTGAGGACTGGCCATTTATATCAGCCCATACATGGGGAGAAAATCCTACCGGAAAATGGCAACTTTATGTAACTGACTCGGTAATAAGAATATTTTTAAAATTTTACTACAAATATACAACCTACACATAAATTAGGAATATATATAACTTAACCAATGTGGTAATTCTTCTTAGACTTTATCTGCGGATAACCGGGGTACAATAGACTCTATTGAACTGGTTCTATACGGAACTAAAGAGACTCCCCAGCATGCCCTAGCTGGACCCAGGGTGTACCCTCAGGCATACAAAAAGAAAAGCCTTAGCGAATTTACCTCTAGTAGTGACAACTCGGAAGCTAAACTCAGATTACGTGCTCTAATAGACAATGTAGAAAATTGGATCTAAAAAATATATATTGTATGCTTATCTTGTATACAAGTCTCTAACCAATTGTATATATAGATATTTACCTATGTCAAGTACAACAAAAGTGATTTTTAAAACTTGTAACCGAAACTAAAAAAAATACCTAAAAATTCATCATAAAAGTAACCCTTATCTAGTGAACCAATTTTTAGAATTTTAAAAGTGATCTCTATCATAAATAGAAGAAAAATTAATAGTTTACCTTAATAATTTGCAGCTAAAATATTCGATAAATATATATACCTATAAAAATCAATCACATTGTATGAAAAACTCTTATTATGTGTCATTATATATGTGTAAGCTATTAAACATAACTTAATATGTGCAATGAGATCTCATTAAGTATTAAAAACTTAGCTAATTAAAACGTACCTACACACAGCAACATTATCAATAGAAATGCATAATTAAATAATTTTATACACACACATTTAAATAATTAAGGCATGGGCAAATACATCATAACATATTTTTTTGATTTTTTAAATCTTGACTACTGAGATAATCAACGATTATTCCACTTTTATTATTGGCTGTTGGCATTGTACACAATTCAACCAGTGCACTCATCAGAGAAATATGTCCCAACTTAGAATTACAACTACAGTACACAGTTCTAGGACCTTCATGATGAATATTCAATTATTATTAATAATTATAATAGCATATTATTCATAACAATAATGTAGGCATGCTTTCTTTTCTAAAATTGCTTTTAAATAGTGATGACTTTTCCCACCCACAGATTTTCTAATAGTCATGTTGCTTTCTCTATAGTCAAGTAATTGTATGGGTAGTAAATTTACATGAACTGGTTAAGCTGTAATAATGATAATATTAATAGTATTAATTATGTTTTACAAGATAGTAATATAATTACAATAGGATACTCATCATAATGTATATTCATACAACTAACTACACAAGTCAAAGATACATCCGTAATTATCATAATAATAATAAAAGTTTTTTCTTGAGACACACGACACACATTAAAGTGTACTTTTTTTAGCTAATAGTAACATGAGAGATGTGTCTTCATGTCAAAAAAGTCAAGAGTCGGAAGTAGGATAATTTACAATAGCTTGGCTCTTCACATTTTTTCTCTTTTTTAGGCATCTAAAATGTGTGGCAAAAATCATATATACTGTTATACTTTTAAAGTGTTTTGTGTGGACTCTCATCTTAGTAAATAAGACTCCTCATGTTTTAAAGATGGTTACCTTAATGTTGTAATTTTTTACGTTTATAAACAGTAAGTCTACTGAATCGGAATAGGGAATCATAGTCCCTTCACAGGCTTTCACGGTATTTTTCTTACTAAAAATGTCTGGTTAAATACGTTTTAATAACAACAATTAAATTTTCTCTTTTGAAAAAATGCATCATCATGTAAAATGGTGATGACAGTGCATTTTGCATTATTTTCTTCCCTAAGGTCCATCATCATCATCCACCGAGACAGATATTAATATTTTTATAATCATAAGTAAGCATAATATATCAAGAGAGTAGTGTGTGTGTATTGAAGGGGATGATGGACTGTTTTATGTTTTGCGACTGATTTTTTTAGACTTTTTAAGAATGATAACACATAAATACTTGATATTCACGGTGCAAGTTAATGCATATAGAAAAATTCCTACCATAAACTGCAACAACATATTACACGACGATGGATATTACGTACGTACCAATTATTTAATGAGTTTGAACCTATATATTTCGAACTTAGTTTGTAGTTCTTTTCCGTTTTGAAATATTAATGTACCACTAACGTTTGTTCAAGTCTTTGCGAAAAATCATTTCTTTCTACTAGAATTATAACTGTTTTATATTATTACGGGGGGTTAAAGTTAAAGATCACGTTTCTTCATCATGTCCGTATTTTAATAATAATCATAATGATAATAATAATTCTAAAACGATAACCTTATTACGTTTCTGATAATTATAAGCACAATATAATAACTTTTTTTCTTCTACTAGAGTAGTACGTACGACACGACAATTACTGCGTTTGGATTAGTTTAAATAGTATATGGTTGATTAAATACAGTTAAAAAGAACACGCTCGATAAATATATAAGTCATCAAACTCGTGTGACTCGACAAATTGGTGAACATTTAGCAGCAGTCAATAATAATCATAATCATAATTAATAATGATAATAAATAACTACTATAATATTCTCAGCTTAGTAAAAAGAGCTCTCTCTCTCTTTCTCTCTCTGACGTTGCAATAAAAACAAGCCATACTTGTAATAATAATTAATAAAAGATTAAATATTTTAGCACGAACACTGACATGTATCATTGTAAAATGGGATATCATAATATACTTTAATTTGTTGTTGATTGTTCATCATTTCCGTTTCATCTACTACGTAATAAATTGCAAATTGACTACTAATAACTGTTTTTGTCTATCACAACACCAATTCGTTATATCGAGTAATATCAATCATAATTATTAAATACTAATAAGGAATCCCCCTCTTAAACTGGTGTGTAGTTTGTAAGTGTGAAAAATTTAAAAAAAGAGAATTTATAATAATTATAAATATAGTAGTAGTAATTATGACTATGACGTTCTTCTTGTTGCTTGCTTGATAATAATGCTTGGAAAATGAGTAATAATTATAAATCTACCATGTTAAAATTTATAGTTTTTACGATATCAGTTCCACCGAGAGAGGAGAACCGAACCCGTTTCTTTTTCTTGTTCCTACACAGCCTGTGACGACCGAGAGTGAACCTACTAAAGTTAAACTTTCCGTTTTTTACTTCTTATGTATGGCGAGAATATAAAGGCTTGACTTTTTGTTTAAATCGACAACAGTACAGTGTATGGGTGTATATTTAGCGAATAATGTACTCAACAATAAACTACCTACCTACTATAAGGTTTCGTTTTTTAAATGACAGTTTACAACAAGTAAGAGGTAAACTCACAGTTAAAGTCCCGCGGTAGGTCATCATGATTCCGTAATACCGATTCTTAAAATATGTTTTGACTTCGTTTCTTTTAAAAAGATTTGTATTGTAGATCATCATCATTTAAGTGAGGAAACTAACTGCCAGTAGTTAACTACGTTAAAAGACCATGTAATTATAAATTATCCTAGGATCCATTTTCTCAGTTATCTCCATTCCTTTCTCTAACAAGTGTTTTATCTCTAATAAAAGACAAACATCAGTTAACTTAATTTACAATTGGCATACATTCTGCTGGTTGTTTTCTGGTTTATATAAAGTTGCAGTAAGTGATGTACCCTACGTTAAAGTGTACGTTACGTTACGTTCGAACTAGTAAATATAACAGTTATATATAGTAGTGCTAACCACACGCTAAATATTTATATGCTCTACAAGAGTTAAAATGAAATAGTAACCTTTTCCTTTTTAAAATCAAATTAACCGTAATCATAATAGTAATAGTAGTAATAATAATAATATATACTTTTCGTTTAGTGAGACTTATTACGAATGTCAAAAATCTACGTATTTTAATCTGAATAACGTTAAACAGTCCTTTTGGAGACTTTCTCAGTACAATCACCACTGCATAGTAATAAAATTACAGAAGGAACAAACCATGAAGGATTACAATAAAGACAAACAATCTATATAAAATGTGTCATAAATCAAACAAAAAACAACAAAAACAATAATTAAGATTAAGATAATATTTATATATATATACTAATTATAACAAATTTTTTTCCTACATAGTGTCAGCTTTTTACTATATTCTTGATACAATTAACATCAGTAACAGCATATTAGTTATAGTTATATAATAGAGTAGTTACTACATAGTTAGGATTATTAATAATACGGATGTTTCAACGTTCCATTTATGATAATTACTTAATAACTACGTTTCAATTCTTAAATGTGTGCTTTTTACTACTACCATTCAAGTTTTTGCTGAGAACTACGTTTAGTTTTAGTGTTTAAGATATGTACATATGTACAATAACAGCTCATACAGATCAAACACGATGGACTTTGTAGATTGGGAATTTTTTCCTTTTTTGCTTTAAAATTAGTGCACAGTTTTTATAACGAATTCATACACTTTTTTGTAAATATTGATAGATTGATAACGCTACTCAGGTTCATGGGCTTTTCAAGTTTTACTGATGTAAAATGTGTCCTAGTTAAAAATTTAGAGTTACTGCTGCTGCGCTGCTGCTTTTGATGTCAAGTGACAATTTTTTTTATATCTTTAGCGTAAGATGACAATTTTCTTTTTAAACAGTTATCTGAGCATTCTCATATACATATTCCGGGTTTTTGTTTAAAAATAAGGGGTTGCCCGATGATAATAATACGTCCCTACATTAAACTTAATTTTTATATAGCCTTGATTAAAATGTAAAACTAATCTTGAGGAAACATTATACCTGTTCTCTATAGAATATTACTCTCTGCCTGTATTATTAGTCGTCCTGATTTGCTTTATAATCATACAACAACGGTAGAATAATGTAACATACTTAAATACGGTGTGTGTGTGGTCTATTCATTAGTAAATAGTCAATGGAAATTGAAAACGAAGACAAAAAAATATAAAAAACTCTCTCTCATTTGCCTATGTCTTGATAGTAGTAGATCTAACGACAATTAATATAGTTTTATATCAGCATAATTCACATTTTGTTTTTCTACCCTTAAACGTTTGTGTGTGTGTACTTTTTATTTCTGTTACCCCATTGATGAGACTTTATACAGACAGTAATCATAATAATATTGATTTCTTTAGAATGGATTAAATTACAACAGAGATACCCCCGAAAAATACGTCGTTTCATACTAATAAGACTTGCATGATAAATAATAACGTTATAATATTCGACTTTCCTTTATTAATATTAGTTACATGTAGAGATTAGTAGTTTAGCTCAGTACCGTTGGTCTTGTTATGTTTAATCTTTTCCTTGTCACGTATAGGGTCTCTTACAATAATACGAGTTGGTTGTTTCATGGTATAAGGTTTAATCATAATCTAAGCTGTGTAGTAATAATAATACAGGCACGCCCATCATGACACGAAAGTGTGGACCACCTTCCGGAATAATTTAAAAACTTTGAATTAAGACGGGGAGAGAAAAATTATAAGACATCCGTACGGCGTGTGTATATATATATGAAATGCAAAAAGTGAAACAGGTTATGTCGCTTATAGAGAAGTTAGTGAACAATTAAGTCCATGAGCTCCTGGGTGCAACGCAAACCTGACAGGATGTGTGCAGTAGTAGATATTTTTTGTTTGTTTTTTTCTTAAAAATGTCCTTTGACTGTGTTTGATCTATGATGTTGGTTTCCCACGGGATTTTGCTTGCTGATGGATGACACTCCGCGGGGACGACATGATGTTGATAGTGGGGGTCGTTAGGTTCTTACTGTAAAATTATAATGAATTACGAACTTTTTTATACTACTCTTCGATAAGGATGGTAGCCAGATGCCTGACCCGGTTGAGAATAACTCCCACCTCTCTGAGGTCCAGGACCTCCATAACTTCCAGCAGCTGTAGCATCAGCAGTACCGTAACCAGAGGCCGCCCCAGTACCTAAACATTCGAAAATAATAGAAAATGAAACAAAATGGAAAACCAAAAATAAAAAAGAAAAACTCTTCGTGTAGTATTTGATGACTGGGAACATGTAAACAGCCACTGGCAACGTAAAGCAATGTCAAGCGTAAACGTAAGCGTAGTAGGATATCTTTTTGATCACAAATAGACAAAAAAACAAGCGATGGGAAGCGCCTGGGCCTGAGAGGTGGATGTTGATTACGTTGGACAAGACAAAAGCTACGGTTACGACGGAAGAAGAGAAGAGTAAAAGTAATTACCGTATGCCCGAGAAGGTCCATAAGCCCCAGCACCAGTGTCTTGGGGTGGCTGAGTGTGAGTGTAGCCAGCGGATGAACCATATTGTGGCTGAGGCGTAGAGTATGGGTAGCTAGAGGTCGGCTTCTGTGGTGCCGGCGCTGCAGGAGTGCCTGGGGCAGCCGTTGGAGTAGTTCCTTGTCTGCCATACATGTCAGCTCCCTGAGGAGTGGCACCACCACTCTGACCATTCTGACCCATGGTGTAGTTCCAGTTGGCTCCATAGCTATTTTGGGGTGTCGTACCTAAAATGTCCATGATAAGCTCAAGTTAATGAAACAACCCAGAAGCCTGTAAAAATGATGTATGTTTTTTTTGCCTGGCCTGCCTGGTATCAAAAAGTGTATGTGGAAAGTGGGAGCTCGATAATGGAAAAATTACAAATGTAAAGATCCCTCGTCTACCTACTGCCATTCCAACAACTTTATAACGTGTGTGCGTTTGAAAATAAATTGAAACAACCAGCCATCACCATATTGTACAAGCGTATAATTAAGTAATAAAAATGAAGAAAAACACCGTCAAGTTTTAAACTAAAAACGTCCCAAAAGCCGGGAAAGCGATTTTAATCCTTTCATAAAAATGCACACATAAAACAGATAAAGAACAGAAATTCCAGGAATTCTTAAAGTAATCCCTTATGTCGTTTCTAAAATACAGTTAGCGAGAGGGATCTTCAGTTTTTCCTGCCATAAACGTTACGTAAAGGTGTAAGGTCCTACTATAAAAATCTTATCTGATGACTACTATATTCTTTTGTGAATTCCTTCACTATTCTGCTCTATAGCTTTTTTTCTTAAAATTCTCATCAATATATGGCATTATATAAACTTACTCTGTAGCGACGATGTTAAATTAAGAGATACACTTATACAGTAGATGTTATACAATAATAATAACTTTTTTGTTTTTTTATATTTCTCGCTGGCGAAGTTGAATGTTGTTTGTTGGTAGTAGTAGTAGTTAACTTAACCTGACTTGGGGGCTACAATTACTGCTGAAACTGATATCTACTAGACGAACTGTACAGATTATTGACCCGCTCACCATAGCCATAGCTTTGTTGTGGGGTAGCTCCATAACTGCCCCACTGTGGCATTTGCTGTCCTTGAGTAGCTTGTGCAGCTCCCCAGCCTTGATAACTTTGTCCACCGCCGGGGTTGTAGCCTTGTGGAGGATATCCAGACTGTTGAGGAGGAGTTCCCCATCCTTGATATCCTTGCATCATGCCGCCGGGGGGTCCCATATGACCCATGGGATTACCCATCTGTAACAAAAAAGGAGACAAACAGTCATGAGGAATAGCAAGAAATGTCTTATCACAGTGTAGGGATGATAAGGCAAAAGTAGTGTACTATAAGTAGTAATAATAGATTGATTTATATTCTTACCATAGCTCCCCATCCGGACTGACGACCCATTCCACCACCACGACCATCTCTAGGTTCGGCACGTTTGATTTCAACCTAAAATGAGGATTGTATAATAGGATAGAGTACTTGACCTAACACCTGACCTGATAAAGGGTCCCGACACACTTATATATATTTACACTTAATTACAAAGTTAGTTTACAAAATACGATTCCGTACTAAATGTAACGTATAGAGTATTTACATACTTAAAGGTCTTTCTCGTACACACACACATAATAATGAATATTACGAACCTAAAGTAACATTTTTTTTGTGCTATAAATAATTATCTAAATTACAAACTAGCACAATATGTACATGCTATAACACAACTTACATACTGACTAAACCCAAGTTTAACTTCTTTTAGCAAAAAGATCTCAATCAGAAAAGAGTTAGTGTAATATTAGAAAGCTTATGCACACTTGCCCGCAATGTGAGCAAGTGCATCCAGCACCAAAAAAATAAGAGAAAATGATTTTGTACCTGTTTTCCGTTAATGTTCACGAAATGCTCGGCTACTAATCTTTCCACTGGATCATCGGTCTCGAATGAAACGAATCCAAACCCTGAGGCAAGAAAGGAAAAAGTTATTATGAAAGTTAGTACACAAGGTTGAAAGAAATAGAAGGAAAAATGGAATTAAATTCTGAAAATGTGTTGCCGACAAGGAGACACAATGTCCGATAAGACAAAGACATCGTGCACTATGTGGAGGCTTTTTTAGTATCGGCTATTTTCTTTAGAACTACAGTACGCAGGAAGTACCAAGTGTCAACTTTCGTTAGCACTTTAATACCTCAACAGCCTTATTTCCACTCCCATCACCAACTACATAATCAACCCAATAAAATTCCATTTCTTACCTCTAGTGCGGCGGCGTTCCTGATCGTACATGATAACAACTTCAACCACCTTTCCATATCGATCAAAGAACTGTCGGAGATCAGTTTCAGTCACGTTGGGTGGCAGCCCTCCTAAAAAGACCTTGGGAACATTAGAGCCCCGCTTTGGCTTTTGCATGGTTCGTGGGTTGCAAGGTTTAGGGTCAATCTATAAAATTCACCAGAAAGAAATAAAATAGGCCCCATTAACTCCACAAAGTCCCCTTACAAAAAGCACCAAAATAGCAGTATGAAAGACTCATGGACTCATGACCTGTTTGCAACTTACCGTGCGCCCATCAAGCTGATGCGGTCCACTGTTCAGCACAGCATCCACATTCGCAGGGTCACTAAAAGTCACAAAGCCGAATCCCCTGGACCTTCCAGTTTCCGGGTTTTTCATCACCACCGCATCTACCACCTCGCCAAATCGACTAAAGTAACGCTGCAATCCATCGATGGTAGTTTCCCAGCTGAGTCCACCAATGAACAACTTTCTGTAAACCAACAAACCAAACATCCAAAAATCAATCAATCATCCCCTCCAAAAAACCTTTAATCAATCAATCAATTAAACCATCTTACCCTCTCTCGTCACATTCTCCATCCTTCTTCATGATGCTGTCCTGATTATTTTTAACACCGCTGGACAAGTTGCCTCCAGCAGTGCAGTCGATAATCACGTTCGACCCTATTTTGGAATGTGGCTGCCTAAAGCCAACACGCGAATAGATTTGGGAAGGAATTGTCGACAACTTGACTCAAGTTCCGGGACCGCTCTCTGTCATATAAAATTTTTTCTCTTGGGTTTTTAACTAACTTTATAATAATTAGCCTAGCCTTTCTTGTGTGTAAAATCCTCTCGTCTAAAAAATCCTAAAACGATTTATTGCTCTTCTGTGACAACAACTCACCACCTCTGTCCAAACAACGAAACTACTTATTTATGTCAAACCCAAAAATTCTAAACAAGCACCTTGGTTTCTTTGCCGTCTACCCAAAAACTTCTGCTAAGCGGCGGTCTCCTGTCTATAAAGTCAGTACAATAATTTTGTATCCTGTCGTCACACTATAAGTTTTTTGTTAACTTGTAATTAAAAAATGCTAAGACGTGGAGTTATTTTTGAAGGAATGACAAATCTACTTTAAATGATGTAATGTCTACAGCTTACAAGCTTACAGATACAATATACCAATCTATAATAGATAGATAGATGTTAAGGTATGTATATACTTTTTATATCTATTTGAATGATGATCTGTCTCTCTCTCTTAGAACTTTTTAAAAGAGACTTGCTTGAGAATAGTGTGTATTTTCTTAAAGGAATTTAAATAGACACACTGACTTTTTGTTTTTTAAGTAAGACAACGACACGGCAGTAAAATTAAGATTATAACAATAACAATAATAATAATTAAATTGTAGTGTGTATTTTGTATGTATTGGCTGTTGTTGTGTATGATTACTTGTTATATAAGACAAGGCGAAAGAGAGAGATTGAAGTATTGAAGGGGTTCTTAGCTTTATAGAGTTTAACTAGTAAACCTTATATAATTAATTGTCTAAAAGTGTCTAACTTTATTTAAGAAATAATTTGCCTGTCTGGAAATTAGTTTATATTCTTAACAAGTTTATATAATAGCCTAGAAAAAATTATTCTAAAAAAATTGAAGAGAGCACAGCGTGGCTGGCCTCTACTACACCGAAATCCAATATGGAAGCTGGTACATTTTAGTAATACATGGCCAGTGAGAGAGAAAAGGAGCCGACTCAGAAAATGCTTAGGGAAAAAAACTCCTTCTTTATCAAAATTGTTATGTGCTACATGGCTATGTGTATTGTGGATATGGTTTGGGATGAATTTTATGTCCTTTACGTATTCGGCGTAGGAATAAACGCTATGCATAAGGCGACGGATGGATACAACACGGCTTTTTACTATGCACTTAAATTTACGTGTGGAGTGGAGTGTGGATTTGTGGAGAAAAGGTATATACGACCGAACAAAGTCATAAAAAGAGATACCCACTCTTCTTGGTTGATGCTAAGCCAAGCCAATGTACATTGTTAAGTTGGCTGAATGGCTTTTGTGTAAATGCATTCGTTTGTAGTTGCTGCTCTATTCTGAAATAAGCTTATTTTTTAGGGATAAAAATACCTTCGTGGTTAATACGGTACATGGTAGAGTGGAGAGAGAAGCCTACTGTTTGTTACATTTTATACACAAAATTGTTATGTTGTTGTGTATATGGTTGCTTTTTTAAATGAATACTACTCGTGACCAGAGAGTCCTAGACTGATTCTAAGAGTATATATGTCTGTACCTCAACACGAGGAACACGTTGGTGTTGGTTTCCGCCGTGTCAGATATACCACTGACCGACAAAAGTCGAAAAACCAAAAATGCACTTCCAGACTTCTGGGAAGTAAGAAGTGGAGCTTTCGTTACTCGTGACCAGAGAGTGCTAGACTATTTCTGGGAACACATATGTCTGTATCTCAACACGAGGAACACGTTGGTGTTGGTTTCCGCCGTGTCAGATATACCACTGACCGACAAAAGTCGAAAAACCAAAATTGCACTTCCAGTCTTCTGGGAGGTAAGAAGTGGAGCTTTAGTTACTCGTGACTAGAGAGTGCTAGACTATTTCTGGGAACACATATGTCTGTATCTCAACACGAGGAACACGATGGTGTTGGTTTCCGCCGTGTCAGATATACCACTGACCGACAAAAGTCGAAAAACCAAAATTGTACTCCCAGTCTTCCGGGAGGTAAGAGGTGGAGCTTCAGTTACTCGTGACCAGAGAGTGCTAGACTGATTCTAAGAGTATATATGTCTGTATCTCAACACGATGAACACGATGGTGTTGGTTTCCACCGTGTCAGATATACCACTGACCAACAAAAGTTGAAAAACCAAAATTGTACTCCCAGTCTTCCGGGAGGTAAGAGGTGGAGCTTCAGTTACTCGTGACCAGAGAGTCCTAGACTGATTCTAAGAGTATATATGTCTGCATCTTGACACGAGGAACACGATTGTGTTGGTTTCCGCCGTGTCAGATATACCACTGACCGACAAAAGTCGAAAAACCAAAATTGCACTTTCAGACTTATGGGAGGTAAGAAGTAGAGCTTCAGTTACTCGTGACCAGAGAGTCCTAGACTGATTCTAAGAGTATATATGTCTGTATCTCAAAACGAGGAACACGATGGTGTTGGTTTCCGCCGTTTCAGATATACCACTGACCGACAAAATTCGAAAAACCAATATTGCACTCCCAGTCTTCTGGGAGGTAAGAAGTGGAGCTTCAGTTACTCGTGACTAGAGAGGGATAGACTGAATCTAAGAGTATATATGTCTGTATCTCAACACGAGGAACACGAGAGTATTGGTTTTCGCCGTGTCAGATGCACCACTGAACGACAAAAGTCGAAAAACTTATTTTTTCATTTTTTGTGTGTTTTGACATATGTAAACATGATTTTTTGTGTTGTTTTTTTCTAATTGCGTTTAATAGGCTTACTGTGGTTTATATTTGCCTGATTTGTCCAAATTTATGTAATATTTAAATTTTTAATTTTTTTTCATGGGGGGGATGTTGTTAATTGGAACTTTTTTAACATGGTTTTAATGACAATTTTTTGCCCTTTCAAGTGCACTAGTGAGTTATTTTTTAAAGTGTAATTTTCGGAGTTTCAATATGCGTATCTCTTGGGGTAATTTGAAATTTGAAAATCTAAAAAATTATATGTCCGGGGATTTTGTTTTAAAACATGTTAGCGAAAGTTTGATTCAAATTGGTTAACATTTGTAGGAGCTAGTCGCTGAAAACCATCAAAAACTTCAGCGCCCCCTTGTAGCCATATGGTACATTGTAGAATTTTTTGGAAAGTGGTTTCTGGGCCTACTCTTGATGCTCTTTCAGGAAAAAAATATCTCGGGCGATTTTAAAAATACACCGCATAAGCCGTATCCATTAAAAAAAGAATTACACTACTAGGCTATTTTAATGTCTACCTGCTTTACTCTTGACAGTAGTAGGAATGTGTAGTAAGTTGTAGTAGTAAAAAAAGAAGGGGAAGCGGCGGCTGAAAAAATGATGACGTGATGATGATGTTGATCCCTCGTTTTTTGGTAAAAATGTAGAAAAAAGCGTATATAGAAAGCATATACAATATATCTTTGTGTCAAAAAATAAAGCTTTTTATCATAAAGGAAAAAGGTACAAAATGTACAGGCTAAGCATATAACACACCAAGAAAAAATTGGTTTTGGCTGGATATTGTATATATTTGTACAGCAGAGGGTTTTAAAAGCTACCTCTATCTAATATATTCTCTGTGCTATCTTTTCCATTTTTCCTATTGCAGAGATATATGCTTAAAACGATGACATATCAAGTTATATGAATTGTGTACAGAGGATGTAGAAATGTTGTGTTCCGGCTTGCGTTGTTGCAATATTGCTACCCGGTTGGAAAAGAGGATAATGAATTGAAGTAGAATATTATGCGGTAATAAGGCTACATTGTATTCCGGTCTGTGTGTCCTGTGCTCATTTAAATGCAGAGTTTGCTTGGGTTGACTTTCTACACCGTAAATTTTTCAACATGAGGATGGTGTAAATATGAATAGAATGTAGGTTCCATTCATCTGTAGAATTAATTTTGTCAAATTTTTAACAAACAATTCTGTGTATGACTTTTATATGAAATTCCACGAATGACAGAAATGGTATAAATGTGTCATGCTTGACAAATCTCAAGTCTGATTTCTTTAAATTGCATGAAAAATCAAGCTTAATTTAGACATTTGATGGATGGGTGTTTTGGACTCGACAATTGCTAGACTAGAAGAGAAATTAAAGTATTATACTAACTCAATTAGGAACCCGGCTATTTTAATAACTTTAAATATTGTGGCAATCAGCGCACAAAATCCTCCTACCTTTGTCTTGTGACTATATTGTATGAACGAAAACTCGTGATGATACCGATACGAACGCTATCAAGTTTGTTTTTATGTTTATCCTTCAAATGCATGCAACTACCTTTTTACGTGAAATTCCTTCAATTCTTTAAAACATTTTATACCAAACAACCACACTGCAAGTTAGCATAATATTAAGCGAAACCAAATTCCAATGTAGATTTAAAGCGGTGTGGCTGATGATGCTGTGTCTACGTATGCAAATACCTCTCGTATCTCTACTATAACAATGTATATAACAATTCCAGGGAATATGTTCATTAAGCCGGCCGGCATTTTCAGTTTACCTTATAGATTTTCCAGCCAGTAGTTCAATGTTCAAGTTTTGCTTGACTGTGAACTAAAGATGTTCTCAACCTCTCAAGCGTTTATAGGGATATATTTTTTTGTGTTGGCTCTTCTCTTTTGTCGATTCTCTTGTAAGTGAGAAGACGAAGAAGAAGTGAGTAAACCGAGCTTGGCTTCTTTTCTGACTCAGCGCTCGGGAAATAGGCCACGCCTCTTTTACCACCCCCAAAAACGATCCCCTTACTGTACTCAAGCTCTCTCGTCACTGAGAAAAGTTTAAACATAAAAAAGTCCATACATTTCATTACAATTACAATGCTGAGCGAAGCACTGAGCAGCGATGATACTACCACAAAGTTTTTGTTACAACAACACCACGACTGACGACCACACGGCCAACAAAAATCTTATGCATTTCAGTACACATATTCATCCTTTTGGCTGAAAACACAGAATGAAATGAAAATGAACTGACGCTCGGTGAGTCGGCCGGTGGGTACAAAAAATTTGGTGGAAGTGGAAGTAGTAGCCACACAAGTGCACAAGAAGACGTTTCTCTCTAAAGACATACCTATCAAACTTTAAAAACCGGGCTGTGTGGAACCATATAACTGCGGAGTAGAAGCAGCGTTTATTGTCAAAATGGGGATGATGATGGTGACGGTAGTATAAATGCAAAATCTAACAAGCTTACATATTTTACGCATGCATTGCTTTCAAGAAGACAGTCGAGAGTGAGCCCCAGCCCACAATAAAAGATGAAATGACAGACAAACTGACAGCCACGGGAGTAGTAAGTGTTACTACCACCATCACCGACATTTTTTCGAGATAGAAGAAAGCTTGTCGATGCATGAAGAAAAAGCGTCCTGAATATTTTCTGAGCATGTTTGTTTGGATGGCAGTTTCGCACCAAAAAGATTATGACAATAGCGTTCTTTGTACGGAAAAAGTAAGCTTGGGATTTGGCTTGTGAAATGATGCACCTTGCCCTCTAGCTTTTTTACGCTGAATTTTTCAGCCCGTATTACTATCATGTTTCATTCTTCTTGTGCTGGAGATGTCGATTATTTCTTGAAGACACGCAATAACTATGCTAGTCTAATGTGGCAACGGTTTTCGTTTTTGTTACTGCGCCGCATACATATCGTACATATTGTACCGCAAATCGTAACGGTTTAAAAGCCACGTAGATTACCCGCATGTTTTTGAGCAAAGTTGGAAGCTAGTGGTCGAGTTACGATTATGAAATGAATTTTTTAGGAGCATTTCTCTTCTTCGTCGAAAACCCTGAGTTTCAGACTAATGATGATGGTTGTAAATTTTAGCTCTGGATTCAATAATTTTGTAATATAATTTTACCTGTCGTTGGCGACTGATGACAGACCGGAAACGAGAAGGAGGAAGGTTTCCTGTAAGAAATTCGATTCGTGGACGCAATCAATGACTTTCTCCGTGTCCGTAGTTGGTAATCTAACTATTTCTGAAAAAGTTTTCAAAGCTAATGAAAATGTCAAAGAAAAATGAAAATGTACCAAGTAAAATAGCTAGTGTAGAGGAAAGCAATATATGCAATGTTACGTATGATTGTAGGTACTTAAAATATTGAAATGAAAGCTACATTAAAGATGAACTTAGCAGAACAATATTAATGAACATACTACGCTTACGGTGAAGGAATGTCAATAAAAATGGGAAATTGTTTGTTTTGTTTATTTTTGATGGATTTAGAACGCGAAATGACATATGAAGAAATGACAATGGCAACGATAGAACGATGTCCTTTAATAGCCTATAGCTTCAGAAGTCCTATTATCTGGTTTACCAGCGCGGCTCTTTGCTTCACTTTTCATTATCATCGTAAATACAAAATTTAATGAAGAAGCAATGAAATATTTCGGTGAAACAGACCCAGGTTAGGTTATGCAATCAGTGAAAGTAAACCAAAACGTGATGTGAAATAAATATGCAATTTTTATATCCAAGTTGGATAATCCAACAAAGTCATTCCATCTTGCCCGCAACTGACAAGTTTGACTGCGAAGAAGCATAGAACGGAAAAAATCAATTAACTACAGAATTGGTTGCGACACAATAAACCACTTTACTTATTTCTCCAATTCCTTGTTACATGCCAGGGGATCGTCGATTATGCAATCAGACAAACGTCAATTCAATTTCCAAACATCGCTTAAATTAAAACGAATGACTGTATTATTGGCTGTGGTTCACCCCAACTTGCACATTTGCACAAGTTCGGTATTGCAATAAGAAACCATGCATGCTCCTACCCGTCACAATAATGCCCCGTGAAAGTTGAGCTGTAGCCTAAGATTTTGGTCATAGAGAATAGATGTACTGTGGAGAAAGCTATAGTAAACAGAAAACAGGGGAAACGGAAGTGGTGCCAAGAAAGCCGGGAAAAGTACTTTCACTGTTTTTTGGTAAGAAATCATTTGGGCTTTCACTAAGAATTAGTGTCAGAACATAATATATGTTTTGTAGATTAACTAAGAAAAAGTAGGTCGTTGTTTTGTTTTAATTTTTAAATACTGTTCTGTGTGTTTCCTTCCTTTTCGTATCGTTTAGTGGGCTAAACCAGCGTTTAAGCTTTTTGCATAATTCCTTGCATGATTAATTTGAGGTAAGCAAATTGTTTAAAATAATTATTTTTCTAGGCATTGCATAAGGGTCTACGAACCATTAAATTTTTAATCCTTGCACCTAAATCGTTGCAGTAGATTAGAATAATTTTAAGCTGCACAGGCAAATTGGTTAATACCCCAGTTCTCTGCTCTGTGCTTAGTGTTATTGCAGTTATTTTTATTGTCATTACTTGAGTGACGAGCTTGGAAGTTTGCATAGATTGTAGGTGAAACTTTCATCGTGAAAGAATGGATCCTTCTACTCGAGTCGAGTAAACTGCTTACAAACTTTAAACTGGGAAAGGGGATTTAACTTTAAAGATAGAAACTACGGATTCACGATTATGACTCAGCCTCGTTTGTTCATTATGCATGACTCAGATTTGTGTGCTGATGTACCAAACCGAGTAAGCAATTGATGTTCATGCAAAATACCTACGTGCCTACAACTTAATCTTATTGTTTAAATGAAAAGGTCGAGACAGTTAATTTTATCATACGGACTACGAAGAAACCGATATGGTTCCGTGATCCGTAGTTCTTTCTGCTGAATCGAAATTATGAATGCATAACTTTACCACTCATGCCATCCATCATCATCATCAATATTCTTTCTCGTCAGATTTTCGCATTGCCCCATGGGATGCATGTTTGGAATTAGATCTTATTACATGAGGTTATTACCATTTCACACACTTAAACGTTTGCGCTTAAGCAATCTTATAATAATAATATTTAATTGTATTCTCATGGTCAGCATAAAATTCATAAATGTCATTTCATCATAATATTATTACTATTCAAGCTTCGATACAATTACACAATTTCAATAGAACGCTTGATATAAAAAATCATGAGATAATAGGAATGTCACATTCATATATACAAAGTGTAGCTTGAAGCACTCAAGCGCAAGCGTTAAATGCTACTCGTTCAACCTATACAAATTTTAACTGTACGGTCCAGTCCAATGTTCATTTGACAGAACCGTGGTTTTCCTGTTTGTTATAGTCTGGAATGAAATCAAAAAGGAATATAGCACGCTGAGAAAACAAATATCTCATAATATTGTGTAACATGATATGATATATGGTTATTAGTATTGCACACAAAAAGGATAATAAAAATTGAGCTCTAAATGTTCAGCTTGTGTACATTTTTACACAACTCATTATTAAAGAAAAGTAAATGCGAGATGACAAAGTTGCAATTATCTTATGAACATGTCGGATGTCTGTCTTGCTGCACAAAGAATCGGTTAATTCTTGATCCTTTTAGAGGAAAGATCCGCATTTGACATATGCTGCCATTTAATTGAATTTGAGGTTTTAATATTTTCTATTACAATTCAAACTCTAGTATTATTGCTCACCATTTCCTACTCCTATGCTACTTTTTTAAAGTCTGATAATAACGTGAGAAAAATGAAAGCATATTTGTACCACTACTATACTGACACTGATGGAGGTCAGAACTGATGCGTGTTTTCATTTCGTTCATGTGCATGCTATAAAAACTGAATGGTTTAGTTAACTTATTTAAGAGATAATCATTCCATCAAAACTGTTACGAAGTCCAGAAAATGAATTTATTCTTTCCCTGCAGCAAAGCATCCAGATCCAGTATATCAAATTCATCACATTAGATAACACGGAACGCTTAGAATATTTTTGTAAACTGATTCAATCTTCAAACTTGAAGTGGCGACAGTGGTTTGCATTATCATAGGTTAAAATCAATAATACTTTGTACTTCCATAAAAGCCTGTTCTCTGTTAAGAAGGATGTGCAAATACTTGAATTAAATATGCGAATTTAAAAAATAAAGTAAAACATTTTCTTCATAGATTCATTCCTACTTCATGTTGTAACTTTTTTCTGGATTAAGGATTTTCGCCTTTTTTGACAACTTTGCTATTTAAGTCAAATACATTAAAATTGAAAATTCCCAAAAATGGCTGGTGGAGATGGTACTGGAAACTCTTACTCCAAGGTTTGCTCAATCCCATTTTATAAAAAGAAAACTTCCCAAGAAGTAAAGACCTTTTTATAATGAAAACACATAGGTTGTTGAAGACCTAAGAAACTCGTTTGATACCGGAATCACGCTTCCATTGGAATTCCGGTTAAAACAACTGAAAGCGCTTTATCAACTAGTCGAAGAGAATCATGACAAACTTCTCAAGGCTCTCTCCAGTGACATGAGAAAGGCAGAAATGGAGGGTACGGAAAGAACCAAAGTTCGGATTCAGTTATTTCAGTTTCATTGTCATTTGCAAAAATGCCGTTGAATTAGGGTTTTCATGAAAGTTTAGTCGCTCTTTCTTTATGCTTTAAGGTGCAAGTTATGAGTTAGAAATCCTTAAAAATGACACTGCCGGAACTATGCGAGAACTAAAGCAATGGATTCAAAGGGAATCGGTGCCCTTTAACATGTTGCTTCCACTGGACAAGGCTTTTGTAAAGCACGATCCATACGGAGTGGTTCTAATCATTGGAGCATGGAACTACCCAATTCTTCTTACATTGCAACCTTTGGTCGGAGCCATTGCAGCTGGTTTGAAAATTATAATTTTTATGTTTTAAAGCGTGAGCAATGAATTTAGCGTGCATGTTTTTTTCATTTAGGCAACTGTGCCATAATCAAACCGTCGGAACATTCCTCCCACGCAGCTGCCGCCATGGCCGAACTTATTCCCAAGTATCTAGATAACGTGAGCCATTCATTAACTTACGCAAATAAGATCAGAATCATTTATGCTTTCACTGCTGTTTTATAACAGAATGCATTTTTAATTATCATTTTGTAGTCATGCTATAAAGTCATTCTTGGGGCAGCTCCTGAAACGATAGAATTGCTGGAAAACAAGTTCGATTACATTTTCGCAACATCATCTACCAGAATCGGTAAATGTGTGATGCAAGCTGCTGCCAAACACTTGACCCCGGTCACTTTGGAACTTGGAGGAAAGAGGTAATAACTCTTGTATAGTATTCCTTAAAAGTTTAAAACAATAATTTATATCGTTTCGTTTTCTAAAGTCCGGTGTATGTGGATGATGACTGTGATGTCGAAGTAATGGCCAGAAGGATCATTTGGGGTAACTTGATAAAACAAACTTTTTAGTGAATCGTAATATTTCAGTAGAAGTAACGCTTCATACTAACTTCTATTTTAGGAAAGTGCATCAACCTTGGTCAAACTTGGTAAGAAGTTACATAAAAGAGTTATTATGCTTTGTTCAACTTTGTTTAAAATATCTTTCTCCTTTCACAAATTACAGCATTGCTCCAGATTACATTCTTTGCTCAAAGTCAATGGAGGACAAGTTTGTGGAAACAGCCAAGAACATACTATCAGAATGGTACGGTACCAATCCGCAAACAAGTCCAGATCTCCCCAGAATAATCAACAAGCCAAACTTTCTCCGCTTGCAACAGCTCTTGAAAGAAACTCAAGGAAAAGTGGTTATAGGCGGCTCTACAAATGAGGCAGATTTATTCATTGCTCCCACAGTGGTTGGTAAGTTGAGTGATGAAATATTTATTATATGATGCATTGTCTGGAAAATGTTCAACTGTCTTGGGAAAACAGGCGTTTCAAACAAATTCATTCATAAGACTTTGCTTTTATGTACAGTGAACGTCAAGGAGTCAGATTCGCTAATGAGCGAAGAATTGTTTGGGCCCATACTGCCTATCATCAATGTCAACTCCAAAGAAGAGGCTCTAAAGTTTATAAAGAATAGGTAAGTTACATGACAAGTTGTTAACCTTGCGGTTTATCGTGTAGCCAAAAGCCAAGCTAATATTAGAACATGTACCTACTCACTAACTACTGATTTTCAACAGACCCAAGCCCTTGGCATTGTATGTCTTTTCTCGCAATCAAAAAACGCTTGACTACTTTATTGACAAGTCATCCAGTGGAGCCGTGTGCTGCAACGATGTCGTAGTTCAAAATGGCTGGGAAGGGTTACCATTTGGAGGTGTTGGTGATTCAGGTGTGCTTTTAAAAATACTGTATGTTATAACTTGAAAGCTTTCATGAAACAAAAAATTATTCATGATTCATATTCCTTCCAGGCATTGGTCGCTACCACGGAAAGTTCACTTATGACACCTTCGTTCACAAGAAAAGTGTCGTCCAAAGATCATTGTCCAGGTTATACGATAAAGCTTATGGCGCCCGGTATCCACCTTACAACAAAGGAAACACGAAGCTGATTGCTAGCTTCATGCGATATCTTCACTACTTTGAAGTGAATGTCAGACCCGCAGCCATCATTACTACAGTAATGGCTGGAGTAGTTGCTTCCGTTGCATTTACCGCTGGATGGTTTACCAACTACAAAAAGAAAAATATCTAAAAGCAATAAAATAATCTTACGCTCAAGAAACAGTTTAAACAATTTATAAACAAAAGCCATTTTATGTTTATGAAACAGAATCAGAGAGTCCAGAGAAGGTTGTTCCTAAAAATATCCATGTTGCTAATATGTAAGTGCATGTAGTAATGTAAATGCTCAAGTTATAGACTAGTCATAGTAAAACCGTTTAAAGAAAATGACCTACTTGAATAAATAAAGCCAAGCGCGTTGTATTCCAAGCTTTCATTCCATTTCCATTATCATCATTCATTCTTCTTTATGCACATGCACACCAATGCAAAAGACATCTATTCATCATTATCTCTCACATCCTTCAAATCCAATCCCACAGACGTTTGGAAAGGTCTGTAAACGCCAAACTTTCAATGTCACATTTTTTTCAACTGTGGAAAATCCCCAACTCTAGAAAACACTGCTTTGGCATCTTCTTTAATGCAGTTACACAGAGAAGCAGTTTGCAGTAGTGTACTCTATCGCGAAAACACTGAAAGTCACTAATTCATATATTATTTAGTAGGCATGCAGTAAAGCACAAAGTAATGTGCTTATAGGTATCATACAAACAACTTAACAGAGATATACATTTTCAGAGAGCTACTATACCTATTTCATATATTAACCATTATACTCCTTTTGCAAACAAGTGTACTTTTTGTTTAGCTAAACTATCCTACACTTTACACTATAGACTTTCCAATATTTCTTTCAAAAGGTATAGTATATCTCCCTATAAATTCCTACTATCCTACCTCAAAATCAACCTGGTAAACTATATTATTCTTATGCACAAGATATGCTAGATAGTGTATTTATATAACTTTATCCCAAGTCTCATGATTCATGCTCTCTTGCCTTCTTTATTTAACGAGAACAGAGTAGAATGAAAATATATACCTATTTAAAAACTATAACTATAAAGTAGATTCTTTATGGCCTTATAAGATAAGTTGAGTAAAGATATACGTCGCTATACACAGTTTTCTGTTCCCTTTTCTTCTGCTACTTTGCTAACGTGTAACGTGACGAGCACACAAGCATACATATTACAGAACACAGAAAGGAGTGAGCAAGAAGGCGATAAACGTCACTTAAGAAATTGTTTAGGTGTAACCTCAGCTAACTCTCTGCTGCACTAATTTTTTAATAGCAGAAAAATAAATTGTTTTGTAATTTCTATCTCTCTTCTTCTCTTCTTGCATCAGACGGAAAAAGATTTTGACGTGGTGTAAAGAAAAGAGTCGCCACACAGTCCACATTTTTTGTGTAACTTTCTCTGTATTTTGTCTATTTCAAGCCAATTACTGAATTTATCAAAAGAAAAGTTTAACGAGTGTGTGAACAGCAGCCAAAAATAGTTTTGTAGCTGGGTGGTTTACCAAGCCATGTCCAATATCGAAAATCTGAAGACATTTGGTAAGTGGAGAATATTTAATTAACTTTTAATTGATTTTGGGTTAATTGAGTGTTTGAAAGGGGAGTGGGAAGGTGGATTGAAGGAAGGGGATGAGGTTTTGGGGTAAAATTGGGGCCAAGGGTGGTTAGCAGGTTGGAGAAGGAAGCTGAAGGTCAGCAGGTGTTCAATGGAGATGTGGAGGGTTTTAGTGGTGGACTGAGTATTTAGGGGGTTTTAGTGAGATGGAATCCTTTTCGGGGAGAAATATGTGAGAAAGTTGATCTAGAAGGCGACCAAGTGTTAGAAAATGTTAATTGATCTACTTAGGTAGTTTTAGTAATTAAATAATTTAATCTGATTTGTTGAATTTGTTTTGTGTTTTTGTAGACCCCTTTGCAGATGCAATCAAGGGCTCTGAGGAAGGTGTACAAGATGGTTTTGTCCATATAAGAATCCAGCAGCGTAACGGACGTAAGACACTTACTACAGTGCAGGGTTTATCCTCTGAGTATGATTTAAAGAAGATTGTTCGCGCTTGCAAGAAGGTGAGGAATTAATTAACTTTTTAAAAGTTGTATCTAATTGATTTGCACCAAAAAATGGTTAAAAAATACTTAATGGTTGTGTTTGTAATTAAATTGTAGGAATTCGCCTGCAACGGAACTGTCGTTGAACATCCAGAATACGGAGAAGTTTTGCAGCTCCAGGGGGATCAGCGTGAGAATATTTGCCAGTGGCTAACCAAAACCGGACTGGCCAAGCCCCAGCAGCTTAAAGTGCACGGATTTTAAACGCATACACCGAAGCGACAAAAAATACTTCTCTACTTCTACGGAATTTTTTGAAACCCGTCTATTAATTCTATTATATGAAAAATCACTTTAATTCACTTACGTGTGTGTATGATTAAATCACAAAATGAAAAGCATTAAAAATCCGACGCAGTGATATGAAATCTTGTTTTTGAAATCAAATATTTAGATTTAATGAATATTCAAGTTCTTGTACGGCTTTTATACAAAGTAAGTTTTACGTTACCTTTCAATTAAAGAAATTTTTTGTCCATAATAAAATCATGAATAATTTGATTATAATGTATGATCTATGGCTGTATTAGCTTAAAAAATTGGTTATTCTCATTAATTGTCGACTATAGTACATTTTAATAGTTTACCTTTCATATAATATCTAAGATCTTCTTATGCAATAATGATGAAGATACGACTACATTTTAGTGTGTGCATGTTTAAATTTTTTGAACAAAGTTGTATAATCTAATGTGCACTTTGATCAGTCAGTGATATAACTTACAATTTATTGGAATAGTGATTTTTGCTATGCTTCTTAATTGCCCATCATATAACAATAAGTAATTTTCACTGTCATATTGGATTGTGTTTGAACGTTGGAACTATACTTACAACTTAAGACAATTATACCGATTTTAATTCTTCTACTATCAAATTAACTATATAGTTGTATAGTTGAATTTGGTGTAATTTTACAATTTACAATACATTTTTAGGAAGACATTTGACATTTAGCGTGTAAGCCATATAAGATCTGTGTATGAATTCAACAAAGTGATGTATGTATTGGAAGTTGAAGAATTAAATATAAGGATAAAATGTCAAATATTTGAGTGTAAAGATTTAATAATTCTCTTTCATAATGATCCTAACCATATTTAATTAACCTTGATGAGCGTACAAGGATAATTAAACCTGAACCTGGCGCATAAAGCAAAACTCACATTGTTTAGGTGCAGAATGGAATGTCGTGCATGTGGAATGCCAAGTTTATTGGTATGATAGTACATGTACTACTCATAGCTGAAAATAAGACCCCAATCATCTCGAATCATTTACTTAATTACATCATAAACACGCGTTTGTCTCTTATACAATCATTTGTTAGGCACGTATGTACAATGTAGCAAAATAAGCTTGCAAGAAGATTACATGGACTGTAAGTACTAACGGCAAAGGTTAATTCTAAATTTGAATCACGTTCCATGAAAGTTATATATAAAACTTTTACACGAACGTTTGATAATTTTCGAGAAAAGCTAATACTTGCCTAGTATATGGAAAAGCATCATCATCAGTTTCAGATTTGTATTTCATTACTCATGCAGAATATCCGGAATTCAACGGAATTAAATGGGTATAGCATACAAAGCAAGTATAAGCAATTGGCAATAAGCCCTGCTACAACTTTGTACTAAAAGAGAAAGTATTAGTTGGGAATCCACACACTGTTTTTGTATGCTATGCTAATATGAAACTTTTGTGCACATTAGCACAATGTTCAGCTAGATGTGAAATGCTCTGTGGGAGCATGTGAAGGAATAAATTAAACTTACACGTGTTCTTACAGGTGTGCTTGGTGTGTATTACTCACAACATTGATTCCATCTTCGAACACGTTCAAGTGGAAAATAGAGAAAAATGTTTATCTACTTTCCCTCTTCCATCATCAGCATCTGTACATCATTTTTCTTCGATATAAAAGGTTTCAAACCGTAATAAAATGTATAAAGGTAAGCGTTGAATATAAAAGAAGACTTTTTAGTAGCCAAACGTGCTGCAGTAAAATTCTCCACACACAATTCTACACAATTACAGTTGGCTATTATTTCTGCTCTGATGCACTTTCTAGCAAGGCAGGAGCCAGGCATTTCTTTTGCAAAACAAAGCAGTAGCTTTGGGGCAACGCAAGACACCCAAGAGCAAAGTGAAAGCAATCAGCGTTGCTTACGCTTGACTTGGTATTTGATATGAACGTGGGTAGAAGTGGGTAGCAATTTGATGAACAAGTTTCATAAACTTCCAAATGGTTATATTTACAAGTTTTCTAGAACGACAACAATCAGCACTTTTTACGTAATTTACAATTACTTTTAGGTATACTTATCGAACGCGAAAAAGCCATCTCAGAAATCATCAAGGAAAAGGTTAAAACATGTCATTAACATTTCATTCCATTTTTTGCTCTGCTGTGAAAGCTCAAATTCCTTGTCCTTTTCTCTTTCCATCCATCATGACACACAACACGGCACGACAAGCAGGGAAGTGTGAACTCTACGTGTGTATATTGCCATCTTTATCTGTATGTTGTAGCCTCCTCAAGGCACCAATTTTCCTCTTCTCACCATATGGAGTGATTTTGTGCAAATAATCATTATTACGGAGGAGTTTAGTGTTTGGTCGTGGGCAGACAACCATGGCATGGGAGCACTATATTCTATACTAAAAAAACTTGGCTTTGGCTTGCTGAGCTGAGCTCTATGAAAAGCTGAAAAAACTGCGTAGACTTTCTCCCTTTCTCTCTGTTTTCGTCGTCGCCTCCTGTTTCCCCAATTCTATTCTCATCTCTTAGCAAAAGTTTGTCTCCATATTATACTCACAACACACTCCACTTCCATTTGCCCAGCATGATTTTGTTGTCTGGTTTGGCTCTCTGGTTGTTTTTGTTGGTGGCAAAAAAATGGAGGTGATATGGTAGCATGCTATAAAGTAGCACTGACAAACTAGTGCTTATTCATGTTTTAAGATTACAATATTATTATATTATTGTGGTGGGTGATCTCACACACAGCTTTCACGGGTTTGCTGTGTGGACTTTCCCCAAAAATAAACCATGAAAGCTGGGCAGATGAAGTCAAACCTGGCGTTTGCATCATCATGATCATCATAGCCCATGTAACCAAAGCATATGGCATTGCTCCCAAAATAAACCTTTTTAAAAAATGACGACGGAATGATGATGATGATAGTGCATTCTTGGTAAGAGCAAAACCGAAGAAGAAAAAATGATGCTTAAGAAAACTGGTATTTGTTAAGACAGGCGACTGCGCTCACACAAAATCTCTTATTTACTTTTACAAAACTCCTTTCTGTTGTTCCAGATTTTCCAAAAGAGATCCAACAACATCCTACACACAAAAGACGACATAATATCATCATATTTTTTGTTGTTGCGTAAAGGCCAAAAACTTTCTTTTTTAGCTTTTGAATAACATCTGCAAGAAAATAGCATCGGGGTTTGGAAAAGTATAAGTATTCCCTGCTTTATTGGTAATCCCTGAAAGAGAAACTCTTTCTGAATTAATTTTCAGTAAAAAAAGACCAAATGTACTTTCATTTGTTCACAGAATATTATGTAGTTGCAAATTGCATGAAAATTTCCCCAGACACTCGGCACACTTATTATGATGATGTGTAGTAGGTACGCTACTATATTCACAGATTTCACTACATGGCTACTAAAATGAAAGGTATTATTCATATGGGACGCATTACATCACATATCCCTTCCTTTTCTGTAAAGAAAGGGGCTACATGGCACCCATCCTTGTTGACGGGAGAGCATTTCCTTTTAAAGCATTTATTACAGTAATTATACGAGTGAGTTCAAGCGGTTCGCTCTCAACTTCTTTTCATTATACTCACCGAATGTGGTGAAAGCTTGGTCATTTCCCGACGAAATGTAAGTGAAAGCATTAAAAACATAACATTGTTTCACACAAAAGACATGGACACAATGCAAACAACCAAGCTCGAGCAATAAAAAGTACCACATATGTTGGACTTGTGTGAAAGTGTGTTGGTTTTGTTGGGAGCAACTTCTACGTTTTCCCTGTTACAGGTTTCTTTTTTTAGCCAATGCTATCATCATCATACACTTTCTCCCACTGGAAAATGTTCTCTGTCTCACTCAGTCCATATGTATAAAGTGGCTGCCTTTATGGAAGCACTTATATAAAAGGAGAGAAAAAAGGAAAGCCACACAGATTTGCAGATACAGCATCCACTGTCCATGCATATTCTAATACCAACCCACCACACATAGACATAATGTACGTGTAGTTGATTGGAGAGAGTGCTGCTGCTGCTGTAATGGACAGAATGTAATATGAAACGCTTACAGGTTGGGAAAACTCTGGGAGCACGCAGTTTGGCAAAATAAAAAGTATGTAGCAAGATGAGGTTTTTTAGGGGAAAGCTGTTGGAGAATTCATCTAGCGTGCCAGTTGCAGCGGTACTCTCACCAGTGACTGAAATACACTCCCGTACTTTCTCCTCCTCTGTGATCATTACTTGTGTTGTAATACAAAGTAGAAAGAGTAAAGCAAATATACAAGTTTTTGCATCCCCATCAGAATAAAAATTACCATATTATATGTACAGAGTATAATACATTGTTTGATGAATTTTGTGACGACAAGGATAAGAATAGAGCAACAGAACACGCAGTTTGCAATATATTCCCAAGTTTTTTTCAGGAAAGATAAGAGTACTTGACAGTGACATATTGTGTGAAAAAAAGAAAGTTTAAACGGTTTTCATAATCGTGTTCCCCGTCTCAGTAGTGCCAACAAGTAGTAGGGAGCTGGTGTCTGATGAGGGTTTTTCACTTTTCACCTGAACACATATTTTGTACAAAGATTTTTGAGGTGCGACATAGCGATACGTGAGTTTCCGCAACAGTTTGCTGGCCAAAGGAAAACCCGAAAAGAGTGTGGGTTTCCAATTTCCAAAGAGAACGTAAGGCTCTAATGTGTAAGAGCTATTTCAAATGACAGCAATACTGAAAATATATAAAGACATCGCGTTTCAGATATAATCGTGATATTATAAAAGGTAACGTTTAAAGCTAAGCATATAGTGAAAATCTGCTTTCTCGTTCAATTTTTTAAAGATTTATAAAAGAGAACATAGGATAAATTTATATTTTATAGAATATTTCTTACGTTGCCTTTTCAAATGTTTTATAGTCATACGAGATATGAACCATACGTGAAAGTTTACATTTCAAACGTGAAATTAAGTGAAAGTGTGATAAAAAATAATTATAATCCAAGAACCCATGTTCCTGTCAAGCGATTAAGTAAACGATCAGGCAATCTTTGATTTAAAAAACGAATACATGTGTAAATTAGCACCTTTAATGCCAAGCTATTAAAACAAAATGAAAGTAGTTTGGCTAGCCCCCAAAAGCTCCATATTGCATGCAATCCCAATTTATCCCAAAGCCAGATAAATGCTGGAACATTTGACTTTGCTGCTGCTATTGCCGTACTACATAGCCTGTTATTACTACATCAATCTCAAATCCACCCTCCCTCGGCACGACATCAATTTTGCTGCTGCTGCTGTTTCCTCCCGTTTTCTCTTCTGACATTTCGCTGAAATTGGAAATGGGATCCGCACTACTGACTGCTACTACCATAGTAAAGCATTTTTAACGACTCGAGGTCTCTCTCAGAACGTCCGTTTTGTTTTACGTATGTAGACAAGACAATTCCATTTTTCTTCCATTACAACACCCACCTTCACTCCAAGTCGGAATTCATAGTAGAGTTCCTCCAACCACAGCACCATACTACACTGACCAAACCAAGCTGATAGTTTTCTTCTCTCTTGACTTTCTGGTACAGCTGCAGCTGGAGAACAATATCGGAATCGGAGTCGTTGGCTATCACGCCATTGTCATTCTGCATCATCAACAGAGAAAGCAATTTTCTTTGCCGTCTACACCTCCGCTTTGTCTTCGTATGCCTAAATGCACTCATGTTCCTTCAGCATGCATAGCAGCAGCAACGGTTAGACATCTCAGTGCTTCCTTTTAAAGGCCTGCACACTGGATGTGGATCGCGGACGGAATCTGTAATTCAACCCTGTCTCTAAAGTCTAAATGATTTTAAACTGTGCTTTCCATCTTAAATGTGTACTTTTGACATTTCAAGTAAAGCACACACATCCATTTTTAAACAGTTGCGTGTTTAGTCGTCCATGAAAAGTTTCCCAGAGAAATGTGTACTCTCTATGAATAAATCAACTTTTGCTACATGTATAATGTGCATGTTGTATAATATGCCGTGTATAGTCAACAGGTAGAGGGACAAACACAGTGGGAAAGTGACACTTTTGACTGTTGCTTTCACTGTGGCTTTTCACCAAACCCATTCAACTGTGGCTAAATAATCCACTCAGCCAGACAGAAATCCAAATTAGTAGCCACATATTATATAGGTACACGCATCACTATGCAATAACTTTGTGCGACCAAGCAAACCAACTTTCTGTTGATCAGATTTGTACAGTTGCAGTTTGCCCCAACCAACGTTTCGACACTGCACGTTGATCTCATTTTTACTTTTTTAGGAACATTTCCATTTTTGCAATGATGCATAATAATAAAAGACCTTCGCTCTTGTTTGAATACTGCAGTAGCAACCATTCATACAGCTAGTTTGTTTCCCCCTGAAGGTCGACTTTCATTCCAATGCCCCAACGAAGCGCAGGACGTGTCGCACAACTGCTGAGCAATAATAATCTACTTAGTGGAACGTGTGTTAGTGGTCTAAGTGCAACGCTAGCAGGAGTTGGCAACGGTCTAATTGACGCTGGAGTCGTGGTTGGAGGAAGCAGTAACAAGAACAACAGTAACACAAACCCCAACACAACGAGCACTGTGAGCAACCCCAACAATGCCGGCATTACGCCAGCATCATCATCATCAGCAGCCGCTAATGGAAGACATTTTGGAAACCCTGTTGCTGCAGCAGCTGCGGCCGCTGCAGCGGCAGCGTCTGCAACAGCATCATCATCATCCTCAGCCATCAATAACATTTCATCAGGATCAGCATCATCAACCCACCACCAACATCAACCGCAACCACCACCACCTCCCCTGATCACCGACACATTAAATGCTTGTTTGGACGTCAATGGAACATACATTTGCACTTCATACAGTCCTCGTTGTTACATTATTCAAAAGGTCAGTAAACTATTCCTATACCTACTGCATTGACGTAAACGTACCCAATGAAAGAAGAAAGAGTATAATTATATGATTTTAATTCCTTTTATTGCTTGACCTAGGTCACCCCAAATACTCTAACCGTAACCCCTCACGTTATTCCCGGGGAAGGCACAAGTGGTTCCAGCTCCAAAAACAACTCTCTTCTTCCCCTCCTTCCACCCCCTCCAACTTCACTTCCAGCGTCAATCAAAAAGCCCAGTGGGACATTGCCTTTATCGTCTGGAGGCAATCCGTCGTCAACGTCGCCTGCCAGTCACTTGCCACCTCTTTCGCACCATCACCAATGCAATGTACCACCCCCTCCTCCATACGGCCAACAAAGACAACAGTACCAACATCATCACCATCATCATCTTAACTCGCCTCAGCCTCAGCAGCCGCTGGGAAATTATCATGCCCCTCTGCATCATCCTCATCATCATTCCCATCACCATCATCATCATATCCGTCAATCGTGCAGTTACTCGCAGCAGAAAAATAGCCCGAAAATTGCAACAAACTATAGTATCTTTCAGCAGAAAAGTAGTTCATCACCGTCGCCTGTTGCAAACACCGCTCCGCCAGGATTGCCAGGTAATATAAAACCGAATTTTCATTGTCTCGTGCATGAAATATAAAGTGAAAAGTCAACCTGTCAATCTTACTTACACCTGAAGAGAAAAGCATATAACAAAAGAGAACAAAAGCCAAAGTTTGATAGTAGGTTGTTTGTAAGTTGTAAGTGAACAAGCTCGTTTTCAAGATGCCCCAATATTCTGAAAAGGAACCCCTTGTTCGTATCTACTTGCACAACACGAGCCATCTCATATTCCAATTTACTTTCCAATTTTCCTCCCATACGCTCAAGCCGTGTTGTACATTCCGATAACATAGCTGATACAATTTAATCGTTAGATTGCATGTTAACGTTGCATCATTTCGAAGAACAAATTGTCATCATTTTTACATGTAATTCCGGCATTTTTTCTTGGTACGATGATAAATGCATAGATAAATTTATTGTATATCTCTATCTCTAGCTAGTGCATACTTATCTCTCTAAAAATTACGTGCGTAATGGAGTGCGTACACCTCACACACACCAATTTTTGCCAACACCAACCATATAATAACCTACAAAGCCGCCTGTAAAACAAACACTTTTTCTACTTTCATTCAGCGTCTGGTTTCATGTTAGCTTATGGTTTTTTTTGTATGTCGTCGTGTCTGCTGTTATATTATTTTGGTGAGCTACATCCATGATGAGTACACCAAAGAGCCTCTTGAATTAAAGCAGCTCTTTACACAGCGGATTTCTAGACTCTAGAGAGGTGCTCAAAAAAAAGCTCATCATCATCGAAAATATAGTCCAATAATTTCCTATTACTAGTAATGTTATCATCCTCTTGTGTACCTGTTCATATCACTGAAAAAAAGTTTGGGCTTTATGGCTTATTTCTTGCTCTACAAAAATATTAGCTCTGAAGTTTTCACAGAATCTGGAACAACTTTACTAGCACAATCAGTTATAGTCTTAATATGCCGCCGCTGTAAAAAACGTCATAATATTTGCCATTTTTACAAGTTATTATATTACAGTTAGCATTTCTATTTCATCTCCAATTTTATCTGTTTTTTACACAGGTGTAAACATTTCTATTGTCTAGAGGTTCATTTTTCACACTTTGCCGCACGCAAATTACTTATTCTTTTATGAATTATACGACAAGTTAAATAATTTATTACAAAGCTATTAAAAGCTACATTCTTTTCATTCATTCTTGGCTGAGCTGACTTGACTCCAAAGTCCAAATTAAAAACTTCATTCATTTTCCTATTTTGCATTTTGGTTGGCTGGGATTTTGGCAAAACGCGGGGTTTCACACTTTCACACCCGTGCTTTCAACCAGTCCGAGTGCGAGAGTTTTTTTTTACGCAAAACTCTAAAGTCCACAAGTCCAGCAGCAGGCGTAAGTTTTTGTCCAGAGAGAGCCACCGCACAGCTGTGATTGTTTATTGTGTAGTGCATGCGTGTGCTCTGTCGTGGTCGTTCTTGTCCTCTGGTCTCACTCTTTTCTGTTTGCTCAGCTTTTATCTGCTCAGTTTTTTCTGTTCCGGTTTTATTTTGGCAAAATTAATTGCCAGTTTAGTTGGAGCAACAGTTAAATTAGTTTGTGGTTAAATTGGCTTTGGCTAAAAAAAGGTGTGAAAAGAGTTGTGTCTGTGCAAAGTGTATAGAGAGTGGGGTTCCACTTGTTACGCAGTGATTTTGCAAAAGGACAGGACAAGTTGCTTTAACTGTTTAATTAATTTGACCAGTGATTCTCTGTAATGGAAATGGAGAGCCTCTGAGGGAAAAGTTGCAGCGTTTAATGCACGGTTTGTTAATTTTATCAGTTTATCTTGTGTGTGTGACCTGTGTGATTGAAATTGTATGATTGTGCATGGATGGTGTGAGATTTTGGTTGGGGAGATATGATGGGAAATCACGAAATTTGATGCTAGTTACTGTACTGCAATTAGTACTGGTAAGCATAAGGATGTAAGATGTCATGTTATGTGTCAGGAGTAGGCAGCATGATGGATTAATTGATCTACTGCACCAGAGAGCGATTTGGCCATATTTAGGAGCTTCCGGATATTTTCCGAGCTTCATTCGTGGTCCAGTCTGATTTAGAAACTTGGCATCTGATGCAGTTAATGGCTTAGCTTTTGGGATCTTTTTCATTACTCCCAGGGGCTCCATTTTTCTCCATTACATTTTGGCCAGTGATTTATTTGCAATAGATGGGCAGTAGAAGTAAACAGGAAAGTAAACTAAAGCAGAGCTTTCATTCATTTGTATTTAACATTTAGGTACATGTTTTTTGCATCATCCATTTTCTGCTAATTTTGCCTTTGTCCATTTTATTGGGTTTACTGAGTACTAACGCTGTAGCAGCGTCGCTACTGCGTCATCAACGTTTGCCCTTTTCATGGGACAGGACAGGTGGATTAAGTGGTTAAACGTTTTGACTCAAATTGTCATTGTTCAGCATTCTCATTATTTTCATACATTCCTGCAATAATATTCTTGAAAATAATTATACACGTTAATACAGGCGTGTTAGACGGGGAATGGGTGAAGAATGGTGAATGAAAATATAGCTCAAAAAGCTGCAGCTATAATATATTTACCCAGTAACACACATCAGCGTTTTTAAACCACAATAGTCATCATCATCATTATTAAAGCGTCATAGAAGGTAGTTCAGTTGAGTGGTATGAGTAATGGCAAATAATATGCAACAGTAACAGTACAAATAGCAGCAGAGAGCTCTCCTCTCTTCTAAGCCAGCTTTGTACTTTCGGAATTCAATTTTATGGCTCAAGTGTGCAAGCAAGTGCAAGTAGGTACATAGTTTCTCGCAACTTGTGTGGTTCCGCGATGATTGCGATTGCATGCAGGAGCAGCACACAAAGTATTAAAGCCTACAGGCAAGTGGCAAGAAGGCAAGTGCAAGCTCATTAGAATGTATTGGGTATATATTTATATGATTATGTGGCCAATTCAGACATTTAATTTTCAAAAGAAGAAATCGCAGAGGCAGAGAGAGAGAGAGATTGTATTACAAAGTTACAACTACAAGTTTGCTAGTTAGCCCTGCTTGCAGAAGAGCAGAGGCGCAGACACGACAAGACAGCCTAGTTTAGTTTATTAGAGGAAAGGGTTGAATTGAAGTGGAAAAGATGTTTCTTGTGAAGAAGATCACGATGATGATGAGCCATGCATACCATGCCTTATCCCCGCTTTTTAAATAGCCAAGAATGTAATGAAGAAGGTGGTAAAGTGGTAAACTAAAAGGTGGTAGAAGATGAAAGAGAGAAGAAGTTGGAAGTAAAAAAGGATTAGATGAAAAAGTAGTGAACGAGCGGAGAAGCACATAAGCGTAGAATTAAAAGATGGTTGCAAGTTGCAATGTTGTCAGAAAGGATCACGAAAAGGAATGGCAACTTTATTGAGAACTTTAAACTTTAAAAAGGTTTTACATGTGTATAAAAACCTTTGTGCAAAGAAGCTATAAAAATAATTATTGACAAAAAATCAGAGAATGAATTGTTTTATGAACCATATTTTTTGTCGGATCCTTTTTAAAGCATCCCTAGTGTAAATTATCAGGGCACGGGAAACTTATCAAAGAGATTTTGAGTTTTGGCCTTTGTACTTTGTTCCTTAATATTACTCTCTAGTCTGAATTTATGAAATCCCATGCTCTTACGAGTCCCAGCATTGCATTGCCGGACTCGAGCAGAAGGACATGCATGTAGTACTCATACGCGGGCGTCCGAACAGATTAAAACACCCTTTTCGAAAAAACTGGTCTATGAAACCTCCCCATACATCTAAAGCTCTGAGCACACAGCAAGCAGCAGACAGAGAGCACATCTCTTTTTTTCCTTTCGGGAGCCCTAAAAATATTATATTTTCAGTAAGAAGAAGAGAGCATCCAATGGTGAAAATGTACATTCTCGATATTCATCCTCTGCAAAAGAAAAGCCATATGAATTGAAACACAATAGGGGAAAAAATCTACTTCAAAAGTTTACTATCCCTTCCATCCTATCACTCTCACCACCACCACCACACTACTACTACTTTGTCGACCACCACCATCATCATCATCATCGCCAATTCTCTCTCCTCTACCGACTCTACTGTCTATGTCTGCCCGTCTCTCTGTGTGCACTGTCTGTGGCAGTAGTATTCCCTGTATAACTACAAGAAAGTGTGAACTTTTTAGCACGACGAAGAGGAACGGAGTAGTTGAGTTTGGTAAAGTGGTACTATTTTTTATGTATGTGTGCGTGCAAATGTAATACAACAATTCATAGTAAGAAAGTAAGAAACATACCTATTTGAATGGAATGGATGATGTTGGTGTTATGTTGGTGGTGGGGATGATGATGATGATGATCATGTAGAAATTCTTATTGTTATGAGATTTATGTGTATAAATAGAGTAGTTGGTATATATACCCCAACCAACGAGAGTCAGCACACTTTACAAGAAATATATACCGTACATTAATACTACCTTACTTTACTATGTAGCGTTTTTTATTGTGATTAGTGAGTCGTCGTCGTCGTGTGTGTGATATGTGAGTACTCAAAGAGAGAGAGAGGAGAGAAAATAGTATGAAAACCTAATAATATCTGTAATAAGAGTAGTAATAAAAATGCTAAATAGTTTATATTAATAATATTATGGAATGGACTCCTTTTCCTACGACGGCAGCACACACACAGTAATAATCCTCTGTAGGAAAAAATAATATTAAAAGTGATGAGAACTCTCCAAAGGGCTACCCTTTGCGTGCTTTTACACACACACAAAACAAACTTTTTTTTTGTCTCAGAAGAAGAAGAAGAGTTGATGTGATTATTGTAGGAAGTTAAGTTAACTTTCTTGGTGGAAAATATATAACACATAATAGAGATATATACATACACTCTGCTGAAACAGCTTTACTTTTTAGGTTTGTCGTGTGTGTGGTGGGTTTAAAACAAAATTAGTAGTAATCTTGTTGTGTTTTTAGTAGTATAAAATAATTGCATGGTTAAATTGGGAAATTTTAATACGGGGAGAGTCTGAGACGAAGAAAAATTAATTTGTGGTCTTTGTGCTGCTGAGAAAGGATATAACATCTTCTCTGTTTAAAGTGCTTGTGTTCATATGTACAATATGCAAAGTGGCGGAAACCACATTTCAGCATGATCCCATGAAATCACTGTGAACCCGTATAAATAATGGTAAATTGTTTGAGTTAAATTGTGGAAAAGGTATTAATTTGTGGGTAATAATGGCACATGTCTACGTAATTATATAAGTGGAAGCTGGAAGGTGATGAGATTGAGAACAGAGCAGAAGCAGAAACAGACACACTTTGTTCAAACCTTTTTTAGAATCCATCAGTAAAGTTGCTTTGCTACGTTGTTGAAAGGGTTAAATATATGGCTTTGTTTGCTTGTGCATAAAAGAAAGCCAAGAAGTAAGCATTATAAACATGGGTTAATACATTAATTAATTATGATGCTTACCTGAAACTATGCACGTTTGAGCGTGTGCAATTAATCATTTAGCTTTGTCATGAGAGTTGGTAGGAGGAAGGAGTGATTTTGAACACTCATGTAATTTGGTTGCATTGGAGTTGCTGTCTACAACATATATAATTATTGAGGATGCGTCATTCATGTATCGATTAGCTTCCAATTACATATCTTACTTAAAAGTGATTGTTGTTACAGGTCATTAGCGCTAATGACCCTTTTTCTAACTAAGCATTATACTGTCTTTTGTAAAATGTAATAATGGGTTCTGGCTATATGACGTAGAAAGAACAACAGAAAAACTGTCGTTTAAGCTTCGGATCCAGTTGAAAATGACTTGCAAGCGCATTTAAATAATCATTAGTGGGACAGTCTGGAGGATTGGTTTTGGAATAATATCCTGTTTTAGTGAAAGTAGATCTAATCAAAGCGGTTTTCATTTTTTTGATAGCCAGTTAACTCGGATTGTTGTAACTCTTACTTTTTTACATGCACAACTGTTTTTAAATTCGGGTAGTCAGGTGGGCTGGTAAAAGTGGCGAGCCACTGGCTCAAAACACACGACTTTCATTTTCAGTTGGACAACACCCATAAATCATAAAAACGGATTTGATTATTGCGGCGTTGTCTAGTGTTCATTAGTGACGTGCTTTGTTATTAGTCACCGTAGCTTCAAAGCAGATCACAACAGTCACTTGCTTACCGGTTGGTAAACTTACAGTTTATATGCCTGTATTTGTTATTATGAAAGGATTAAAGATTATGCGATGGGAGTTGGAATAGAGTGAGTCATGCACTTTTTAATGAGAACTGGAAGGCGGAATGAAAATATGTGCAGTTTAAATTTTCCATAAGCGTACAAGTTTTTTCAATGATCATATTAAAGGCGAGGATAACATTAACTATTAGTGTAAGTTTTAGAGCTAATCATTGTAAGCGTGTATACTTTTCTTGGTTAGGCATTTGTTTCATTCTATGCATTGATAGAGGCATAGCTAGTCAATTTTTTAACACGTATCACGGGTCAATTTATAGATTGAATGAATAAGGGATTGATATTTTACGTGTTATACGACATCCGAAAGTAAAATATTTTTTTAATTTTTAGGTCGTGTGTACATGAATGGGGAAGTTGGTTCATCGACTGCAGTATTTCCTGGGGAGGAATCAATACCAGCAATGGTCCATCAGTCCACCACTGCTGCTGGTGCTGGATCACTTTACACTGAGAATCGGTAAGTAATTTGCTAAAGTTTTTTACAAGTATTACGGGAGGGTTTGCTGAAAAATGCTGACATGTTTTATTGCTTCTCCACAGGATTTTGAATGGACTGAAAGATGGAACACGCGAACAGATGAAACCAATCGAATCAACAGAAATTGATTTTGCCGATAATTCCAGGCGCCATGATCCTGGAAGTGGGGCAAACACCTCTTCGGATATTCCGAAAGAGGAGCTAAAACGCTTGCTTCTCCAGCAATTGGAGTACTACTTTTCTCCGTAAGTCTTAAAATAAAATATTTATTTGTTGATAAATTCTTAAAAATAACAAATGACATATTTTTAATAATTGCAGAGAAAATTTGGCAAATGACAAGTTCCTAGTCTCACAAATGGACTCTGATCATTATGTTCATATATCTACACTTGCCAATTTCAATATGGTCAAGAAGCTCACTGGAGATATAGATCTCGTTACTGAAGTGCTAAGGGGTAAGATATAACTCATGTTACCATTTATGCTTACCAATGTTTAAAATTACTAAAGACTGATTTCCATTTGTTATTTTATACGTAGACTCCAAGAACGTGCAAGTTCATTCGGACGGAAAACGGGTACGACCAGTGTCACATCGGACAGTTGTCATTTTGCGAGGGATTCCCGAGAGCACACCGGTGGATGAAATTAAGGTAAAAAGAGAGTGATGAAGGAAATAAGGATGACCTACTTTGATGATGTTCTGGAAATAATATTGTGTTGTTTACCCTTCCAGGCCTTATTCGACAGTGAAAATTGTCCTAAATGCAACAGCTGTGAGTTTGCATTCAATGATTCATGGTATATTAGCTTTGAATCAGATGAAGACGCACAGCGCGCACATCGATACCTCAGGGAAGATGTCAAGGAGTTTAAAGTATGTTTTCCTGCTTTTAAAAAGACTGGATTGTGCATTTTGTCTCTAGTTTTCTTTACTTTCATTTGTGTAATGTAAATTGTTTCAGGGCCAACCAATCATGGCACGAATCAAGTCAAGGCCCACCACGCTTCTTGCACAAGGTGCTGGAGTCCATATGAAAAACGGATTCCATCAACCACCATCAGTAATGGGTACATATTTACCACCATCATTCGTTCCAGGTAGTCAGACTGGCCCCTCTACTGCAATCCCTCAAACGCCGATGTATGGGCATGGCCAAACTCCCGTAAGTGACTGTACTACTTTGCCCTCCTCAAATGTGTGCGTACGTTTGAGTTGCAGTGTTTAGAAAAGTGCATTTTACCTTTGCGTTTTAGGTGCAGCCCGTGTATCAAATGCCACCAAATTTCAATGCCTATCCTTGGCCAGGATTATTTGGAATGGGACCGGAACAATTTAGTCAAATGTACCCAATGAATGGGCTCGCGCCTCAACATCCGCCCAGTTCTAGCTACCCAAAGACCTTGCCCATGAACCCCCGACCTAGAAACCCAAAGTATGTTTCAAGGTGGAATTCCACCAACAAAAGGTCTAGTTATCAAAAAGGGCTTGATGAATACTCATATAATGGTAATTCACGTTCTAGCCAAGTGCGTCCAAGTCGCAGACCACCTTCTTCAAGTGATAACCAGGGTATCAATGGGGTTGTTGGAGCAGGTGGAACCAATACCTCTGCTGCTGTTGCTGCTCATCAGTTTAACTCAAATCCATCCCGGAAAAATAATAATGCTCCTCCCCCTACTCCTCTCCTTAGTATGAACCCGAGTATTCCTCCTCCCTCGCTACCGTTGGCAAATCCAACGAGTCACAATCATAGTCAAGGTCACTTATCTTCCCACTCATCTGTACAAGTTAGTGGAAATGCCATATCTCAAAATGGTAGACAGCAACATTACGTCAATCCCATCCCGTCATCCCATAGTAATCCTGATTCATCATACCATCCTTCTGGTTCAATGCGTCCATATCGAGGTGGAGGAGATTCGAGGTAAGTGCTTGTGCAATACTTGTACAATTTGTACCTTTCATCCGTTTCTTCTCGTTATCATCTATTATAATATTTCCTTCATGTTTTAGGCCAAGGTCTAGTTTAAGTATGAGTAATAGGAAGGGACCCCCTAGGCGCGAAGAAGAAGTAAGTTACGATGGTCCGAGCGCTAGTCCATCATTGTCAGCAAAAGTTCCGTCCAGTCGGGGAGCACCTCCCAACGCCAACATCCCGGTTCCACCACCACCTACTGAAAATGTAGGATCCAATCAACCTCCAGGCAAAATGAACTTTGACTTGGAGGGCTCTGCGTTTCCTCCCTTACCAGGCTCCGGCCAATCTTACGGGAAAAATGGCGATGCTGTATTTGAGGGCAGGTAATGAAGCATACAACGTGAACCATTTATATTTATAGTTTTTCTTTCTGTTAATTGGACTTTAAGAATTTTATGTTGAACAGTAATAACAACTTGCTTAATGTAATATTATTACTTTCTACCTTCTAGGCTATCTGACGTTGTCAAAGGGGTAAAAAACATGAAACCAACATGTTCATCCGAGAAAGATGATTCCAAAGCCTCAGCTACGAATGTAACGACTGAAATAATCGTAAGTGCGGAAGAAAATCATAGTTCGAGTGAAGTTCGGGAAGTTTCTGCAGCCTCGCCAATCAAGGATGTGGATGTTGAGAAAAAGACCGAACATGCATCTAGTCAAACTTCTGTCCAGAGTGGCAAAAAGGAGTTTCGCGAAGTTGGTGTCGGCAGTGCCGACGATACTCATGATATTCGTTCATCACATTACAAGTAAGAATTTCTCTGTGCTTAAGTTTTCTCTTCAACGAAGGAAGGCAAAGTCATCATCATAACACTTCATGGTTGTGTTTTTGTTTGTTCAGAAGTAGTGTTTTGAGTGGCGCTAGAAGTAAGGAAACCGCTGATAAATCCACAAGAACTGATGAAGCTCTACTGAACGGGGACCAGTCACAGGGAGTAAAAACGGGTGTTAGTTCCAGTAGCATACCCCCTCAGTCGTATTCTCATAGTCAGAATGGAGGAGCCCGGAAGTCAGCATCGCAAACGACGTCGACGAAATCGCCAATTTCTAGTAAACGGGCAGTGCCTGCTTTGCAAGTTCAGAACGCATCATCTTCAGTTTCAGTGGGACCTGAGGTGCCTTATTCCTCACGAACTGTCACTTCTCCGGTGACAACTCATGCCAAATCTACCGCTTGTCAGACACCGACACCGTTGATGGGAAGCGGTATCTCTGGTATGAACATGGGAAATTCTATTGGACGTGGTGCTAATGCTTATGTGGCCAAATCAAATATGGACAATAACAATTCACGTGCTAATGGGATGGTTACTAACTCCACTGGAAGCAATCTAAATACAGTTGACAAAGAAGCCTTCCCTTCTCCCGGCTTCGGAAAACATGTGCCAACCACAAAGCCTTTCCCAACCACCAGTGACCAAGCATCTAAAGAGGTAAGTAGTATTCAGAACTTGCTTGTATCCTCTTGCGTTGGCAGTTCATTGATTCATGCTGGTTGTTTTGACATAAAACAGGCAACAAGAACTGACGCCGAAAAGGACAAAAGAGAAAGCGGACAAGGGGATGCCAAGAAAGAGGATTGCTCAAATGATGAACGTGATGGTCCTATGCGACTTAGCTACGCTCAGGTGGCTCAGGTCAGAAAGGATGGTGCATCCAGTGGCGGTGCTTCTGCTTCCGGTACCACTGTCAGTAATAGTGCTATTTCAGCAGCAGCAGGTAGCAGTGGCAACATGAACTCTCATCCTCCTGCTTTGCAAAGCTCATCATCATCCACTCTGGACGAGAAGAAAAAGTCGAATGTCAAAGATACCAAAGAAGCTCGACCTCCACTAAGTAAGCTTGCCAAAATCAGATTTATGTGTAAGTGTCCGGTTTTTATTGCATTTACTTAACAAAAAATTATTCATGTTAACTTTTAGAGAACCAAAGGGGAAGTGGAGGTGGAGATAGGGACAGAGACAGAGGAGGCGATAGTCGAGGTGGTTTCAGAAGAGGTGGAGGAGGCTTTAGAAATCGTATGATGTCTGATCACTCTGATGGAGGCTCCGTAACGTCGGGGGAATCTACTCGAAGAATACCAAATAAGCCCAGCAGATCCCCAAACAAGTGAAAGAGGACTATCGAGAAGATTACAAAGACTAGAAACGTAGTATTTAGTGAGGCTTGAAATTTTATACCTTCAGCATAAAAAATGATGATCCTATTCTTTCTTTTGGATTGGATTGACATTCAACTGGGTGGGAGACAGAAGAGAATTATCTACAAAGTGTTGTTGCCTCATCATCATCTTGTTATATCCATACAAAAAAAAATTTAAAAACCACGTCCTGCTCAAAACTTCAGCATACATTTTGCGAAAAAGATGTTCAGGACCTACTCGAATTATCGTTCGGACACATCAGTGAGATTTTAAAAATGGAATAGTGTTTGTAACCGAAATATGATATGTGCTTCCCATACACTAGGTTAAAAAATTGCTGTCGAATCGAGAAAAAAAAGTCGAAAAGTTCATATTCGGTCACTTCGTTATAACGCAAACTTATAGTATTGTAGGTTATAGTGTAGCCAGGTTTATATGGTATTGAAAAAAAGCTCTTGTATAACAAACTAGAAGGTAAACTAAGCATGTAAGGGTGTTAAAGAGAGAAGAAAAGAGGCTTGGTAGATTTGACACGCCACAAAAAGCCAGGTACAGGATACACATTAAATGATAATAATTAATTGTACTTTATCCGGCACATGACTCTTCTATGCATTAACTCTGCCAAATGTTATAGGTTCGTTAAGTAATATTAAAGATATATAGAGTATATAGGAAAGAAAAAATGTTGATTTCGATGTGCTAGCTAGTGAGAAATTTTCAAAGTACGTAGCATGCTATATATATGTTATATTGTAGAGAACCAGAACCAAAATTTGCTATTTGTTAAGTGTTTTATCAGCCAGGAGGAAGTTGTAGTAGCATTATAGTGCAAGTTTTTAGTCGTGATTATATAATGCCGTGGCTAGAAAACAATTTTTTGTGAAAGTTATTAGTAGTGTTTACTTTAAATCTCTGTGTTTAATGGTACTAGTAAATAACTCTCGGAATACAATAATCACACTAGCAATGTAACCGGACCTCAATTTTTTTGTTAAGACGTTGACAGGCTGTACTTGTATGAATTCTCTTGAAGCCGCAAATGCCCTTGCTTTTCTTCAGGAGCAAGGGCGAGAGACAACCTTTTGTTTTGTGAGATTTGACCATCCAGTAAGTATACGAGTTTTTTCTTTCTGTTTAGTGCAAGTTAACGCAAGCTCAAGACGCAACAAACATTTTTGGAAGAAGGCAATCTTGATATTTTTGCTGCTTGAAAATATTTTGCAGTATTTTTTTGCTCTATAAGCTCAAGCTTTGCTCTTTGTTAATAAATTGTGCATTGTTTATGTTCACTAGTAAACTTGCACATATTATTTTTGTCATGATCTGATTAATAATTATTGCTATTTTAAATAGTAGCTTCAAAAGCGGTGCTGGCTTAAAAACGTTGTAGTATACTTTACACAAAAGGCAGCAAAGTTGCTTGATAGATGGATTCATTAAAGTATAGCTTTTCGACGTTTGTTTCTAGTGTACGTACTTGCAACTTTTATCATCAAAACCTATTAAAAATGTTCTATAATATGATATGCTACTGAAAATAATTATTGTACTATTTGTTATCGTTAGTAGAGACTTTGGACTGTTGTTAATTAACTTACATGATACTAATTATAGAAACTGGAACTAGTACATGTTGTGCATTACAATACTATATTCTTCATTTTATTGAGATGATGGTGACACATCGGTATGTTCTTGCATTTTTATTATTCTAGTTCGTACTACTTACCGATTCTCTGGCTGTTTAGGTCTGATTAAGGGTTGAGTAATGAGTTAAATCACAAAAAAATCGTAAGTGCTCGGGCGCGCAGTATGACATTGATGTGCAATTCTTTTTCTGTACCATCGCACCAGTCGTTAATTGTATCATTGTAGAGTTTAAGATTTATAGCTCACCTTTTATCAATTATCGTATTAGTTGGTCAGTTATGACTACGTGACTTTGTCTGATTTTCTTTTTTAGGGCATGCCCACACAGATATATAAATTAGGGGGCTGAGTAGATTTTAAAAACGCTAAAAAATGCCAGATGGATAATAATACAAATTATTATTGTTGTTGTGTGTTTAATTAATCGTAGCGCAGCTCATAATTATACAAGAGAGAAAATATCATTCAAGCCTTTTGCAGTGATCTAATATATGGAATGGGGATGTGCGTCAATGTCATTACACTTCATACTAAAACATTAGTGATATATACTCTGTTGCAAGCAATGCAATATTTATATAGATTCTTTAAAAATGCATTATTAACAGCGTTACATATATTTACACAGTTTGTAGCACTCGCTTAGACAAAAAATACGTAAAAGTACATTAAAAAGAGGGAAAGCGTGCGTTAGTTGATTATTATATGAGTACCACTCAAATTATATAATTATACGTACATTTTCAGGTAGGCAGTATAAATGGAGCATACTACTTTTTCAAAGAAGTAGCTTTGTTGTTAGTAACACACTGCTTTATTTCTAAGTTTTAGTACATTACCGATAGCTGTATTTATATCTCTGAAGACGATAATTGTCACTTTTTATTATTATTATTATTACTGTTATAATTATTTATGTTGCACGTATTACTAGAATTTACTATTTACTTTGTCTGTGTAACTCTTTTTCTCTCTACTACCAAAAGAAAAGGTGTTTTTCGAATATTTGTAATGATGGAGTTTCTGTGTGCGCATGTGTCTATTTAGTAAGTTTGCTGCATATATACATAATATGTAATACATATTGTGGTTGATTTGTTGGAAAGCAATATTTGATCCAAGACTGTCTTACTGTTTTTTTGTATTTAGAAAATGGAGATAGCGCAATTGCATATACAGTCAACTGATAAATAATTGGTGTTACTACTACATGTCTTTTCAGCGCAGTTTGGTGTGGACCACTTTGCGAAAAAAAGACTTGTGTAGCGTTGTTATTTCATTGATATTGCATTCTTATCGGATAATAGTCAAATTCTCAGGTGCGGGAGATATTATATAGCACTGTGTGTTTTCTATATTTACATCCAGTCCACACGAAAAATGCAAACCTATAATGTGGACTGTTGTTTTTTTGTAAAAACCAGCACAATGTGTCTATGTCGTTACATTTTAGATCTCCACACCTTGAAATTATGCAAAGCGTTTGTAGATTTTTGTCTCATATTTAATCTCTATAAAACGAATGATTAATGTTATGAATTTATTGAACGTTTTAGTTGTAATTTAATGTGTGCTATTCTCAAAGACCAAATTGTTTTGCATTTTTAGTTGTGTAGTAGCTGATGAAATAGTAGTTAATTTGTAGTCATTGCAGTAGATTTTTTTTTGGATTTTCGTTTATACCTCGTAATTTCGTTTATTGTAAGCATGAATTATGTAAAAATGTTAGTTTGCACTTGTATTATCTTGTGGAAAGCGATTGCAATTTTTGATAGCTGTACTGAAGAACCTATAAATCATGTTTTGTAGTACATTTTTCAGTACAGTGAAATTGTTGCCGTACGCTTGTGTAGTTCTGTGAATCTTTCTTTGCTATATCTGACAAAAACGGTCTTAAGTTATATGAAATTTGTATAAAGTAAAAATATTTATCGTCAAAGACAAAAAAAGTTTTTTTTTCATGATGAAGTGAAGTAGCGAAATGAAAAATAGTAATCAACTAGAATTTAAAAAATCTTATAAATGCGTCGTATGTCTAACTGCCGGTTATGTACCCTCTACCTTATGTCGTGTAATGGAAATTATAGCTTGATGAAAGTGGCATGATGGTTAGTGTTAAGTTCTATTATTATTGTCAGTTAAAAATGTATGTCAGCCTTTTCATAATTGTAAATATGAAAAAAATATGTAAAATGCTAATAATAATCGTATGTAATACACATATATACAAATAATATAACATGAAAACATATATACAGTATATTATCTATCTATCTGTATAAATTATTATATGGATTTAAAATGATATGGGCCTTATATTACTTCAGAGCGACTATGTTTTGTCAAGTACACGGTTTGTTGTTGTTGAAGAAGAAGAATGAAATAATATGTCGGAAGAACACGGCCGATCAGTATTGCCGACGTGATTGGATATTTAAAAAAACAGGAACCTTAAAAAATAAAATACAAAAAATATATAAAAACCTAAATACACACACAATATTTGTACGGAAATTTGTTTCCGAAGACTTGACGAATAAATTCGGTATAAAAAATCACACATTATTCAGGTACTGAACTAACAAGTAACATTAATTTGTTACACACACACACGCAATGCGTCTACCAATATTTTTTGATTCAAGTATTGTTCGTTATGTAATTGTCTATATGATGAGATGATCGAAGATATTTAATTGAAGTCGTTCATTATACTTCTATACTACTACTATAAATATATACTGTTATTTGCGGAAAATAACTACATAAAAATAAGAAGCGCAACATATACAAATCATTGTGGATTCTGTCATTAGTACCACTAGTCGATAAAAAGAAATGACGGAATTGGCAAAAATACTTCCTGTTGTGATTTTAATCAGTATAATATATTTACTATTAGATATCTATGCATTTTACGCAAAACAAATAGGTAACAAAAAGAAAAATCGGAAGCATCATCCTTTTATCATGTCCTTATAAACTATAATAATTGCCTATTGTCGTTCACTAAAAAGAAAAGCAACTGTGCGTGCGAAGAAAATCTTTTTTAAATTCCCCAAAAAGGTGGTCTGTCAAATATACGGTATTACTCTACTGATTTTATTAGCCGGCAAAGGTGAAAGGATTTCTATGCAAGAAACAAAAGCTCTAAAAATACAAGATTATGTAAAGGAATGAATACTTGGTAGTTGTTCACATGTTTTTTGACAAATTGATTTGTATGAAATTATAACTTACACTTATAAAAACAACGTAAAAACTGTAGCCTGTCTACTGTATAAACAATACTTAATGGTATACACCAAAAAATCTATTATTTATTGTTATTAACGCAGTGAAAACAAAAAATGACAAAAAAACTGAAACGGCTACAGTCCCGGTTTTACGTTTGTTAATCTAATCTCATTATTAGGTATCCTGATTTTCATGTCCGTCTGTGTATAATTATTGAGATGAGAGACAGTATATATATAGCTGGTAAAGAAAAGTAATAATTACAATGCATTTGTGTAATAATTCAATTCACACTTGATCCTGTCGCCAATCCCTTAATAAGTTGTGTCTTACTTAAACTGGTAATAAAATAACAAACAAAACATTTATATATATTATACAAAACAAAACGAAGGTGAAAGCTCTGAAAAGAACGATGTGTAAATGTCTTGTGCATTACTTTATATAGAAAAATGATAACCTATATTGTGTAGCCAATTCTCTCGGTTTCGATTAAATCGCTGAAAAGATAAATCTTCGTATATGAATTATTATTAATATTACTAAATATGTACTAATTAATAACGCTAATTTTTTGTGACAAAAAATGGGAAAGATATATGGTAGAGAAATATTGCCTTTTACATGATACTTGATACTACATTACACATGCAAGTATTTTGCAAGTTGCAAGACAGTTATATATCTATGATAAAAAACAGCCTATATATAAATGATATGATGACCTATAAAGTTTTCAGGAATTTGAGATTTCACACGTATAATTTATTTATTACAAAAAACGTCTTACTTCTTTGAAAAAACAAAATGATGATTCTTGTTTCAACAAAAAATGTTATTAAGTCGGTAAATCTGCCATTTGTTTACGTACGTAATACATAATAAAGCGGCGGTGGTGTCTGAGACAATGAAATATATAAAAACACTGAAAAGAAAGCAGAAGATGGCTATATTTAAAATACACAAAAGATGACAAAAAACATATTATGCACTTAGATTTTTAGTCGCTGTGATAGAACGTTGTGTGTGTACCAAGGAAAATGTTAATGATGAAAAAGTGAAAAAAATAAAAATGTTTTAAATCCATTTTTATAACACAAATTGTCCGTTGTATTAACAATGATTCCATTTTTTCCAACTTTTGCATCTTCTTCCCCTTTCATTACTTTCTCCAATAGATTACATTTTCCCCTTCATTTTGCTCATGTTGTTGTTTCTAGAATTTTGCTTTTATATTTTATGCATTGTGCACAGAATTCATAATTTCTCTTGGGGTTGCCAACTTCAGAAAAGAGAAATGGAGAAAGTACCGCAGTCTGCGAAAACAAGTTTGTCGCAATCAACTGTAATGAGAATGATGGTGAAAGCATAATAATAACATGGTATCTTTTCATGCTTTATCTGCGCAAAATTACTGGCAGAACAGGCAGAATACAAAATGTAGTGCCAAGCTAACAAAGTAACACTTCATGTGTAATCGGATAGCATCATTTTGGACTTTCCCCGTATCTTCTTCCTATTATTATTACTACCGCGCGATGTAATGTGCACGTCCTCGTATTCGCAAATTAAGTTTATTTTCCATTAGTCACAACAACAGCTACTACTACTATTGCTGCACAACGGAGGAATCCACAGGATAGTTCAGTGTTCTTTGGATAATATTATGTTGTTTCCACGCTATATTATTACGCTGATGCTAACAGAGAAGCGCAAGCGGTTTGCATGTAAATAACGCACCTGTTTCATAGGGAAAACCAGCCAGACAGCGTGACCTTTAAGTAAAGCGTTTTCAGTTTGGAAAGGCCAAAAACTCGTGTGAGTATTATCCTTGTTCAACATCCTGCAGTAGTACAACGTAAAAGTGTAGTAATAAATGCTTTCTCCGTGTAGTAAAGTAAGAGCGCGTGTCATCTGTATAAATCATGTTTTAATACTTCTGGGCTTCCCTAGCCAGTTTGGCAGGTACTATATAATAAATATATACATGTTTTCACCTTTCCCCACGTCCCAACTACTACTAATACTACCAATAATACCGCAACTGTAAACAAGAAAATCTTTTCAATCCGAAAAATGTCCCATTCATTCACCACTAGCAAGTAGTGAGGAAAGGGGAATTCCCCGGAAAAGGGATTTTACGCTTTGGATGTGTAGGCACATGCCAAAAAACCTTTGGCTGTCCTACGAAGAAGTAGTAATCGGGGCTTCCCCTTTTTCTCTCTCTCCATGATGGCATGGGCCATCACAATACATGTTATGGAACTAACGCAAAATAGCAAACAAAATTGGCGGAAGAAGAAGTAATATAGCGTAATGTGGTATGAACATTAACATTCCTTTTTATATAAAAAACGGATTGTTTTTCTTATAGAAGGTCTTACATTATGTTCATACCGCCACGAGCCACTGTTACACTGTTGCTAAAAAGATGAACGTATGTTTTGGCTTTGATAGCACAAAAATTCTTGGAAATTCGCTTTACTATCGGTCCATAAAGTACAGTGATATCATTAAACAGTCAGCACTTACACTTACACTCAGCAGAGTATAAACGGGTTAAAGCACACATGAGAAAATTACATAAACTATAGGAGATGTTGACAGCAGCTTTGGATGAGAGAATGCATGCATATACATGTATTCCACGAGGAAACTCCATAGCTTAACCGCTTTCTGGAAGTCAATGTTTCGTAGTTTTTTCAATGTTCATACAAGCTACTTTATTGCATGTTCCATATAAAAAACCCGAGTTGGCTATACATTCTGCTGAATAATTTGATATCTACTTCCTATATACCGCTGCTGTGCACATACCGACATTTAAATTGCTGGGAAATTTCATGTTCTAAAAATTTCGCCCACGGATATAGTACAATGCATTATGAATGTAATACTTATTTTCTCTCTCTCAGGCACACGTGTACGAGCCTGAAAAAACGATATATATTCCATTAAACCGTGTTTTCTTATGGTGCTGGCATTATTGTATGGAAGTGATGCAATATGCTACGTAACATTAAACCGGGAAAACGGCGCCAGTAGGAATAAAGATTTTTTGGCCAAGTTGCAATTTTTTTCTACTTTATTCATTTCAAAGTGTTTACAATGCAACCACTGTTACAACAGATTTGCACTGACTCTCAGGAGTGTCGTTTGCAAAAATGAAATTTGCACTCAACCTTCAGAGCAGGAGACAGAGAGGGTAAACTCCTCCTCAAAGCTTTGCATAGATCATTCATGACTTTATTCAATGAAATAAAGAAAAATAAATGATGTATTTTTTCAACATTGTATAACAGGTCAAAAGTAAACATTCTCTGCAAACTCGATTTTTGGGTGTCGATAAGATTTTGTCTCTGTTTTTCTTGGGATTTACGTGCTACTGGCATGTGTACGTGTGTACACGGTGGCTTTAGAACGTTCCATACAACAGCGCGCTTGCTTTCCCGAATTTTGCAATATATTAGTTCTTGCACCGGATGCCAAGCGTGAGAGCTCTTCGGTAGCAAAGGTTTATATAAGTGGAAGCTTGCATTGCATGGAGTGTGTTCAGTTGCGATTTCCTTCTTGGAAGGAAAGTGTTCCTTGATAGAGCCTCTTCAGAAAGGTACAAATGAGTGAGTAGACAGGTCAATCGGTAACCGTGAATTTAATCAAGTGAGTTACAACGGTGCTACGACAAACCTACGACTGGGCAATCTTATGCAAGTATTTCGGCTTTTGGAAATTAATCTCTTATTTGACGTCTGAACACGACAATTACCAACATTTAACAAAACACAATTCAAAGGTAAGGTTAAATTTTTTGCTAATCGTAGTTCCTTATAGTTTGTAGATATTTATTTCGTTTTTTACAAACTGGCATGCATAATTTTCCCTAAAACGGACTGTCAAATCTCCAAAGGATCTTCTCGCTTTGCCCCGTCATTTGAAATGGAATCAGTGTCATTGTACTAAAATCCCCGTTGTAATCCATTTTTCATCCAGTTCCAGGTAGACAGCCCGATTTTCATAATAAATATATTCTAGGCCCAAATGAAGTCATCTATTACATCAGGCTTGCACCTTAGTGTTTACTCATTAGGGATTTTATCAACATTTGTATTAAACCCAGCGTCAACACCCAAGCTTTTGGTAAACCGTAACATATTATTATAAAAACTTCATATGTTTCTAGTTAGATATACCAAAACACCGAGATACGCAGAATAATCTCATTGTTGGGGTTAAGCCCCTCTGCTCATTTACTTCAGTTTGTCAAATCCAATACGAGATATTATTACGCTTATTCTGTCAAGTGATTTATCCAAAGCCGTACTTCTACTTTTTGTAATTTAGCATAACAGCTTTCTATTTACTGACATACGGCTCCGGATCTAGAGAGCTCTGATGATCCTATCGACAACCACGTAAAACCCTGCGTTACCTTGAACTCTACTTTGAGCCTTTTGTTAGGTGCTGAAAAAGTGAAAATGTAAAAGTGGATTGTCTTTTTCGTTTTAAATTCAAAGCTCAGACCTTCGTCAAAGAACGCTATTCACAGCTTTTAAAATATATTCCTTCCTTTAATCCTACAATTGTGTACCCTGGACCGCTAGATCCAATAATCTCCCGTTTTGTTACTCTTGCTACCTTTTGCATTTATTGCTCCCTTCATCGTACATACTTCCAGACAAGTAAGAGCTTGCCACGCCACAAGGCTCAGATTCACACGACGATGACTCATCCTCTCGAAAGTTGCTCCTCAGCATCCTCGCATGATCATCTTTTTCAGGGCAGAACAGCTAGAAAATCATGCAATACTGCATATACCATACCTATTTATAAGAGAAGGTCTCCTTTTCTTTGTTCATCGTTCTCTGAAAAAAACGGTATATTATGGGTATGCGTGTCTACTTATTATAGCCTACCCAACTTGTTCTTCTTCTACTTGTTCCTCTTCTAGATTTACATTTTCAAAAAATAATGTAACAAAGGAAGCAGAGAGTTTTGTGTGCAAGGCATTGTTTGAAAGTCAATGCAGGTGGCAGGCATAGAATAACAATAAGAGAAAAAGAAAAAATATATCAGTTTCTACCATCTACCCACTAATATGCATGCTATTAACGTAACTGGTCATCATTTTCATTATTATTAAACTCATCTGTCAAAAGTCGACCGCTTTTAGGTACTTTTTCTGCTCAATATTCTTCAGCATTGCATTAGTTGCCCTCCTACAAAAAGCGCAGGTGTTTTCCCACACAAAATCGCCAAAGAAAAATTGAAGTTGGTCCTGAAAAACTGAATCTCTGTGCATTGCTTTGAACAGACACAGGAAATCAGATTTTTTATAGAGGATGTTGTGTTTCGTTTGGCAATGGCAAACATAATCATAATTAAAATGAAGATTGAACATTCCTAACTAAAACCATGAATGTGCAAGCAGATGCCTAGAAATTATTCCATTTTATAAACGTAGGTCAATTTCTGTCAGGTGCAAATCGAAACGTAATATCTCCGCATTATTTCTTTGATCTAGCAGTAGTTGAAATCCTTGCAAAATACTAAAAGAATTATGAGGATGTTCTTCATATGTCAGTGCCCAGTGCACGCGGATTTCGGCTTTAGGAACTAGTAACTTTTAACAAGCTCGTGTTTTTAACGAAGAATGGAGTAATGACTTATGAAATTCAAAACTGGAAATAGAAGACTATTTTTAAGAGAATGAAAAAATAATGATCGTATCATCATCATTATCGTTAGTTGTCAGTATGGCAGAACAAAAAATATTACAGCATTACATTTTAAGGCATTTGATAATACGACGTATATAATGAATTCATTATAAAGCTTGGGTAGCGAATGTCAACTTATGTAACGACTGACTGTTTCTTTGTTCTCCTTCCTTTTTTTACTTTGCAAACGAAAGAAAATGCTCCTGTGTAAATACCTTAACTTTTAATACTCTGTGCTTGTATAGAAAGCAATTCAATATACAACACCATCAGGCGGAAAAGGCAAATTGAAATTAAAAACTTTTTGTGAGATGTTGGATCTTGGATGGTTGGATACGTGAGTGAATGCAAGGTGTTTCTTCCTTTCTCTCTGTCGTCTTTTCAAAAAAGGGTTGGGAAGAGATGGGAAGAGAGTATTATCAAAAGTATTAATCACCGGCTGCTCCTCTAAAATACTGCACGGTAGTATGTGAGCGTAGCACCTGTCTGATGGTAAAATGAATATCATCAGCTTATAAAATGGAAATACTGTTCATTATCATTATCATCATGAAAAAGGCAAACTTTTTCAGCTTCTCGAAAATGAAAGAGGATTTTCGTCATATGGAAAGTATTTCTAAACTTGAAGTAATTTTCAAGTAGAGATTTTTTCTGGAGGTGATGGAGGCAATAAGCAATTATATTGCTGCGGCAATATAATGGGATTTTTACCTTGTGTTGTGTTGCTGGTGTTGAGGAATCGGTATCGACCTTCATTTTTTTGACATTTTGCTGATAGAGTAAAACCATTAGCATTTTTTGGCATTCATAGTGCTTCATTGTACTAGGTAGATTTAAGCGGAAGCATGGAAAGGGAAGGGGAAAAATATATAAACCAGGTAACTGGTGTAACGCTGACTGACTGAGCTTGGCCTTGAACCTATTTTCATGTTAAAGATTTGTTGAGTAAAAAAAAGTAAAATGGTCTCTGGTGACTGTCGAGGGACCACCGGCGGCTACTTAGACTTTTTTGCTTGAATAAATGAGGGTACGTACGAGAGTCGAGAGTGAGGACTGTAGACGGTATACATTATGCAATTTAGGTGAATCCAACGATTTAGCATGTAACCCAAGAAGGTATAAAAAGCCAACGTCCAGAGGACGGTATTCTTTTTTGGATCAACGAAAACTTTCGTTTTTGAAAAAAAAGTTCCTTCGTTGTGTCTTATTGGCTTTAGCAAAAGACTAGATAAGATAAGTTTATTGTGCGTAAAATTGAAAAACGTTATCAACCTTTCTTGAAAAGTATTTTTTTTGAAATTGGAATTGAAATAGGAGACATGCAAGATTTTACCATTGTCAATGTTGGTTTTATCTTAGTTAAAACATTAATGCTTCATTTTTAGCTGTGCTATTGTTCCTAAACAACTAATTTATGCAACTACAGATAGCAGAGCTCGATCTGTGATGGAAGGAAATTCAAGAATCCAATCACAAACTCCGCATCAACTTTAATCAATTACAAAACTCAAAATCTGCATTACTCAAAGGCAGCCAGCTAAACTCCGTGTTTGCTTGCAATTTTATTATGATAACTCCTAATTACTATAAACTCTAATTCTCTCCATGTAACTTGTCATTCGTATTTGATGTAGTGCGTTGCGCTGCTATGATTATGATCAAGGAGCCGCAGCTCAAGGATAAATTTCGTGTTGCTTCTGTGCATTACCACTACTACTGCACACCGCATACGATATCATTAGCTTTTTAGTGTTTAGGATAGCATTCAAGCTAAAATTTCGGCAGTATGGGGAACAGAACAAAGTAAGCAATAAGCAAGCAGTTAAGCATGAGCAATTGTCGACTGCAATAAAAGCGAGAGAAGTATCGAGATAGCTTGGTAATTCCAAGAAACCATTCCATAAAGAGACAGACGCCACAATCACCGCAGTAATAGCGTATTGCCACATTTACACAGTTTTCAACTTAGCATCAAAATGCATGATTTTTCATCAGAGAAGCACACAGACAAACCAAGTTGATCACACGCACAATCATGTGAGCTTTGGCTGACAAATATGGAGAGTCGAGTGGAAACTCAAAAGACGGTGCCTTTGTCTGGTTTACTTTTTCCATTTCTATTTATTTTTTACCTGCATGAACATGTAAAATGTAAACTAAACAGTAAAAGTGTCTCCCACACACACTCTCTGTTCCCTTTTTTATTATTTTTATCGCAATAAAACACTCTAAAAAAGTGAGCAAGGTAAAGGTAACAAAATAATGATTTTTTAACTGGATTGCATGTGTGCTTACTCCACAGGCACAACAAGCGGCTACCCTTTTTCCTTTCGTTTCCCCCAAAAATATACATTTATTATTTTGTCCCAGAGACTGGTCTCTACTCTCCGGCAGGATGTAAGCTATATTTTCTGTGTATATAGTAAAACGAAAAACCTTTTATTCCCCAGATGCTATTTTGCCTTTATATTTGGTTAGAGTTGATATTGCTTTATTTGTTGGTCTTGGCCCTACCTTGTTGAGCTTCATTCAGGTATCATTGCAAAATTACATCTACTATAACACATTATTACTACAAATGGATTCTGGTCGAATGCAAGTGGTGTTGTTTTACCTCACTTCTTTGTTTCGTCGTGGCATGTACAATTTATTCGTGGTTCCTTTTGGGTTTCATCAGAAAACAATGGTTCCCCCAAAAATTGAGCATGTAGCATTGACTGTACGACACCACACCACCGACAAGCGACCAACAACGACAATAATAAGCCAGTAAAGTTTTTACCTGTCATGCGAGCATGCATGACAGACACCATCATCAACCAAGCCAAATAGGTACAAGGCATTAATAGGTACAGGCATTACTCTGTGTACAGTTAGTAAAGTACCCTAATGGCGTGACTTGTAATGCTACAGGATTACTACTACTGGGTTTTTGTACACAGAATGTAAGTGGATATTGATAGTAAGAAAAATAATTTAGAAACTAGAAACATGAAACCTTTTGGCTGTTGAATATAATATCAACAGTCAGTCAGTCAGTTGCACTTTGCAGGTATAAAAAGGTCTGTGCCTTTGAAAGCGTCATATATTTTTCTATCCTTTCCTGTTGTACAATTTATATGGTTTTATAGCACCTTTACCTTTTCCAAGTGTACTCATTATACTGAAACCATTCCTTCAATAATAGAGGCATCCATATATCAGCAACAATCCACACCAACGACATTCAAACATTGTATGCGTGCTGCCATTACACTTGGCATTTCTAAAAACGAACAATTGGTCACAGGGTTCCTTCATCATACACATTTTTATTGTTTGATGCTGATTATATATTATGATTGTTGATCCTTTCCTTTAGCTTTGCTGTTCCTACCTTGCTATTATTTAGCTGCAAGCTATTTACCGTAGTTTGTACGCGAGGGTAGTGAAGTGAAGCACCCTTTCATTCCCTGTGCTGCTGTGTACCTTGCTGTTTATTTCCCTATGATTCTTTGTTACAAATAAGCACCTCACTATCCTCCTTCTCTTTAGTAAGTTACAAGTACAACAAAGTAGTAGGAGAGCAAAAAGGCAAAAAAATTATTATTGCGATGATGCTTGATTATTCTCTTGTAAAGGAGAGTTCGTACAAGTGTGAAGCTTATAATGTCCTTTTGAGTTTGTGCGTTAGTGTGAATATAGATTGCAGAGAGCTGCTCCATTGTCTACCTTTTCCACAAACGGATCATGCAACTTTAGCTACCTCTACAGAAAATATTCATATATTCAAGCTCACACCAAAAAGCTAAACTTGATTACAATTGCAGAGACTATAATATTATGGTAGTTAGTGCACGTACAAATATATTTTGCTCCTTGCAGTAAAATATATATTTATCTTGGTCTCTCGTCTCTCTCTCTCTATCATCATTAATATATTTATTCTAGAAGAACAAACTTTTTTTCTTTAGCCACCACCATCATCGCGTCATGATCATTACTTTTCTTGCATACCTCTACACAAAATGCAAGCACACGTAATAATACGGACTTTTAGGATTTTCAAGTGAGGAACGGTGAAGAACAAGCAAACAACTGCAGCACTAAAAACACGCCACTCTACTACTGCATTATCTTGCCCATTATAAAGTTGACTGAAAAACCAGATAAAAGTCAGTTAGACCTCTTCTTGATAATATTTTTGTCTGCTAGTTTGTTTTATTACAAGAAAAATGTGATGATGGGATGCGTTGATGATCATGATCATGGTGGCGATTATGATGGTGACGTTGGTTAGCGTTTCGTTCTTCGATATATTGTTTCTATTGCTGCTTCTGCGGACGTAATAATAAAAAACTATAATAATTCCATAGTATGTAATTTTTATATTTTGTTGTGTTCTGTGTAAAAAGAAGAGACTCTGGTCGTTTCACTCTGTGCTGTTGGTATATAATATTGTAGGAATCGTTGATTATTCTTAACTGTGTGGAATCCTTCGCTTTATAGTCAGGTACGTAGTTGTACACTTCTACTAGGAATGTACATTTTCTTACCTTTTTCGTACAAACTTATTGTAAGTGGCCGAATTTCGTTCATAGTACAAAGCAGTTGTTCAAGTGGATTACGGCGGAACGCAAGACACGTCGTTGTCTACGTTTGAGCATTATAGCGTATTCGAGTAAACTCCAACGGCAAAAGGCACCGTGTACTAACTAGTAAAGACAGTGATCCTCTTTCGTATTTAGTTAGTAGGTATATAGCTCAACATATTATAATACACATTCTAAGAGATTATTTTACTATATTAGCATTACCTGTGCTGGTGGAATACATCACAGAGTTTGCTAAATATGTTGAAAGGGGCAAAATAAATTCTGTTTCGTTCTTGTTTGTTACATTTGACCCTGTACGGATGTGCTCACGTTTTTATACACATATATTCTTGTCGATATATTAGTTGTGTTTGTACATCAGGCAGAATAATAGAATAATTAATTACTTGTTTATTGAGCTTTTAATGTGAGCAGCCAAGGTATGGCGTGATGTCTGTTAAGGAACAATGTAGAAATGCATCAGTTCACACACACGTTTGCTCTCCTCATCATCATCGATAGCGTTGATCTTTTCACAAAACGTTTTTCAATCTAGACATTTATTATTATTAAATTATTAGCATTTTTATACATAACAGACTGTAATTCTAATCAGTGTCTGAAAATCTTTTGTGTGTAGTGTAAAGGCGATAACTACTGACTATTAACTGAGGCTACTTTACAATTTTTTTCTCTCTCGTGTACAAGCAAAAATTTTCGGTGTTTGCTGAAGTGTGGTTTATAATTTGCCTATTTTAGTGATGATAATGATGTGGTGGTGTACTACTAAAAGGTGTTGCGATTAAATATTCATTGTTTCCCAGAACTAAGGAGTGAGTTGTAAAACAAAGTGGAGCTCTTTTGATGATGGTACGTGCGCGGATGAGAAAACTGATTTTTGTTTCTATAATCGCCATTTTTGCATAAACACGCTCCTTTTACGCTTTCCAAGAGCTTACTGTGTTACGAGCGAGAGGCTTTTGTATGCTAAAAGCTAAGAAAGATCTTGGCCAAGAAGTAAAACAGGCCATGTTTCTTCTACTTGGCTCAAGAAAAAACTCTAAAATTGGAAATTGAAATACGAAAGATAATACAAGTTTCGCAACTCTCTCGTTGTGAAACAAACAGAACAAAACAGTTTGGAACGGAATAAGGCAGCGTGATGAAGTGTAAATGTGAGGGCGTCTTGTAAACAAAAATTTCTTTGAGTTTCCTTCTTATATTTTCTTACTCTAAGATTTTTTGTTCTGAGAAGTTCTCCTGTTCCGGAATTCCGTTGTGTAACAAACAACGTTATAAAAATACCTTATCAAACAATAAAGTTATATAAAAATAGCTGGCAAGTTACAATGAGAGAGGCAATCAATATCATTCCAACTTATTATTATTACAACAAACTCTTTTGGACTGTTTTGGTGTTCCATATAGTGAAATAAGAAAAGGTGATGCAAATAATGAACTGATGTATTGTTTTGTGTCGAGCTCGTTTCAGGGACACAATTTTATATTACAAGAGAGTTTGATTTACCTCTATTGTGTTATATTGTGATTTGCGTCACATTTTATTGCATATATAGCTTTTGTGCTAATGCTAAACTAATATCCACGTAAATACCCAATTCTTATAACAATAATAGTATTGGCAAAAATAGAAATGAAAAATTATGTGTGATCAGATGCAGAACAACATAGTGCACAAGTACATACAAGTGTTATTCAATTGGCTTGAATGAACTGACAAAAAGGATTCTGATTTTTTGTATGTTGAATGTGTTAAAGGAAAAAGGTAAGGCACACTTGGAGCTTTTGATGATATTCCGTTTTACCATTCTTATATGTTGTAAAAAATATATAATGGGTAATGTGAGCCGTTGATGTACAAAGAAGCGATTGTTTGGCTTGCTTTGGAATGCAATGTGATATACTTCTATTTTATATGCATTCATATTCATATTTCATCTATTTAAACATTAATGACAAACTCATGGCTCAATCACATTCACCCATAATATTGGTGTAACAAAACATGAGCAGTGAGCAGTCTCGAGAATTTAGATAGATCCTTTCTCAAAAAGGTAGATTTCTTCCTTCCTGTTCACTTACCGTTGATGCAATGTACTAGACCAGGTGCACTTGGCAAGTGATAAGTCATGTCAAATAAAACATTGCATTTTAAATTGTAAAGCTTCCGAAGATAGAATTGAATTTAGTTATATTTTTTAAGCACTTCATGCTGTCCAGAAGAAATGGATCTATCCTTCTCGCTGTGGAGCATTCTATTCCAAAAGTAAGAAACAGCTACAAACTCTTTCGGGAACATAGTTGCTTGTTTATATGCAAACTTCTACCAAAAATGTCTTAAACATTTTGCTGGACACGCTTTTACCATGCCGCATGATCCATGCCTATGAAGCATGCCTGCCGTAAAATTTCCCATGAAGAACAGTTGAAGAGGTGGGAAATTGGGTACTAAACATCAATTTTTCTGGGATAAATGCTCATAAATTATACCATTTATGTCATAACTGAAGCAAAATTATGCTCCGCTTGTGCTATAACTCTCTTCAAATGTTTTCCTGTAAAAAACTGTATCGTAATTGCAAACCCATTTCTCGCAACACTCTTTACAATGTCAGACTTTGTACTAGGCAATTGTTTTAACTTTAGCACATTACTTTGAACTTGAAAAAAGACTGCATAATAAATTCACAAGTTTAAGTCAGTTTTACCGGTAAATCTACCAAAAAAAGCTTTGACCATGAAATTGTAGTAAAATACTGAATTTAAAATATGAGAATAAAAAGTATCGAGAAGAAAAAGGAAGACAGAGGCATGTCTGAGAATTTAATGAGACGAAAAAAGGATGGTCTTATATGCTTAGTTATTCAAAGATATTCAGGGAGGTTGACAGCAGAGTGCACGTACGCATGTAGTTAGGCATACATGATTCTCATGATCTACTACAACAGCAAACAAGATTATATTTTTGATAAAAGAAATTGTCTTGTCAGTTCGATAAAAGTTTATGCCAAATGTCACGTTTGCCAATATCTTAACAGTTTAGTTCATGGAACATTTTATTTCATCATCTGTAATCTGGACTTTTTTTAAACTCGGAAGTTGCATGATCTTTAGAAAAACAACTCAGTTAAAAACTTGAACCTAATAAAATGAATAATTTCGGTTCAATTTGACTTTCCAGCTGGCGTGAGAAGAAGCTTATCATTAAAACGTAGCATTTGTATTTCCATGAATTCTAACATTGTGGCTTGCATTTTTTATCTCAAAGTTTGCCATTTAGACAAGATACGGCACAAATCAATGTCCAATACAGGAAGAAAGGATATGGTTCACGGCAGTACAAAACAATGGGAAAATGGTTAGTGATGATAGCAGGGATAATGGAATTACGCAAGAATGATTCCTAATGGCAATGATTTGGCAATGGCCATATGGTATTGAAAAGGAAAAGGACAGATAGATGAATCCCACACAGTCACAATATTATGCATTCATCCTAAGAGCAATTCAGCTTTATATAAAGTTCAATGAAATTATCGATCAATTTATTTAAGCAAGTATAATACATCCTACCTGATTTGGAATTTGCATGCTCAATAAAACTCACAATTAGTTTTACAATGCAGCAATTATGTGCAGCTTAGGAATAAGAATGCCTATTTTTGTATCTAAAGCTGTACGAATACTACTTATATTACATATTAGGTAGATCAGAAGAAACTATTTGCTCAAAAGGTTTGCCTTAAAAGGAAAGGGAAACGCGTCTCATCTTCAGTGTGCTCAGTTGAGTGTACGACAATACGAGTATCGCGTATTTTTTTCAAGGACTTTTGCGTAGGCTTAGAGAAGTCCTAGGAAGATTCCAAAAAGAAGATAAAAAGTTTCATCTTTTTATTCATTCTGTTAGATAAAAATAGTGTAGTTGTTACAGGCAGATGTAGAATAATTTTTGTAACTTTTACAAGGTCACATACTACGTATATATCAGGAGGGTTTAGAGTTGAAGGATCCGTCCGATACAACCCTTTTCCACGGAAAATATGACAAATGTGCAAAAAATGCAAAATGAAAACGTGACGGAAAGCGACAGAGATAACATATTTTGGTGTGATCTGAGATAACTGCTCTGTTGTACGAACGTGCTCCCTATTCTTTATCTTGTTCGCTATCGTTATCGATTCAGCTTTTGGAACTGTAAAGTGGAACAGAAAGCGACAATACCACCGCACCGCAATAATGACATGAACCAAAAGGGTTTGTCTTTGTCGCCGGTTTTGATGTGAGGCCGACGTACTGCGTAGTTCTGGCAAAGATTTGTCAATTTTCTCACGTTTGTTTGCGTGGTATTGCACAAAACTTCTTTCCCAACTTGAGGTACTTTCATTTAAACTCATGAAAACAAATTTGAATCCTGGAATTGGGCACAAGTGCCCAAGTGTATGAATGCCAACTAGATACGGAACTGCTCTGATGCGATAACTTTAATCAATCATGTATCGGTTTCTTGCTCGAATCCGTATGACTAATTTATTCAGAGTTAAATGATTTGACATGACAGATATTATGTACTTGGTAAAAACAAGGGCCTTTGATCCATTTTACGTAGGTGGATAAGGATGCATGTATTATATGATGTATGATTATCAGGGTGAAGTTTTCAGCTCATCAAATAATACACGTACATTAGAAACATAATAAAGCATATCAATATTGTACTTCATTTCACTTGTTTGTTATCTAAACTCATAAAATCATTTTTTGATGCTGGTCTACAGAGTAAAGCACCCTGGGATTTTTTGATTTGACTTGATTACCTGTTTTTTGTACACCCTGAGAACATGGTGATCTCACATTGTTGCTTCAGCTTCAGTGTTAACTAGGCTGTGAGACGGAACGGAGCACGGACTCATTAATAGTAGTCATCACAGAATACTTGATTGCATTACTCACGCAGTCGGCAGCATTTAGAAACAAGTGGGATGTTGTTCTCTTGTTGCAACTTGCAAATTTTTAATGCAAAGTCGGTGTACAATGTACAACATATTAGCAACATGAGACTGTGCTCTGTGTGAAATAGCTAAAGTTTTAGCTGCAAAAAAGCATTTCGCTGTAATGTTTGGTTTAGTGTGTGGTAAAAATTATTGTATTTGAGAAATAATACAACTTGTGGATTGGCGTTTTGCATGTGATGTGCGTATGGCGTTGGCGTAAAAATATACACCAGGGAACTCGATTATAGGTATGTATGCGTTGAATACCTTTTTTCAGAGCTTTTTTGTATGTATCAATGATAAAAATGTATAAAAATCCACACAAACAACGTAACCATTTACACAGATTCTCTGTGTCTGTGTGGTGTGATGGCAGTTGCTGATAAAAAACTGCATACATGTGTCAGTGCTCATTGTTAGTAGACACTAGGAACATTGACGTAAATCGATGATGAATCATCCTAATCATAAGCATGCTAAGTTTTCCTTATCAGTTAACAATCTTGGGAATCAAAATAATGAATTTTAATCATAAAGCGAACATAGCTTGTGCATTTTCAAAAGCAATAATTTCACTCATGTTGGTCTCATTTTCATAATTACATGTCATTGAACATCGGAGTAAATATTCCTGGAACAATATTATCTCGTTTGTCAATGTTTACAATGGCAGTATATATTATGGCTTATTAAATTTGTTCATTGATTATATAAGTATATCAATATTTATAATCTCCGACAACTAATTTATCGACAGCACATATAATGCCTAATATGTTTGATAGGTATGTTAGTATGTTTAAAACAATTAAATTGGTCCTGTTTTCATAATTCTTGCACAAAGAAAATATTATCCTGCTGCTGAACGAAAACCATTGTCAACTTTCTGTTTGGGTTAATAAGATTGGGTGAAGAAAAACAAGGTCCTACTGCAAACATGAGTTGAAAGGTTTGATAAGAGTATTTGAAAAGTTATGGACATTATATGTACTTCTTCTTGTTGATATCTGCGTTGACGGCGGGTGGCCATTTACGCCGTGCCGCAGAGTAAACAGAAGTTGATTTTGGTGCATCAAAATACTAAGCATGCAGTTACTGAATGATATTTATCCGATTGTTTCTCTACAAATTTCAAGAATCAGTGTGTTATCATTAAAGTAGGAGTATAAATGTTTTAGATTCGTGGAAAGTTGATTGCGTTGTTTCTTCAAGATAGAGTTCTTAGAAACAGTCAAATTCTGGGTGAGATTGAGCTGGCTAATTTGAGACAAAAAACTTCCCATTCTCTTCGGATGCAAAATTCAAGAAATACAGCTCGTTCCAGACTCAGTCAACATAAGCTATGCTACTGGTGACAATCGTTTCCCAAGTATAGGTTGAATTTTACATAGTTTTAAAAGAGTTTGTTAAATATAATAATGCAGACAAAGCTCTATATTTAAGGATGCGGCAAAATGTTGAGCTACAGCTAAGGCCTTGAATAGTACACTGGTGAAAGTCAACGTCTCAGTCGTTGTCTTCAATTAAAAGCATCTTCGATCAATTTTTGCGCAATTTTCACTACACAATGGAAGCTTTTCAGCAAGTTTGTACTTTGATAATCACCAGCAAGCTCTATCCTCCTATTTCCATTAATTATCATTCAGGGAAATGGGATTTTTACTAGACTAATATACTGATGATATACACACGTATAATTAGTATTAGTAGAAGTTAGCTCGCAACTGTGAACTGGTTCATGGTCAAATCATTTTCTACGACACACACACGTTATCTGCTGCATAGCCTCAACCAAAAAATGCCTACCGTAACGTATGCCCGCTTCATTATCTAGCGTGACATTGTGTTCGTCGTCGTGCCAGAAATAGTCTATTCATTAAAGTTTTCCTGGTAGATTGAGAAATTGGGCACGTTGTGCAATTCCGTTGGTTTATACGTGCAAGTATAAACCATATACCTATCTACCGTGTTAATTGGGCAGCAAACGAAGCTTTAGCTAAAGCCAAGAGAAAGAAAAGCTTTTAGCAGCAAACCTGCGTCAACTCCACACTAGTCCGCACACACACGTGAGCGAAAATTCGCCACTAACATAAACAATGGAGGTTTTAAAGGACTTCCCACCAGCTTTTGCACGGTGGTTACGTTACAAGATCCATTATCAAATTTAATGACCTGTTAATATTGATATGCCTTCGAAAGGTCATTTTGCTACACATCTTTTATTACATGTTCCTCTGTAAATTATAAATGTGTGGGTGGACCTTCATTTGCATTGTGGCTTATTCCGGGAAGCATTTTTTAAACCTTACATTTTGACCTTGGTATGATGTTGGCAACCGTACAAGATAGATTGTCCCTTTTATAGTATTTCTTTCATGCTATCTTTGTTCGTATCCTCATATGCTAGCTAATTCCAAGAAAATATAATAACTTAGTTGTCAGAGTTGTTAGCTTTGACTTTAATCCAAAACTTGTGTTTCCTTTATACCATTTTCACATGCAATATGTCTGTTCTTTTGTTTTAGCAGTTGGTACTTTCCCTAGCCAAAAATAGGGAAAACTTTTTTTTCTTCTACTTCTTCGACTTCCTTCTGCTATATTGCAATCCGGTAAAAAGTGGTCAATTACTGGAACACAACACAAAGTTACGACATGCCGTCTGCTGCCGCCTGTAAAATGGCTTGGTAAATCGTTCATTCATTCATTCATTCACACTGAGGGAGAGAAAAAAAGAAGAGGGAAAAGCTTTCCTTTTTTAGCACACGTATAATACATTTTGGCAAAAGAAGTCGGTCTGCACACAGTAAAAGCAGTTAGTGGAGCGTGCGGAAGAAAGTCTTGTGACTGGGGCTTTTCGCTGAAACGTTTTGTTGGGAAATTCCCAACCTTTCCTGTTATTACTGCCAGCAGCCCACAGAAGAGTTTATATGGCTTTATTCTCCTCTCTACAAAGTTAAATCAAAAGGGAAAGACCATGGACTCTCGCATCATGGAGTAAAATGCAAGCCAAAAGTTATGCAGCATACAGGCAACCCACATGCCAATATATAATGTATACCTACCATATCACATACCTAAATATTCCAACAGTATGGTAGGGAAAACGGTGAAAGAATATATGTTGGGGGAATACCCAAGCAATTTATATTTGTGTGCAGGCTGCTTTAGCACAAATCTTTGTGGCAATGGCCAAAAGCAACAAAATATGTAGTCAAACTCTGATCGATATTTTTTGTGTGTTGACTGGCTACTGGCTATATACAAAAGAAATATATTTGCAGACATGGACATAAAAAGCAAAAACGTGTATAATATTAGAGAGTATCCTTCACTGGGCTTTATAGTTACAAAAATTTTCTTTTTATGTTTTTTTGTATAGCTGACTACTCACAATTCACGTCCAATGTCAATGTGAGTAGGTAAAAGCTTATAATGGAAAATATTGGAGAGAATAAAGCATAATCTTGTACACAATATAAGTGGCACCGCTTTCTCTGCGCTACTCAATTCTCTCGTATGAATTGTTTGTTTCTCTGGAAAAGCAGAGAGGGAAAGAGAGAGAAGTTCCATGAATAGCCGTATTTTTTGTGTGTATACCAGAAGAATCGACTACTTCCAACTTCAAAAGAAACAGTCCAGAGAGTTGGTATTAGTGGTGGTGGTGGAGGTGGACAAGCTCTTGGGCTCATTGATGATCTAGCAAAATAGGATTTTAGCTTGGAAATGTATAACTTTATGACGCTTTTCTACATTTGATGTTACCCCGTCACTGCTCTACATATTCTAGTAGGCTTAAGCTTTTCGGTGTTGTTTGCATGAAAAAACGAGGATTCCCCTATTTTTTCTCGTGTAAACGACGCACGAACTGCAGACGGGCATTATAAAATATAAACAGGACAAAACCTTCATTATATTGCATGCAAGCCTTGTATCGTTACTCCACTCAGCTCAGCATGCCACTTATTCTCTTTGGGTTGTTTGCAGTAAAAAGTATTATTTGCATTCGTGTTTATAACTTTTTCTCCCCTTCACATTGCCACGCGTCCTTTGCCTTCACAAAGTAATGAGCAAAACGAAATTGAGTATGTCGAGCAAGGGAAAAGCCCACGAACCCATAGACCCATAAATGCTCAAATATTCAACGTGTCATTGAAAAGATAAACCCAAGCTTCTAATGTCTTCTTCATTTTCAAAAAGTTTGCAACTTTTTTACGAGCTAAACATGCTGGTATATCATTAGCATGACAATCATCATGAATGTATATGGCGTATCGTATTACACTTGCTCTGGTGTAAAAGGCAACTCTGGTCTGCTTTTGTTTTTACCATTCCATTTGTTTTCCAGTGACATTGCACCAGACAAAAGAGGCCTTGTGAATTTGGGAGAAGGGGGAATTCTTTTCTAATAAAACTTTAAACTTTACATACTCCACATGCATGCCACTTTCTAAAGAGAGAAAAAAGCTGTGTGCTTTCCCGTAGTAGTCACCAACAAAACGAGCCAACCGACGTCATCAACCCAAAGAATTCATTTTCTTTCTCTCTTTCCTGGCTCAGTTTTTTCAGCAGGTTTGTTTCCACTGCTTCTGCTATGCTGAGTAAAGATACAAAGTTTGATGGTGGCAAAGTAGTGGAGGAGTAGTTGTAGGAGGAAAAAAGCTGTTTCGAGAGAGACACATACTACACACACTACAATGAAGAGCACTTACTATTTCTTAATGCTACGTTTTCACTTTCATATACGTATAAGCTTGTAAACATGTTTCTTTATACCCAGCTTTCCTTTTTATGTGTGTATCTTCCTTTCCCCTCTCTTTCCCTTTTAATTTAAATGCTTCTTCTGTGCTAGCCAAATAATAGAACTAAAGCTCAGGCTTGGCACTTGAACACGAAAATGCTCTCTATATCTGACTATTATTGTTGCTTTGATTATATGCATCTCCATTGTGTCTTTGTGTACACACATAATGTTATACTGACAGGGCTATATATAGAACAGAAAATCCCCTGTAGATATATACACAAGGCAGAGAGAGAGGGAACCCCGTTCATTGTATGATTTACCATATTATTGTGTACGAACATGGTGTGCTAGTAGCAAAAGAAGGTAATAAAAGGAGAATATTATCATCTAATAATAAAATGTATATAGCACATTCACTCTCTTTCTCGTTTCCATTTCTCCTCCGCTTTTAAAAAACTTTCTTTCCTTTTCTCTTCTGTTCTCTCCTAAAACACTACACTTTAACTTGCCATCGCATCATTTTCGCTCTTCCATATCATAAGCTTGTTGGATAGATGTAATATGCAAGCCAGCAAAGCTTCCCATCTTTTTTTCCAGTCCGGAATTTTTAGAAGACTTGGCTTTGCCAACTATACCAACTACTGCTGCTGTTCTATATGTTTTCCATCCATAGTCCAGTGACAAGACAATGATCGCAAAAACTCTATCTATATCTGTCTGAGTGTGCCTGCATTGCATGGCGCAAGCATCATCTCTAGGCTTTTGGTTTTAACATTATTTTAGGCCATAAACGGAACACAAGGAACATGTAGGCATTCTCTTTCGGACAAGGTAGTTATATCCAAATATACCACAGGCTTTTTCTGTGTGATGTGGTGGTGGTGGTGTCAGCTCTACAAGCTAAGGTTGCTATCAACATGATAATTTTTTTGGTGCTGCTGCTTTGTGAGCTTCCACTCCACCACCATCCACCACCAGGCAGAACAGTCAGTTTAGTCCTTGCTTCACCGTTCCTCTGCCAGTGTCTTCCAGTCGGCTGTGAACATTCAAACGGGAACGTATTCTGTATAGCAATGGCGTGTGGGGGAGTTTGGTGCTGCATCAAAATGTGAAAGCTTGGCTTTTTGAAAAGAAAAAAGCAGCAGACCGTAAGAAAAGTGTGCTTGTATTATAGATTGCTGACGTGCTAGTGGAAGCAAAAAATATATTCGTATTTTTTGTATATTTTTTCTGTTTTCTGTTTTGTACGGATTATAACATTATTCAGCGTGTGTGGTAACCTGAGCCAAACTTCATTTTTCACCACTGGGTATTGGGAATTTCATTTTTGGTTAGTGAATGTATGTGGTGTCCACGTAAACGTGTGAGAAGGCCAAAAGACTGCATCCTCTCTAGCCAGATTTTTCTCCTTCATTCTTGAACTTTACATCAAGCTGACTTATTTGCTACCCACTTGACGGCATAAATAATTGACGTAAGAGAAAAAAGTAAGCTAGCGAGTAGAGTAGTGTGCATTATTATACATGTGCTTTGCGCTTCTTATCACGTACATTTAATACATTTTGTAAGTACACCTGTCAAGAGAAAAGAAAGCATGCACACACAAGGGAAGAAATCTTTGTAAGAGACAAGGTCGAACCACTTTGCTTTTTTCTTTCTTTCTCCTTCTGAATGTGAAAGTTGACAAATGCAAAAGTATTTTTAGCTTTTTTTGCAGAGAAGAAAGCATGTTGGATAAGCTGATGGATGTCGTGATATTTTGCAGTAAGCTTTGCAGGGTTTTGTTTGCAATTGCAATAACTGCATTATAATGTGATTGCAGAAGTAATATCGTTAAAGCAAGAAAATGCATAGAAAAAATTACAGGAAACCCTTTATTTTAAGCAAAGTTAATACGCGGATCGAATCAAATGGATTGCAGCAGTTGGTAGTTAAAAAGTTTGTATAAAACATTAAAAGCTAAACGCGACACTTTGTTTCGGCTTAGGCTCAATCTAATATGTTACGGGATGGTGTTGAAAGAAAGCGGATTAGGTTCATAAGCACACAACAGCACAAAGAGCGTCTGTATTTGTATGTGTGGCTTGCGGATAGAGTGGAATGGCCTTCGAATTCAATTTTGAAATTAGTTTTCCTTTTACCCAAAGCTATTGTGCTTCTAGAATCTAGAGTAAATGTAATGGGAAATGAAAAGGTTAAAAGGATGAAGAAATGATAAATTGAGTAAATGTAATATTAACTTATGGTTTTTCTTTTTTTTTCCTGCAGATACACATCTGGTGTGAGGATCTTAGAACTAAAGTGCCAATTTTGAAACTCATTTAACACTACGGTATACACATATACGGATTTACTACTTAACCAATATATAAGCGGAATTAAACACGTTAAACTAATTTAATGAGCCCACATTTCTGTTTTTCAAGAAGGAACAATGGTCATCATTTGCTTCTGAAAGACAAAAGTTTGAAAAGAAAAGTTTTGGTTTCCAGTCGTATGATAGTGTTTTGAAGGCTCTTGCTAGTTTCTAAACAATAACACACATTATTACTACCCGTCTGAATGGCTCTCTCGAGATCAAAGGAAGTTATTTCATTAGTTTTCCCACTTTCCTTCACTTTCGCCATTTTACTTAAAGTATTACTTTTACTCCAGCTGCCGTCATCACTGGGTCTATTAGCGTCAACAAAGCAGACATTTGTATTATTGGGTTGATCATCCACATCACGCAGTGGTAAATAAATGAGCTATCATGTCAGTTCACGTGCTATTTTTATCATCATAATGAAACTATCAAAGTGATCAAAAAAAGTTTTGTATCTAATCAAAAACTTTCTCTTCGTGTCACAATCATTCATTCAAGAAGAATAAAGGTTTTGTAAAAAATTCCTTGCGAAAATAATGGTGAAAATGATTACTCCAACTTTGGGAGCCGTGATAAGGCCCTCAGTGTCGTTATCCAAATTATCTCAAACGGAAAAGGAGAAAGCAAAGGGGAAAGATGAGGTTCTTTCCCCGCAGCAGAAACAGCAAACATTGCCCCCATTATCTCAGCATTACTACCAGCAGCAGCAACAGCAACAACAGCAGCAGAATTATCCAGTCAACATCCATGATAACTACATGGCCCACATTCTCTCCGATCCAGGAGCAATCCGTTCTCTGGATGATTTCAGGGTAGCTCAAGTCTACCATGCTGACGGGTAAGAAATATATTTTTTTGCAACTTTTCTAGTGACAAGTCACGCATCATTATGATCACCATCATCATTATGGCTCCTATCACAAGTCAGTAGGATTATATCTGTCAGGTCAACAGACATTTATATAAATGATAGATAACACAAATAAATATTCCCATTAATAAAGTGACAATGACATCATCCTCGCAAAAAAAACTTGCGCAGGTGCTCTCCGTTTGTTTGCACAGTTTCATTAATTTTGTCACATCGAATAATTTTTATCATTTTTGCCTTTTGCTAATTTCATATTCCACACGGTGATTGCACACAGAGCACAGTTGTCAATAATATTTAGCGATGCAGTCATCATAATAATCATTTTTTATATAATATTCTGATTCAGATTAATTTTTTTTTTGTGTGGGTTCTTTTCTCGATTGATATTGCACATCTGTGTGAGAGTAATATATCCCGTTATAGTTCATGGTGAATCGATTGCATTTACCTAACAGTATGGATGACATCAGTTGTCGAGAGTTCCGTAGTGTCCTTGTGATCCTCTTTTTTCTATAAAGTACAAGGTTGTTCGGGCGTTTTTCACTACTTCAAAGGAAAGTACAAAATTGTAAATAACCTGTACTGAAATGCTGAAGACATTATTACGCCATGAAAAGTAAACGTGATGGGTTTTGTGCTACTTCCAATTTTCATGAAATTGCATTTCTTGAGAAGATAACAAAAGTAAATAGTGTTCTCATGCTTTCATTTGTGTATAAAAAGCTATAAAAGTGTGGCACACACGAGACACGACCAAAAAGCTATATAGGTCCTGCTCAAAAGTTTAGTGGGAAAGCCATAAAGTATTGGATAAACCACGTGTATGCAGTGCAAACGAAAAAGGAATTTAGAAAGTAACTCTACGCGACTTGTGAAAGTAATTAAAACTTTGGAAAAGTCATAATATGCCTTGTTTGCTCAAACTTGCTTACAAGTTTAGGAAGCCCTCTAGGGAAATATACTTATAATTTTAAGCTTTTGAGTTGCTGGTGGCATATGCGTTTGAAGGAAAATCCAGGAAGTTAATATTTTCCAGTGGAAGTAGCAGATGAGTCGATACATTTCTTCGTTTGTTAATTTGCCAAGTATAAGTATACAAAATGATTTAATGCTAGTGGGTGGTTTGCACTTCAAAGTTGTTGTAATTAGTTTTCATTTGGTAAAAATAGCAGTGGGCAAAACGTTTTGATCTTAAGGTAGGTAGGGTTAATAAAGTAAAAGTTTGAAGTTTGGGCATGAAAAAATTATGCAATATTTGTATTGCCAATCAAAAACAGAAGAAGAAGAATGTTTCAACTGAAATTATTTTGTTGGAAATGGCATGGCATGGAATAGTAAATATCATTCCAAAGGTAAAAATAACATGTTTTGCAATTAGATATCTAATATCCTGAGAGCTAAACTGAATGAACACGTTTTTCACGATTCAGCAAAATAACTAAAAGTAGAACATATTCTAAAAAACTGTAATATGCAAAAGTTCACCTTTCTTTTTGCGGTTTTACGTAACAGCTCTGTATGCAAATAGCAGCTTTCATTTAATATCTCACGTGGCTTGCCAAAACCATGTTTTCATTTCTTTCGGAAAAATCTTTTACCTGAATGTTTATGTCGTGTTTATGAATGGCACATGAATATTCAGTCTGATGAGTGATGATGGTTGATGTTGATACAATAGAAGCTTTTTTAATTAAAGGGAAGTGTAGTAGCAGTAACAATCAGGCAGTTTTATGAATTCGTATATGCCCAAATTAGAGTCTGTTTACGCCATCATCACAACACAAACACACACATGTAAGGAAAATAGTATAGAGAGCAGACAGCAGAAGGAGGATTTCAGTCAATTTTAGATGATTGCCTTGATGGATAAATGGAAGGTACTACTAACAAGTAAAAGCGATACAGGGAAACATAAAATTGCTCCACCCACACACAAACCACACCACAGCGTCAGGAGTCAGGATAGATTTCCATTAGCGTTGTGGTTTATAACGGCAGATAGCAAATTGTATTGTTCTGGAATGGTGGAGTGTGCGTGGGCTTCCGTTTCTTTCCAAAGAAGTCTATCAGTCGCTTTGATTTTTGCTTTTATCACTTGAATACCTATCTACACTTATCCATTTTATCAATGGATTCCTGCCATTTCGTCCTATATTTATTGTGTCACTTGTCCATTATATGTATACGGCAGCCGATTCATGTGTGTGTTGTCTGAAAATTAATCCACTTCGATAGTTTGCTTTTGGAATAGATTTACCCATTGAACAATCAACAATGCTCCATTTTCGAGCTTGTATAAACCAATACGAATGTCTCTTTCAGAAAATGCACAAAAATAGCAGTAGGTGAGATGTTCAGTTAGTACAGCATAGTTTAAGTTAAGCTAGATAAAGCGGTTTTAGGCGTGAACCGATGCTTTTGTTTTACCTCCCTTTGATCTCATTTTTCACGGAGACCGCTTTCCGAATTTGGCTTCGTGTACTGTAATTGGGGAAAGTATTTTTAGATGCTGAGTATGCAAGCGTCAAGGAAGAAAATCTAGTTTTTTCCAGTTTCCAACCGTCAGACGCAAGAGTGGTTCTGGACAAGTTTGTTGGATGGATTGACATAACCCCACTTCCTCGTACAAGAATGTGTAATAATGTTTCTTTTTTGTCAAGATTGCTTCTGTTAGGTAGGGACACATGATTAATGACAAATGGAGAAGCAGTATATAGCATCCCGTTGTTTTTGCATTATTTCTGTTATTTGCCTGGGGAAGTGTGAAGGAATTATCAAGAAAGGAAAATCCATTATTCATACCTTTACGAAACACGTTTTATATAAGATGTTATCGAATTTTTACTTTCTACTTGTTTAATGTCAGATTATATAAAAATATACATATTAATATTTTATGCTCGGAGGCTCCTACTGCTTTTCCCAATAGACATGATATTTTTCATGAATAATGTTACATCTACATGGTTCACACAATCAAGATAAAAGTAAATTGGAATCTTTTCTTGGAGAAAGTAAAGTGGGTATACATGGCGGGGATATTTCCTTTCGATTTGTGGTACACAAATAAAAACTTTCATCTTATTATTATTTACCAGCTTACCAGAAGGTAATACGAAATGTTCTTTGTGATGTAAGGCAAAGTATTATCATCCTTGTCTTGTTTTTCTCTCAGGGTCTTTAGCCTAAAGCCTGTCAATACCTGAAGGCCTGTTGCAAATTTAGAAAAATGTACATTCTCTTCTAATATCCGCATTCAATCTGTTATCAAGTATATCATTTGCAAAACCTGATGCAATGATAGCAATATATTGTGTTTTTGCGTTTGCTCTTGGGGGGTAAGCAAATATGAGAATGAAATTGAACTGGATCCTGGATACTTGTGTTTGTATAGAGATCCTACGAAATGAGCACTTTTGGCCATGTAAACACAATATAGTTGATAGTGGAAAACATAATGGGAAACAGAGAAAAGCGCAAGTAGCTATTACAGTTGACAATGGAATATTTTCCCGGATTTCATTTCCTGTTTTTGATCTTTTTTGCCATTTCCCTGTCCCTGTGTGTCCCCGGCGTATTTGCTCTGGAAAAGATTTGCATGTAGTAAAGATAAGATAACACATAGTCAATCGATAAAATTAGCATAAAACAGGGAAGTCGACTCATTCACGTAAAATGAAAGTGAATAGTCCTTGTGATGTTTGTTCATGAGACTGGGATTACCAGATAAATGGTAATATATTGGTTGGATTTCAGTAATTAAAATGTATTGTACTATGACAAAGTCAAATATAAACTGGTAGAGAAAAGTACATTGTCTGATTGGCCCACTTTTTAATCCAGCTTTACATGACATATTTTTTACTCTACTCAAAATAGTAATTCAAGCTTTGTGTTTTGACTGTCTATCTATATTCCCATTTATTTCATAATATGCGGTAAGTGTGGGAACCCGTCCGAACCACAAAGTAGGTCTTGTATAATAAGGCGGTATATTATTTACACCAGGAATGATCACAAAGGCAAACTTTTCTCCACGCTGGCAAACAATCATGTTATTTGTTTATTTACGTTTACGCTTTATTTTCTGGAAAAATGTATCTATCACGAAATAGCCGAGATTTTACTTTCCATTCCTGTTGAATATACGTATACCCTTTTCTAGAATTTCTATAAATAGCTTGTAGTTCTGTGGTTTTCCCAGCCACACCGCAAAAAAGAAAATTCTGCAAATGAAGGGAAAATATAAGTGAAAAAAGCCATTACCCATTACACGGTTGTTGATGTGCCAATTTTTATATGAAACTAAAGTAAATCTGGAATCTGGAGCAAAAGATATCGAGGCAGCAGCAGGCTGAAGTGGAGAGAGCGAGGGAGCAAATAGAGAAACGTGTTTTCCATTTCCGTATGAAAACACCTCGGTGAAAATAACATGAACTTTTACTCCCTTTTCTCCATCACAAACGTCTAGTAGTGCAGTGCCTTTCGAGAAGTAGTAAATCCGTATTAGGGTCAACATAAGTCCATAGAAGTTGAATAATATTTGCAGCAACAGCGGCTAGGCAATAGCAACGAACCACACAGTTATTATAGGACTCAGGATTAAGAAAGGAAGCTTGTTTCATTGAGCCATCAAAAGCTGAGAGAAAGAGGATGTAAATGGAAATGTCAGATAAAGAAAATGGAAGTAAAATCGAGAATGCTACTAAAAGTTTCATTAGAATATGCCTTTGGCTCTTTGTCCTTTACTGCTGCTGTTTTGCTCGTCTTTGTATAGCAGTTTTGGTTGGGCTAAGGTTAAGTTCTTTAATGTGCTTTTGTACTTTGACATCCTCCAAAATGTAACGTGTGTGTAGAGCTTGAAAGGTAAAATCTTCCAGAGAATCTGCGCTTGTTTAAAAGATAATTAGCCCAGAAAACGACATTAATATGCAGCGGAAAGTTCCACTTTCTTGGAACAATCTTTTCCATGAAAATTTTGCCATTATTGATAAAGTCTTAAGAAAAGCAGGTACTAAAAAGGGGGAAGTGTACAGATGGAAATTAAGATACGAGCACGACATGTTAGAATTAGGAATCTCCAGAAATGACTTGTAATTACTTGAACGTTGCTCTCTCTGCAGTATATAATGGGCTATTGTGCTAAAGTTGTTAAAAAGCCTATAATAGCTTGCATGATCATCCCATTTAATGTTTTATGCTAAAACGGCCAAGAATTTGAGGAATTGCTAGTAAATCAGCATTAGCGTATATATTGCTGCAGACAGATTGCCCCGTTTCCCCCTTTCCCTTGGCTTGCCAAGCTATACAAGCAAATTATTATATTTCCTCCGTGCTGTGCTGCTGATTCCACACATCCATGAAACTTTTCGCCGGAAGGAATTTTGTTATGCACTGCCGGATTTCGGAGAATCTGCAATTTTCTCGAAAAAGATTGGCATAATAATCACAAGTGTGTGTAGGCTTTTTGCATGCGAAAAATTCTACTACAATGCTATTATACTCTTCTTCTGGCACACAATCCTTCTAGCCAAGTGTAACGAGATCGTCTTGGTCTTGGAGAAAGAAAACAGGCTGAACAAACTTATTTAATAATTTTATTGTGACGCCTCTAGTCTGTACAGGAGAAAAAAGGTTATAAAATGTGTATGCAATTTCATGGAACTTTTATAATGCATCTTTTTAAATATATAAAAACTCCATTCTTTGTTGTTGTCGTTCGCACGCCATACCAAACCAAATTATTATGCATGTATGTGTATTACTGCCATCGTCACATTGTCGGTGTGAAGGCGTTCGGAGAATCTGAGAAGTAGAAAACTCTCTAGTAGCACAATAATGGCAAGTTGAATAAAATTTTTGCACATTTCTCATCCAACTCTATTCTTTCTTGTTTTTATACACCACCAGCGTCAACCGCTAAACTTGCTTGCTAAACTTGAGTTGGAGTTTTTTGGTTGGTTTGGTTTTGGTGTTGCGCTAGAGCTGCCTGCTGCTCTCTCAACCAAGTCGGGACGTTTTTAATAAGGAAATTACCAGGGGAAGTGCTTCTTGGAAATATTTTTTACGTAGTTGGTTGAGCAGTTGAGCAAAACAACAGCCTTTTTGTACGTAGGATTATTTCCATTTACTCCACCTACCTATCTCCGTACACGTATTATTTACAAAGCAAACCAGATTTGGCACTATTTCCCTTTCAAGCATTCGTATTTCTAGTTCTGGGGAAGATGGTATATCTCCTTTTATTTTGGCAATGTTCCAACCGGTTTGCTCTAGAGATGCACACATATTCTCACATACAGTGTTTCATTCTCCGATATTTTTCGTTTTTTACTTTTCCCTTCCTTTTTAATGAATGAGAGTAAAGTTAAAAAACTTGGCAAATGCCAAAAAATGGTATGAACCAGACGAAGGAAGTTCTAGTACCTAATACCTAATGCACACATCTGCGAATATTTCCAACTTTAATATTATTATTATTATAGCGGAGCAAACAAACGTAAAACTATTTTACGATGAGCTTTTTGTGACCTTAAATTGTTGTCACAAAGTCGTATTCTCTTCATTCAAGCTTGTCATTAACTTTCGGCATTGCCTTGAGTAAACAAAAGATGTTATTGTTGTTTCTGCTTGCTGGTGCCGTATCACATTCCGAAAAAATTTTATTACAAGACTGAAAGAAAGTGAAATTGAATGAAAACATAAAACATACAGTGGTACTTTCAGAAGCGGAAATGAGAACAGAATGGCATTCCTATCAGTCGAGTCAATGTATAACTATTTTTGTCACTGGCGGATGTACTATTGTGTAATCTGTTATGCAGCAAATGTTTCTTCGTATTTAGCTACCTTGTTATCTACAGGATTCAACTTTTCTTGTGCCGTTTTAACCGGAAAGGACTTATTTTTTATTTATATGCTTTCCATTCTTTATTAAGGGGATTGTCTCCCACAACCTGCTGTGAACTGGTCCAAATACGTCTTTCATTCAATATTTCAGCAGCAGCAGCATTATTTATACATAAAGTTGTGACGTATATATAAAGTTCTACCATAAAAATACTACAAATGGTCACTTGGCTGCCTACTGGGCTTTCTGATGATGACGCAAGTAAAACTGACAATAATTTTCAGAGGGACAATGGTCCCTGGAATGGGAATAAGGTTTTATTCCTGCTGCCTACCTACCTAGTTCATTCTAAAAAAGAAATCGATTTTAAAAAGGACAACATCCTCTGCCCGTCCCAGACTGTTGTTACCCAAAATGTAATTTCCAATCCATAACGAGCTTTTTTGTATAAAGCAAAGTGGGAGGCTTTATTTAGGTTATTATTGAACTTATTGAAACTCTGTACTGCTCGTTATCCTCTACAACTGTTCATATTTCTGTAACTTTTCAGGATGGTACTTCCCACTCAATACAAAAAACTTTTTTCCTGTATGCTTGACTGAAGTCCCCAAGTCATAAAAAGGAAGCAGCGCAGCAAGCAATCATTTTCACTAATTTCCAATTAGTTTTTGTTAATGTTTAATAGACTATAAGGGATATACAACTTTTTTGGAACACCCAAACTTTTCCAGACGCAAACATCAATTTACCTAACTTTTGCACTGTGCAAAAAACCTATAAATTTAGGTCAGTGCACACAGGACATGTAGGTGAACAAGTAGCCGCGCTGCTCATTAACAGCCATACAATACATTCGGTGAATCGTGATTTATTGGCGCATTTTCCCTTAGCTCTCATTTCTAGATTCTAAAGAGATTATATTTATGGCCTATCAATATACGAAAAAACTACCTTCTTCATTTATGTATTTTCCAAAATGCGGAAGGAAGGCCAATTTCCATTACATCTCATTATAGCAGAGCAATGTATACCAATACCAATAGAACACAGAGAGGTCGTAGTCTCTTAAAAGTCTCGAAAATACTAGTAGTGATGGGACGATGGGAGGAAAGTGTATTATGACATGTAATATGCATTTCCATTTGATCGACAAAGTCAATTAGCTTCAAGTCATCGTGATCATGCCACGGTGATAGTATAAGGATAAGGTGTAGCCAAAAAAGAACGGAATATCGTTGTCCTCCCCACCACCACATCATAATATAGTAGATTGAGTTTCCATTCACTATCTCAATCTACCTACAAATATCGTTATCATTTTGGCATGTCAAGCGCTAGCGGTACATTTTACACTTGTAGACCATGGATCCACCACACAGTCAAGGAGAATGGAATGAAATGTGAATGTATAGGTGCTTATAAGTACAATCTCTTATCTCTTACTTTTCGTTAAGTTAAAAGGAACATCCCGTAATCTCCGTGTATATCATATTAGTATAAAAATAAAAATTGTTCTCTGTGATATTTCGTGTGATGCGCTCTTCCATCTGAAAATATTGTCTTTTGATGGCAGATATCACAATATTTCCCCCATATCCAGAGATATTAGTGTACTATTCCTTTTTTTGAATAGGTACCATATACACATGTGATGGAGAAGTACGTGATTACTTACAATTGGCAATAGTTGTTCTATGTTGTACTTTATGCCTACTTTACAAGGTAAAGCAGTTGCCAATATGCCATCGGTAATATTCATCGGCTGGCTAGATAATATGCTTTGAGTTCACCGTCACCGTTTTCTCTTGCCATATTGTCACATGCCATGCCAGCACACAGCAGTTAGCATAATATGTAATATGAGAATACGGTCATCAATAATCCTATACGAAAATAGCTTTGTTCTCGTTATTGCAGAGAGAAGAGCCAACCAAATCTTGTTCAATCCAATTAGACACACTTTCGTAATGGAATGGAATGCTAAATGCATATTATTTCGCTCTTTGGGTTTACATTTTAATAATCGTAAAAGACCAAGGCACACTACGGGCCAATTTCGGTACAATAGGCAGTAGGTATATACGAAGGCAGTTATCATTTTACAAGCTTGTGCTTTCCTTTTTATGTGTGGCCTTGCCAGGAAAATGAGAAACGTAGGCATTTCTTCTTTGAATGGAAAACGAACAGGTCTAAAGAGAAAATTGTTTTTTTGCTTTAGCTGCTGTTATATAGCCAAGTTTTCTTTAGGTATATAGTTCTTTCATAATCGGTGAATGTACTTAATGTACTATGCACACTCGTCTCGTTTCCAATTATTTCTTTGTCACAAACGATTGTGGTCTTCCTGGTACAAAAGTGAACGGTGAGCATTAGCCATTTTTGAGCCATGCACTGTTCTTTCTAAAAGACTACTACCATAAAAGGAAATATCCAAAGATTTTTCTGTTTAACCTTTTTAGCCTATGCTTGCTCATATTACTAAAACGTGAACGTGAACTGTTTACAGCATGCAATACCATTAACACAGTCCATTAATAATAATTGCTCTATAAAAGCTAGTCATATTGCTATACGTTTTTAAAGGTTTTTAAACACATTAAAGTAGTCTCTGGAGGAGAATGTGTGTACACACTGCAATTTTTATGTGGCTTGTAGGTAGGTATGCATTATGTACTAATTTTATTTAAAGAGAGATGTTAATGCTGATGATGATGAGATGAGAAATAGAGATGCTTTTAGTGTAGGTAGTCTTTTATAACGTTTTTTTACAAAGTTTTACAGCAAAAGCGAGTAGTAAGATGCACAGAAGGCAGGCAAGACAAACTAGTAACTAGAAACATTTTTCAGCAGCCGTGTGTCCCATTCTTTAAAAATTCCATAGCCCATTAATACCATGCAAAGAAGTGGGAGAAAAATGATGTGTCAATGTAAGCGTGTGTGTATAAGCAAGACCTTGTCAATGGTTGGTTCATCATTATCGGATCAACTTTAAATATGGTCTGTCTGTGTGTGCTGGGCTGTATTTGTCATTCAAAACTTTTAATGCGCACTGGAATGCCGAATTACGCTCTCTTTTCCACACACACATGACACAGCATACCTTTTTAAATATTTTTATGCTAATTATCATCAAGCATATTAGACAGACTGATCCGTTTTTCTTCTTCTTCTTGCGTACTTACAACCAGTAGGTATCACCAAGTAGTAAATCAGTCTGTGTAGTAAAAGCCATATGAACTGTGGGAGAAGTTAAAGAGATGAATATTCAGTTACTTTTATGTGTCTGTAGATAACATTTTTGTTCTTCTTAGAACTTCTTCTTACCAACAAATATGTGCACTGAGCTTTAGCATTAGTTGTTGGAGCGACTTTCTTTTTCAAGCGGAAGCGTTCCGTTCTGCTCACTTCTTTACTGGAACATGATTTTACTTATTTTCTCCTCTTGGTTAATTTTAGTGTGATGCTCGTCCAGGATAAGTTGTCCCATTTGGCCCTCAGCGTGCCAGATATAAGTTCGCATTGTTTTCAACAGCAGCAGAATCAGTACAATGCCATGCAGCACCAAGCACCCATGATGGGATCCTGGTCCACAGCATCCATGCCTGCCCACACGGTGGTTCAAATGACTCCCGGAGGTCACACAGCTTCCAAAAAACTCGACCCGGTTTCCATGAATGGCTTCTCGGCTATTGTTCCAGTGACGGGTCAACAACATCAATATCATCACACTGACGGGAATGCGGGCAATAGCAGTGGTGAAAATCCTCAGAGTAATGGACTTGTTCTGCCAAATCATTCCAAGGTCAATGCTGGCTGGTTCAACGGGTTATTGGGATGTCTAAGGCCGGTGTGGACCATTATTGGAAAGGCAACTGCTCATGATCTCAAACACCACGGGAATCAGTCGGGTAAGGATTTTAATTTCATTATGAAATTTTCATAAAGGTTGAAAACTTTCCAAGTAGCACTTTTCGTGTATTATAGGTGTTTTGATGAATTATGTATTTGTAATTGTATAGGTGACGACTGGGTAATTCCATTTGAGGACATCAGTGACCTCGAATGGCTGGGTTCGGGTGCTCAGGGTGCTGTGTTCAAAGGCAAGCTACGTGGCGAATGGGTGGCCGTAAAGAAAGTAAAGGATCTCAAAGAAACGGATATTAAGCATCTGAAAAAACTCAATCACCAGAACGTGATTCAGTTCAAGGGCGTATGTACTCAGACGCCTCTCTACTGCATTATCATGGAGTACTGTCCTCTGGGCACTCTCTACGGACTGATTAATCGTGGCGAAGAGCTTCCTCCCCAAAGACTTGTAGACTGGTCGAAACACATTGCCAGCGGCATGCACTATCTTCACTCCCACAAAATCATACATCGAGACTTAAAAAGCCCCAATGTGCTGATCGGGGCTGATGACCAGGCCAAAATCAGCGACTTTGGCACAAGTCGCCAGTGGAACGAAGTAAGTACCCGAATGAGCTTTGCCGGCACTGTGGCTTGGATGGCTCCCGAGATTATCCGCAATGAGCCCTGCTCCGAGAAAGTGGACATTTGGTCCTTTGGCGTGGTTCTCTGGGAACTGCTAACTTGCGAAACGCCTTATAAGGACGTGGACTCCTCTGCAATTATGTGGGGTGTGGGTAACAACTCGCTAAACTTGCCATTACCTACCTCCTGTCCAGAAGGATACAAACTACTAATTAAACAGTGCTGTAGCCCCAAGCCCCGAAATCGACCTTCCTTTAAGATAATCCTTCTCCATTTGGAAATTGCCTCTGATGAGATTCTAAAAACGCCACCTGATCAATATCAACGAATGCAGAAAAAGTGGAAGGAGGAACTGAGGGAGCAAATGACCAAGGCGAAAACCCGAAGATCCCATAGCAAGGCTGAGGACGCCGTGATTCGCAAGCGGAAGGAAGAGCTCAAGCACGCTCAAGATATTAGGGAGCATTACCTGCGAAAGTTGGAAAGAACTAATAATCTGTACCACGAGCTGAATGCTTTCCTCACGTCCTTGGAACAACGAGAGCAGGATCTCAGGAAACGGGAGCAGCAAATCGGGATGGCCTGTACTACTTCCAAGTACATGCGACGCTTTAAGCCGCTTTTCAAAACCAACTCGTCCAGTGCGTCCTTTGCCTGTGGAAGTGGTACCAGCTCCAGAAAGAGGACAGCGTTTTTGGTGACAAGCCGAAGTACTGATAGCGCCACGCCAACAACCCCTGACCATCTTAATCGATCAGCAACAACCCCCGATCAGAGACCACGCCGTTATAAGCACAGGCGTTCCAAAAGTCATGAAAATTATTCCAAGATTATGTCCCCAAGGCATAGCCCACATGTTGAACGGGTAAGAAATACCTACTAACTACCCACTTATGTGTAAGGTTTTCATTAAACTTATGGAATTAATATTTTTTACATGTAAATATTTATCTTTTCCAGCATTGCATGACTCCACAAACTCCAGTGCTTCCACATTCCATGTCCTCGTTCCGTACCAGCACTCAAATGGCAACCAGTGAGACTCAAACGGAGGAGTCCAGTTTTGCCGAGAGCTTGAACAGCACAGGGATCTTTTCCAGTCGCCAGCTTCATCTAAACATTCCAACCTCTCCCTCTTCCAATTATCATCATGAAAATGATAAGGTCACAGACATGTCTCTGGGCTCGGAAGCAAGCAGTTCCAAAACTCCTGCTGGAGGATATGATGCTTATCATAAGCAAAAGGGTTTTACAGATGGAATTGAGGAGGAGGATCGTGAGACTAATGAAGAGGACGAACATAATAAGGCTCTTAGCAATAAGCGAAAGTCTTCCATGCGTTCAACCATTATGAAGCGCTCCGTTTCCAGTACACTGGATGAGGAGGAAGAGGATGATGACTTGCTGGACGATGAGGATCCTCAACTAAGGAACTCCTCCAATAACAACAACGAATATCATAATGGAGAGTCTAGCGATGACATGCTGGATACTTTGGAAGGAGCTGTGGGTCAGTTGTGGGAGGTAAAGAATGGGAATGGAAGACGTAGGAGTGCCACTTGTCGCTGCAAGTGTCATTTGCAAAACTGTCATGCAGTGGCACCCAAATTACAGGCCACTGCAGGGAATGATCACGCTTTATCCAGGGACAGGGAGCAAAAACCTGCTGGACAGTTGACTGAGGAGGATGACGAGGATGACTTGGACGAGGATAACCACACTGACATTCCAAGCCGTGACTACGGCCGCTCTGAAAGTAATGAAACTTTGGACTCTAAAGATACCAATAGTTCCAGTAGGGACGACGTTTTTGCGGAGGATGGATTTGAAACTTTTTCTGATGAGGAGAACATTCCAAAACATGATATTATAAAACGTAGATCGTAAGTACAGCAACTTTTTAATAATGCAAACCAGTCAAGCTCATCTATTACATCAGTTTGATTAATATTTTTCATGATTGTTTTCCAGAAATTTAAGAAAGCCTGTAGCCAGACGTCGATCACGTCTCCTCACTACTGTATGTGGCCCATACTGCTCTTAGCTCTGAAGATGACCTACCCGGTCAAACCTCTAGGCCTTAAAAATTTCTACCAGAAAATAAATGTGAAAAGATAGTATATATTGAAAAATACGCCCTATTAAATTGTTATAATTATAAAAAATAGTATTGTTATAATAAATATGAAAAGTATAAATATTATACAATCTAAAAATAAATTAAGGAACTATAAGAAATAAATAAATTAACTATATATTGACCGACCGAACTATTTTCATAGTAGTTCGTTTTTTGAAAAGAAAAGGAAATAAAAACTTCTACTTAACACTTAAAACAATTTTTTGGTATTGCAAATTTCTTTAAAGCATATATTTTTTATCATAACTTGTTAAACACATTTTTAACCAGTCATTCTTTTGAGTTTATGATCGTCTTGCATTGTTGCATTCCGCCCATGATAATCCGATGATGACTTTGGTCCTAACAAACTTGCCATTTCAAACGCCACATCTTGTCTTATCTGCTGATACATACTGAATAGTGGGACGGTTTTGGCATTGTAATATTTAATATTTGAAAGCTGCCTAGCCTCTTCCAGTCGGGATGCATACGCTGGCCATACATATTTTTCCAGGTAGCCTGGTGGATTCGGGGGATCATAGACCCTTTGTCGTCTTCGGGTGAACAACTCTTCCTGGTCGAGTGTTAGGAAGTACCTCAAGTTACACAGTTGGTAAAATGGAGGATGATTGAAGAGGATGTGTCCTTCTAAGATTGTCAATGGAATTTTGGAGAATCGGGAGATTAGGTATTTCACTTCGTTTTCTTGTGGTCTGTGACGCTGGACAAAGTCGTCATTTGGAAAGCAGAGAAGTTGCTCTTCTACAAGATGTAAAAATTTACTTGGTTTTACACAAAGTTCTTTAAGATTTATGTGCAAATGCCTTGTTCTTCTTACCTTTAGTCTTGCATTTCGAACTTTCACTTAATTGGCATTCTTCCTTGCTCCTCTGTTCGCTTATTAGCAAGGTTTGCTGCAAGTCTTGTTCCATCCGTGGAAAGTCCACTGCGGTTTTAACATCCCAATTAAAATGGTTTACATCGGGAAGATAAACGTGATACTTTGGCTCGTTTGGGTGATAATACGCATCCTGATGGACCACCGATGCCCAGGGAAATGTTGCTTTGAGCAACTTTGTTAAAGTGGTCTTGCCACTGCAACTGGCTCCAGATATGCCCACAACCAACCGGCTAGCGTTGGTTGCAAACTTTAATTGCTGTAGGCCAGCCATAATAGCACCCTTTTATTTTAGGGAGACTGGCATAATAGCTCGTTGTAGTTTTTAAATATATAACACTTTTTAAATTCAAAGTGCTACTTGCTATTTTATTTATATGCTTAATACTTTATTGTCTGGTAACTGAACTGAATGCTATGTTGAAGCAGAAGTACGATCACCGGTGCCGGAAGTAGAGAAGTTTCAAAAAATTAGTTCCCGACACTGTAACAGCAATACTTTCCACGTGCACAATGCACAGGATGATGATGCAATGGTATCGTGTTTCCCATACTTCTCCCTTCCTTTCATGTTTAGAATGTACAATGTGGAGCAAAAGCTCTAAGCGAATCATTCAACCCTTCGTTTTCAATAGGCTTTGTGTGGTATATCTATGGTTCATGTTGAGTAAAATGATAAGTCACACTTTCTTTACTTTTAACCCTTTGAAAACGGTTTCAGAACAAGTCATTTATTGCGCTTTCGTTTCGCAGTTCCGTATACGTTTACAAGTATTTATAATATATGTATGTGATATTTAGTATTCTTTCTAACTAATTATTAGAATTCAATTTGTAATTATTTACAGTGAAAATCAATACAATATCCAATTTACAATTCATATTGAAATTCTCGAGTTTCATCACAGATTTGAAGATGTTACAACACAATACAACCTGAAATTAATGATTTTGTTATTGCCTCATGTAGAGAATGGTTAAGTTGAATGAACCTGTAAGTTTATGAGGAGTTTTGAGGAGGTGCTTCCTGAACCTCCGCGAGATGCTTGTAGGAAATGAGGAGGAAGGCGGTTGTATAAGCAAAGTCGATTCTTCTCGGAGGTGTATTCTCTTCTTCCACAGAAGGATTAGAGATTACTTCGTGACAATACTCTCCGAGAGTGAAAGCACCCACCATTGGGGTGTTCGGGAAAAGACAGTTGAACATGTCGGATTCCGCGTTGGGACGTCCGTGCATGTGTCGTCCACGTCCGTTACAAGCAAACATGAAAGCAAAACTTTGATAGCCAGGGACTACAGATGCCTGGAGCTATAACATAATAGTTAATAAATAGAGTCAATGAAATTAGCACAATAAGTACTTCTATAAAAATGATGATATCTTTAAATTACAACCTTTTCCAACTTGCTCAAGTTTTTGGCTGAGAGTTTGGATTCATGCAAGGCGACTGATGATACGCCGACATTTTCTCCGCCATAAATTAGCATGCCTGTAGCCAGAACGGTGTCGTCAGCAACTCCACTGACTAAAACGCTTTCATGTACTCCTCCAGCAAGTGCCACATGGGGATGCTCCCTTATGAGATTTTAAAATGCATTCATTAGGACAAAGGAACGAAGAACGTACAGACAATTTATTAGATTATTACTGTGATAGTCATACCTTAAATACTTGGTAATTGCTTCTACCACTGATAAAGATCGATGCGATACTTTATTAAGAAACATAATTCCTTTGAGCTGACCTTCACTCTCTTCATCTATTCCAAGCAACTTCTTACAAGCCTCTGCCGTTTCCTAAAATCAAGTTATTTAATTATTTTTCAAACGTACTTATTTCAAATGCTGTAATTTATTAATTTAATACTTACTTTGCCCTTCAACTCTCTGTTCTGTTCCTTTGTAACCACAAAAGTTTTTATCTTCAGTCCCGAGACCTTCGGCACGGCCAGACTGCTTAAGCAGGGAAACTTCATCTTTTCCATTTCCAAGGACTTGTTACACTCCGAAACACTTCCAATCAATCCACAGGAAAAACTCGTAATGCAAGGGATGGAATCTTGGATTCCACCCAGAACAATCTTCATCCGTTCCTTCGACACCCTCCTATATTTCGTTGCTGGAAAAATATCCAAACATTAGTTTTGCTTTCTTAAGTATTTTATTTTACACTACTAGTCCAGACTATGAGTATGAGTCCAGAGTTCCTTAATAATAGCTTACCATATTCCTCCATCAAGTGTCCGTCAAAAGATGAGGTTCCAAAGTTGACAATCAACTGAGGCTCATCATACGCCTGGTCCACACAATTCCCGACAACCGATTTAGCCTTCTGGATCATCTCCTTGAACTGGAGTCGGGGATAACTCTTGGGCTTGTATTTATGATACCCTTTCTTGCCCGACTCCACCAAATCCTTTGCCTCCTCCGACACCTCAAACCCATTAAAGTACTCAAACGCCAACTTGTGATGGGGCAGATAAGGATGCATGAGCACTGAATAGGGCAAATTCTTCCTTTGCTTCCTCACAATCCGGGCAATTTCCGCCCACTGCTTGTTAACCACCCCAGCCCTTACCACATCCTTAATGCTCAGGTACTCCAGAATGTGTTTCACCACATGATACTGATGCACAAAAGGAGGTGCCAAATCGGCAACCTGTCCATCTTCATCTGGCACCTCACCGATAACCTCTTCTTGAGCATGACCATCTCCATTTTCCTCCTGTTCCGAAAGCTTAGCCCTCTTCACGGTTTCTTGTGGGTCACTCATTTTAAACCGTTATCACCACAAAACTGTTTAACAAAACAGTTAAAATAAAAACTGCTACGAAAGTAGTCACAGGTTCCTCGAGTGACGAGAACCTGACAGTATGCTTCTGTGCTGGATTCGCAGCTGTCTACAAGCACAAACAAATAGACCAAAGAGCAACCAGAGGACAGCTGCAGCTTCAGCTCTTTGTCTTAAGGAATTAGGATGCCAGATTTAGATGCATGCATTTATGCCACGAAAGATGCAGACCCAAAAGTTTGGGATTCCGTTGGGGTCGCCGTTGTAGGGTCATCTTTTTCCAGATAATAGTTAATGTATGTGGTGGAATGCAATCTCCGGAAACCATTTGAAAATGTTTGCCGAATTCGGAACTAAATGATAATGGTATGTATCCGAGAGTACCCTTTTTTCTTGAAAATGTAGATGCTATTAATGCTATATGATTCTTAATGATGACAATAAATATGAAACCAATAAAATATTAACGTTTTGTGGAAATGTTTGGAAACATGCAAATTTTATTGCGATTTTTAAACTTTGAAATTGCAGCTAATTGGAGTGCGGCCATGAAATGGTCTTGGCACTTTTTAGGGCTTACTATTAGGGTCTGTTTCACCGACAATTGTCATTGCTTCATTATCATTATCTCATTTAATTTTTTATATGCATTAATGTTAATGAATCAATGAGCCAACAGACTCCTGGTGTTTTCATGTTGGAGGTGGTTGATCATGGATTGTGTGCATTCCCCCAATTTCCAGTACACGCACAAGCGGACCCACACGTTGCCGAGCAATGGCTTGTGCAAACAAGGGAAACTCCAGGAAGTCTGCTGGTTCTGGAAAAACCAACCAGTGCCATGGCCATGCCATACACTCATACACCTACGCATTTGACTTTAGTTGTGTGAAAGTAACGCATTTACTTCTTGTTATTACACAAACTGTAAAACAGCATTAATTTACTACTATAACGGTATTACTGAATAGTCATCATGAGTCATGAGAATCTACTTGAAATGGACGACCTTGGTCAAGGCACTTTTACGTCGGGATACAAGGGTACTTTATCCTCTATAATATGATGTGCATCTAAACAAACTCTGCACTAATTTAACTTGTAAATTTGCAAAGGTGAAAGCATATTTTTTTTCGACTTTTCAAGCTCCTCCAAAACCCATGCCAAGGCCTATACCACGTTCCCGAATCCCTCGCTTGGGAAGTTCTTCTGGTAAAAAGGAAAGGGCTATTGATGATGTAATGTCCATGTCATCCGAAGGGGATGGGAATTCTCCAAAACAGGGAAGGCGAAACGTGGCTTTCAGCAAAAATTCCTTTGATAATAATGCTTTTGTTTCGGATGAATCTCATGGTTCTACCACAAAGGGGCAAAGTGGTAACCCTTCAAGTTCACAAGGTAGAGCGTTCCAACCCAAACCAGTGGAAAGGGGCAAACCTGGGAACATGGGAGTGAAGAAGTCATTTGAAGTGGACGATAGCGACTTTTTAAATGATAACATTCCTTCAATTGGAGACAATAATCCAATGAACAGAACTTTTGACATTGAGGTATTCGTTTTTAAGTAAGGTTTGCAAACAAAATGGGATTTAATAAAATCAATTAATTTCTGGAATAGGATGACGATGAAGACAACTCCAGTGCCACATTTACTATTGAAAACGAGAAGCAACGGGATTCTCCAAAAAGCAGGGTAACGACAAAACCTCCTATTCCCAAACCAAAACGAAAAGGCCCTTCTGACCTGCCCAGGCCTTCACAGAAAAAGTCGGTGCGAATGGAAAGTACAACTTCGGCAGAGGAAGCTTTGCAAAGTGACGATGACAATGCGCGTAAACCTTCTTCAAGAAAAAGAGCGAAAGATCATGAAGTTGTAGATATAGAGCCGGATAATACAATAAACGGTAAAAATGATAACGAAACTGAGAAAGTTGAAGCGGATGAAGCTGACACTGCGTCAGTTTCATCTGCTGTGGCTCCAACGAATAAGCAAAGTGTAAAATCACGATTTGGTAAACTTTTTGCATCATCCTCCTCCTCCTCAGATAAAGCTAAAAAATCGTCTACCGAAACAGATAAAGTGAATGTAGGAGCATCTGGTGAAAGTGCAAGTGGTGGCAGCAAAGAAAAAGAGAAAGCTAGTATTGTAAACCGATGGAAGAAAACCTTTTCAAGGTCAACCTCAAAACCTCTTCAAGAGGAAGATGAAGAACAGGGTACGGGAGAAAGAATGGGTGAAAATGAAGAAAAGCCTCAGGAAACGGAGGCTACACCTGAACCCAAAAAGAAATCCGGGAAGGGAAGAGACACGCGTATTTTCATGCCAGAATCCAATAGCGATGATGAGGAAGAGGAGCATTCCGTAAAGTCTGAGAGAAAACGTGGCCCACTTGAAAGGGAAAAGTCCATCGAGAAGCTGTCGGATGGTGAAAAGGAAGAATTGGAGGAGGAACAGAGAAAGGAGAAAAAGACCACTTTTAAATCGTTTGCCAAATTGATTGCTAGCAAAAGCAAGGAAAAAGTTAAGGAGGAAAAGTCAGAACCGGAGAAAGTAGAAAGTCTATTTGAAAAAGAGAAGAGAAGAGATAAGACAAGAAGGGAAAAGAAAGAGGAGGAAAGGTCGAAGCAAGTGCGAAGGAAACCGGAAGTTGGAAGGGAAAGCCATCGATCTCGTTCTCGGGATGCTGCTGAGTTTATTTCAGACTCTTCATTTTCGGAGGATGATGATGATGTTAAAAGCGTTGCGGAATCCGTAAGTAGCCACAAACGAGACACTTCAAAGGGGAGAAAACGGGAGGAAAGAAAATCTCGGGATTCTAAGCGGAAAAAGACACCAAAGCAGCGAGAAGTTGTGCCCTGCGTAGATTCTGCTTCTGGCAAAGATTTGCTTTTTGGAGTGACAATCCACTCATCCGACTTGCTACCTCTTGACCCCAACGTGATTCATCCGGTGATTAAGGTTACAGTAATGTACCAAAATGGACAGTACATGAAACGATCAAAGAGAGAGAATGATAGGCAAGAAGAAAGGTCCTTATCAGAAAGTAGAGAACGAAAGTCGGATAAAAGGGGAAGAAAGAGCAGAAGGCATGCAGAGAGCCTGACTGAAATTTCAACAGAAAATGCTGTCGAATCTGTGCTACCCATCATGTCGCAACCTTGCCAAGCGCGACAATCAATACCGACATTTGCACCGACGTGGAATGAGCTGCTGGTTTTTGAGGAGTCTTTTAAGCGGTTTGCAACGCCAAGTGAGGACAAAGAGGTGGAAGACGAGCCCATTTTGTTTTTCGAGATTATGGACTTTCTGCCAATGAGTACTAACGGAAATAGTGCATCCTTTTCCGGATTTCATGGTTCAGAAGCCGGTTGGTACAAAGTGGCTTGGGCCTTTCTCAAACCAATTGGAGCCAATGGGATAATGAACTTGAATAAAAAGCTCAGACTGCAATTGTACAAGCCAGTGAAGCTTGGTTCCAAAGAAAAGTTTCCCGGCCCAGAGGTTTTCTCCTGGTGGAAATCAAGTCACAGGGATAAACTCAACTGCACCCTGTATGTAACTCCAAAGGGAATTCTTCCTCCGGAAACAAAATCAGCAAGTCTCCGACAACTACTGTCCATGAGAAAGGAGCAGTTAACCCAGGCCATTTTGGATAGCCAACTGGCAGCTACAAAAAATAAAGACAGTTCAAAACGAAGAAAGAGTTTATACGATTTACGAGAATACGCCAGCTGGACCAGAATGGAAGGTCAAAGTTGCAAACCTCCAAATAAGCTTGTGACAAGTCTACCTTCCTCCCAAATCGAATCACTGAACATTACCATTTCTGGGAACGTGTACTGCACCAAATTCAGTCCTTGCGGGAACATGCTGGCCGCTGGCTTAGATACTGATGAACTCCACGTTATACTCTTGTTCAAGGTTCCTTCTTGGACCCTACTCAAAACTTTGAAAGGTCATCATGGAATCATTTATGAAATTGCTTGGAAGATATTTGAACTGGATGACGAAACCGCATATCATTATCTGGCCACTGCGTCGGCAGACTCAACCGTTAGAATTTGGAGCATGAGGAATTGTGACGAGAAGAGTTTATCTTTGATGAAGATTTTGTATCACCCGTCGTACGTGTACACGGTCAAATTTCATCCCACGCATCCCTGCTTGTTGGCTACTGGATGTTATGATTTTGTTATACGAATCTGGGATGTAAAACCAGAGCATGTTAATCCGGATGTGAAAGTGGGGAAAAGGAAAGGCAGAGAAAGTGCTGCTAGTAGTGAAGTCTCACCAATCATTTTGGTAAATTAATTGAAAAATACAAGTATAGCACTGTCGTAAAAAATCTTAATTCAGTTTTTTATGAATTTCTTCTTGTATTTTTAAGCTGGATCAGCATAGCAGTTTTGTCAACTGCTTAGTATTCGATGCCACTGGTCAGCATCTTTTTAGTGGAGACGGAAGTGCGTGCATTTTCAAGTGGAGTTGCGTGTCACCCAGCAAAAAGAAAAGCTGGAGATTAGAAAAGTAAGGACACTTGAAAGATTTCAAAGAAAACATGCATAAAATCTCCAACCTCATATTTATCACCTTGATTTTCCAGAGATGTCAAGCTCCATCACGGAAACATTCCTGTGAATTGCATAAACATGCATCCAGCGGGAAACAGACTGCTAGTCCATTTGCGAGACAACTTCTTAAAAATTCTGGACGTTGTAACGTTGATTCCCCTACAAACATTTTCCGGTTTGCACAATGAAAGGTAAAAATTTGAGTTTCGTTTTGCCCCGTAAAGTGCAAACAGAAACTATAATCTGCTGTTATATTTGTTTCAGGTTTCAAATTCGAAGTTGTTTCAGTCCATGCGGAAATCTCGTTCTGAGTGGTAGTGAAGACAGCACATTTTGCGTTTGGGATGCAGACACTGGGAAAATTTTGCAGTTGAGCACCCCTCAAAATCATCCAAACTGCATAGTGTCTTGCGTGGACTATCATCCTTTTGACTACTATGTGGCACTAGGACTGGCGTCAACCATCAGTGAGCCATCTCCAGTTCTCGTGTACTTTTACAATCAACCCAAACGCATGAATTATCCTATGCTGAAGAAAACTGCAATGAAAATGAGGCAAAGTTTGGAGAAAAGCAGGAGTCAATCGACGCAGTCATTTGACTCAATGGAGGCTTCAGGACCCAAGGTCAGAAACCAATATTCTGCAAAGCGGGGAGACAGCACGGAGAAATTTGTAAGTATTATTCAGAAACTGGACACAGCACTCTACTTTGCACAGCAGCGGAATAAACAGCGACAGTCAGAAGCAGAAAAGTCTGCATGCGCATCATATTTTGAGTCGGGTGGAAAATCCGATTCTGGAAGAACGGTTTCTAGTGCTCAATGGCAAAATCATACTGACAAAGAGAACAAGGAGAAAGCTTCAAATTCGCCTTCAAAACGCAGTCATTACATAAAAAGGAAACAGGAGCGACCTAGAAGTGCTTCCTCAGCGGCGAGAACAAAGAGAGAACATTTCCGAAAAAGTTATGAGCATCGAGACGCAAAATCGGACTCTGAACAAGCTTATTACCTGAAAGAAAATGGTACAGATAAAGACAAACAGAAATCTGGTAATAGATTCGATAGCGGTGCAATGCAAGTCAGAGAAAATCACCAACCCGTTGTTTCAGAGGAGGAAAATGCCCCAATTCAAGTACAAAGCAGACCAAAGCCTTTAAAGCGCAGGTCAATATCCAAGTCTAATGAAAATGTTGACAATGAAAATAACTTATCCTACGTTGCATTGTAGGGTTCCCAGTTAATCGTTCTTATATACTTTTTGCAAATAGTTCATTTAAATCCTCAGAGAAAGTTGAACATTTTGTTTTGAGCATAATATTTATTATTTTGTCCGACAATAAACACTTTTTCACTGTGTAAATAACTATGTATTATTCTATAACACATAGTCAACTCACAATCAGTATCCTCATAAATATTATAAAATTACTAGTTTTCATCATGTTGTGTGAACAAATGCTGACTTTTTCCACGGGACCTTCTTGTCGATAATGTGAGCTTTAGCCCGTGATCCACAATGAGCATCTTTCCAAAGGCTATGTAAACTAGTTCCGGATTTAAGTTATTCAGCTTCTCCTCGAACTTTTTTGTCTTCAGTTTTTCTTTGGCTACTGCCACAATTTCTCCTTGTTTCAGGTCCACTTTAACTAATGAAAAGCAAAAAAAAGCACGCGTTCTAACATCTTTACCAAAACTTAACCGGCACTTTAAACAAAATCTGTCACTTACATTCCGCTTGGCCATCTAATAAATGCCTAAGGGACTGCAATGACACTGCTTTCCTAACGCCCAAGGAACTCTCCGTGGCCCTACTACTTAGCAATTCCTCCGACTTGGAAGCCACCGTCTCAATTGCATTCTGACTAGCTTGCCAATCCACTGCTCTCTGCAACCTGAGCTCTTTCTCCGTAAACTCAATGTCCGGCTTTTTCAGATCCCTTTCATGCTTCCACTTCCGGGCACTAATATGCTTAATCTTATCCGCACTTACACAAACAGCCAAATCCTCTTTGGACTCCTCCAACCCAGAAACTCCAAACCCACTCTTTTTCTTTAACAATCGTCTATCCCGCTGAAGCAGCGTCTCATTATCCAGCATATACCTGGAAATCAATCTGTCTGCTTTTCCAATCGTGGCAATACTCGTGGTGGAGTATCCCGGTTGCTGAACACTTAATGAGCTTCGCACGGAATCGTCCCCGCCTGTCACTTCCTCTTCTGACGGCACTGTGGATGATGACCCGGAACTTGACCTGGCCTCAATATCCGACTCTTCCTCTAGGGAACTACCCGAATCGGTATCTGGATCGTGGTATCTCAAGTCCGGAGGCTGATTTTGCTCCATCAACTTTCTCCAGTATTGTTCTTGGAGTTGCTTATAGTTTAATGCGGCATAGCTTGTGATTTCCACCTCAGTCAAGGCTCTTCGTCGTTGTCCCTGTTCTGAGCTCCTAGGACCTTGCCTCCTCCTTGTCCTAGGCGTCAAATACATGGGCTTCCGAATTCTCTTATTTGCATCCTCGTCCGACACAACTACAATCACACAAGTTAAAATCCTATCTAAAAAGTCGTAAACGTCATCATCCACCCTATCCGACACTTTCCACAGGTGCCGCTTCAACTTCTTTTTAGACATGTTTCGCAAATCCCTTTTTGACAGAATGCGTCCAATGTTTCGATGCATCCGTTTGGTGACAATGTGAGCAAACTTGTCAGTTAGCGTTTTACCCGGTTGGGACTGCACAAAGTTTTTAGTAACCCGTACAATCGCGGGTCTTGGAACGGGCAGCCGTTTCAAGGCAAAGTGGTCATTTCCCTCAAGTACCACTGCATGAAAAATGGTGAAGCAAATCTTTTCCTTTTGCTTATTGGTTATCGATGAAGGGATAAAATGGTCAATGGGCATTATGTCTCCTTGCGTCCAGCAGGATAACTCTCGCTGCTGTTTGCCACGCTGCCTTCGTAGAAACTTTAGCACACTCATTTCCCCATTATGGGGTAGACCCAGTCCACGCTTCAAGCGTATTGTTAGCAGTGTTCTACATTCCTCTGGACACATTTCCATTTGACCTATCAATTTTCGGTGAACTTGAAGGTAGCGTTTACGCGGTTTAGAATCCGAGTCGGAAGAAGACACGTTATTGTTCCGGTAGTCGTCACTGTCCTCACTGCTGCTGGACGATGAGTCGGAAGAGGAGGTCAGATTGAATACATCATAGGGCTCGTTGTCAATTCGAAACGTGGTTATTTTTAATAGTTGATCCGCCAAGTATAAAAGCATTTCCTCCATGGGCATGCGCTGCAGTTTGCGCATGGCGGAGTAAAAGTTGAGATTGACAATTTGCTCCAGGGCGGCATCAAGAAAATGGATGTCTACCCTGTCATTACGATATCTTCGGGCTAGCATTATACGCTGGACTAAGCGACGGAAGGATCTGACTTTCCTTTTATGCAACTGCAGTAAAAGGTAAAGTAGTACAAGATTTATGGAGAAAGTGGTGAAAGTGTGGGAAATAAAAGCAAGCTAACCAACGCCAGTGAAAGCTTGATCCAACGAGCTTGGTTGGTTTTAAAAACCAATAGTTTGTTAAATTGATCCTTGACAAAAGCTTGGCACTTGTGGACAAACTCCATGTTGTACTCTACCACATGGTAGATTTCGGATCGAATTGTGCGATTATGAGATTGCTGAGAAGGTGCATTTACTTTTGACACGAATGTGGGTTCAATTAGCGGATATCGTTCTCTTAGTTCTTCCATTGCCCTAATTTCAGCTCCCGGATGGAGAAAGGGTGTTGGATTGACCCGGTTTGATCGGTATCTTATTACGTAGTCCGCTGGAATTGCTAAGAGCATTATGGGAATGGGTGCAAAATTTGCTATCAGTCCCAAGTAAAATAGCCAACCCAATTTATTCCTATCGATGTAAATACTGGGGTATAGGTACACGTTTAGCAACACTGGCACCATAAAAATCTAAAACGGGGAAACAAAATGGTATTGAAGCGTTTGTAGTAAAAGTTTTGCGGTAAAATGATGGCTACTAACCACAATTGTGGGAATAACCACATAACGAATCTGTATTTGAAACAAGGCGGAAAGTGGTCGCTTGGTCATAATTTCTACATCCGCCAAAAACTTGGCAAATCCGTACAAGTAAACGGCAATCACGAGTTCTGTTAGAACCACGATGTATGCGGCTAAGGAGCCTCCAAAAATATTTTCTGAAGCAAGAACAGAACTGCCTTTCTGAGGGCAAGGAAAAATGTAATTTCAATAAACTTACAAAAAATTGTATTCTTAAAATAGCGAACAAAACTAACCGCAAAGGCATAAGGTGAAATTACAACCAACTGCAAACCAATTAGATAGACAATTGTCATCTTTTTTCGCTGATCAATATTGCGTTTATAACCCTTGATAATGTGCCCTTGTTCGATACAGCGCAGAATAATGTCTGCCACAATAATCTGTATTGGAAAGCATTTGAAATTAAAATAGTTGCTTCCATTTTTAGAAATCAGGAGATTAAAGTAGTACCTGTGACCACATGCCGTAAATGACAAAAATAAGGAAAAAGATAAATATAAAGAAAGTGGATCCCCCACCAAGTTTCAGAAGAGCTCCAGAATAGCAAACAAAACTTATTCCAATACCTATTAGCATTCAAAAACAGAGTTCCCATAATTTAATAATTTCATTGCAAGTTTTAAAAAATACTTGAAAAACCACACACGTACGTTCATAAAATACATGGTAGTGACTAGCATCTCCAGTTAACTCGCCGACAATTCCCACTTCACAAAAAAGCACCAGAGACGATGTCATTCCAAAGAGAACCGCATACCCACACATCCGCCAACTAGTTTTGTATGTTTCTCGATAATCAATAGACACGTTACCGGAAATTGACCAGTGAAACCCGTACCCTATTCCTAGTGTACTTAGAACCATGTCAAATGCTTCACTCCATATCTGTTATCGAAATATAAGAAATTGGGCAAAGGGGTTCATTTGAAGCTTGCATATGTATTTAATTACGTGTTACATTTAGCGCAGAAACATGCTCGCGGTCTACTTGCAAGATATACGAAATCGTTGTAGACCACGCCCCTCTGAATGTGATTTGGTGTAAAAACAACAGGATAATCATAACAGGCAGTAGTTGTGAATAGCGTAAATAACTCTAAAGAAAATCACTGGAAATGTTTATTTCATAATGAATTATTATGAATTCATTTTTCGAAAATAGTTTTTTTGCGACAATTACCCTCATACTTCTACCCGTGAGATTGTAATGAATCGGAATCAGAGCCAAAAAGCAAACGAAAACGTATGCCACAACCAGTTTCCAGTTGATAAAACTAAATTGCATATTAGTTTTCCAGTTCTCGTCCAGCATCACTTCTCTGAAATACAGTTCCACCGAAAACACGCTCCTTAGATCTGACGGATTGGTTTCATTTCCGGTAGTGTTAAGCCGTTCTTTCTTCAAAGCAGCGGCTTCACGTTCAAATGATTCGTACGGGATGCATTTTGTATCCCCAGTGGTCCACCAACCGCAGTACCCCGGCGAAGCTATTAGGCTTAGCAAAGAGTAAAGAAGGCAATAAGCCAAGTAAACGCTTCTTGCAGTTCCAAAGAAAACGCAGACAAAAGCGATAGCATAAGGAATCCCTTTGGCGTATGGGTGCAGCTTGGCGAAACCGGAAGGACCGTGAAGGGACAACTGACCCAGCACCATTTCAAAGTAGAGAAGAGGTTGTCCAATGGCAGCAATCATTAAGCAGTATGTGAGTAGGAAAGTGACTGGGGAAAGATTTTTTAAAAAAATGCTTAAAATTATTTTAGAAAAAAGACATTTTTATGTTGAAAAAGCATTTTAAATTATTTACATCCGCCGTTTGCATAACAAGCTTGTGGAAAGCGGAGAAAGTTGCTGGCTCCACAGAGCAAGGCCATATTTGCGTAAAACACTTGGGACGAACTTCGCCAATACGAGGAGTTTTTGGACTCGTACGTGTCCGGCCGTTTTCTAAACTTTCCCTGATTTTATTCAGAATAAGCTTTTGAAAATTTGCACTTAAAAGTCTTTATGGTTTGTGGAATCACGTACATTATTTCCAGATTCTTCTTCGTGCTTACTAGCTGCTCCAAAACGAAACTCTTCCAGACGTACTTCCAACTTCCGGTGGTTTTCATAGTTGGTTCCGTACAGTGGATGCTTCTTTGGGGTTAAGTATTGATTCTTTCGAAACCACTTGTCTTGAATACAAATTACATAGATAATCAAGCAATCATTTTATCTTTGCGTGTTTTCTTGAATGACCATGCTTACATTTAAATTTTGGCTTTCCACTTTCTTCGTACAACATGTGCTCAATTTCGAGTGTTCGGTGATATCTCAAAATCTCCGAGTCGATATCATAATTATGTGGTCTATGACCCAGCTCATATGCAGCCTGCTGCAAACGACTAACTAATTCATCCTCGCTCATTAACTTCATTTTACTGAGTTTGAAGTCCTCATATTCTTCATCAGACTCAGTGTCCGCGGAAGGAATGCAACACAGCAAATTTTGCCTCCATCGCGAACTGGACTTCAGGGATCTTCGACTGAGAGATTTCTTTAATCGAAATCTTGGGATGGTATAGGAGGAGTAAAGGGGACGACGGAGGGATTCACTTTTTCCAGGGTCAGTGTCGGCAGTATCCACACTCCATGTCACCGATTTCTTAGTATTGCGGCGAGTGGGTGGTGGTGTTTCATTACTATCAGCATCGCTGACGCTCATGATTTATGAAAATGCAAAGAAAAGATGATGTCCGTCCGTGTAGCTTCAAACGATTTGATTTGACACGGGTTGTGTCACACGTGTCATTACTTTCAAATCAAAAGGATTGTGATTCGGAACCGGAAGGGGCCAAGAATCCTGTAGAGGCATATATCTCTATGGCTTTTGCATCTATTCCTTTCGCACTTCCGGCAGTTCTTCAAACTTTCTCCAGAATGAAAAACATTTATTGCAACAGCTATTTTCGCGAAATTGGTTAATCGGGTAATTTAATATTCAGTTTGAGAATGGGAAAAACAGGTGAAAGCAATATTGTACTTACCAATGTCTTGAGTCATGGCTTTCCATATTTATATGATAATGTAAATGTTTGCACTTTTTCTGCAGGGACCAGAGCATCCCTGCTCCATTTTGCAAATAGCCACAACGTTGCAGATCTCATTTCTGTCAGCAAAAGAATTGTCTTTGTTCGTGATAACAAAACGAATTCCTTTTACGCTAAAATTCAACTAGTCAATCAGTGTCCACGCTTTGTGTCTTATAAGGTACCACCTTCTTGCAAGCACCTTACATTTGTAATATTCAAAAGTTTTTATTGACATTGCAATATTGTTCTCCAGATTCGCACTTCAAACAAGAAAAAGTTTTCACTTTACCCCAAATACGGGTTCATTCCCCCACGACGCAGCCTAGAAGTTGTAGTGTCAACCACCAAATATGTCAAGGGATACCCGGATATTTCCAAAGAGTCCTTTTGCGTATTTGCAGTACCCATTTATGACAAGCGACAACTAGAAAGAAAGTCTTTAACAGTTTTATGGCAAGCTCATGGCACCGATCTATTTCCGTATGAACACGCAGAGCGATACCCAATCCCTTACGTACTGCCGAAAAATGACACCTACTTTGATGACTTGCCGTTAATAGGCCGCTTAGGTTTTATGAGTCACATTTTCTCACTGTGTAATAGTGACAGCAAATTCAAGGCACAACAGCAGCACCAAAATGAAAGAACTAAAATTGACGAGGAAACTTTTTACGCAAACTGGCCGTCCCAGAAGGCAGACAGGATGGACTCATCTCTAAATGAAATTGTATCCGATTGGCACACTTTGGCAGAAAAAGTTCACCAGCAAACGCAAGGGATTGTGGATAACACGAAAGTAGTCTTGGGCACTATATTCGCAGGGGGTACTACAGTGTTCGGACTGGGATTTTTGTGCTTTAAGGGACACATTAACCTTTTGGGTAACAATAATTGTTGTATTGATTGCAACAAAGTAGAGGAACAGGATGAGGGAATGTGGATATGGAACTGGATAAATCCTTGGAAAAAATGACAGATATTCTAAGGCTAAAAGCAATTTAGTTTACTATTCCCATCAATTCAACAATAAAGCCAAATCATTAAGAAACATAATCTTTTATTCATGAATTTGACGAAAGTTACAGAAAAAGATTTGCAGGCTACTAAACTGCTTTCGTATTAAGTATATATATTTTATGCTGACGTTGCAGTAGAGTAGAACTTCGATAACATTTACAGTTTTGAGATATATAACGCTTAACGAATATAACTGGATACTTTTATATGTACACACACTCGCTGAAACAGTATATATGGGAGAGAAAACTGTATACTGGAAACGGTAATGAACTAGACTATTTTTTGTAAAGCTAAAAATACATTTTGCGTACTGATCGTGATCATGTATCCGCTTAAAACTGCAGCAGCGAAAAGTCCATATTTTCCTTGCGTATAAGGTAACGAATTAGATATCACTGCACCCCAGGGGGTATAATATTTCAAGTATTTTCTACGACTTATTGAACCTTTACTTAAAAATCTGGAGCACTTATACTTGTCTATTATTTACCTAAAATGATTTTTTTGGTTTTGTAACAAACATAAATTAATAAAATGAATACTTTCTTTTTTAGTCGGATTTCAGCTTCTCTGTTGGCATTATTTTGTCTCGGTCTTCTCTGCTTGGGTAGGTCTTTGGTAGTCGCTCAGTGACTTCGTCGGCGAAGAGTTTGGCAAATTCCAGCATGCGGGATATACGGTGTCCTACAAAAGAAGATTTAAGTTTATACTGCGTACTCTAGTAAATTGTTTTATCCTTCGCTTTCAAAAAGATTGATTCGTATTTACCTGCTTCGTTGAACTGCATGTTGCCGTTAGCCGGGATTTGCTGAGATGCTTTGGTCCCTTCGTTTTCTGAGACCCCCATGAACAGTTCTTCCAGCAAACGCTTGATTTCTTCTTCGGTAGCTTCACTACTCTTCAACCCGTACATCTATGAAATAAATCATTTTGCTGAATTGCATGTATGATTCCTCATGACGAGTGTTCAAGTTCATTTCTTGTAACAACATACCTGGCAAATTCTCTTGGGCACATCTTTAATGCCCAGCATTTTCTCTTCGTACAAGATGCATGTTAAGATTAAGTATGGACGAATGTCCACTTCATCATCTTCCTCCTGAAAAATTGAAAAGAGGTAACATTTTTAGTATTGTAATCTCTGTAACATGCGGGCATTCGACACTTAATAGAATGCACAGCAGCATTACCTTCTTGAAACAATTAAAAGCAGCTTGAACTTCGGGAACGGTAGTATCTTGTGACGAAACGTGGAAGAATTCCTTCTGGAATTCCGCAAATCCCATTTTATAATTTGTTGTACTGAACGAGTCTTGCAGAATTGAGGCGCACTCGTTTACTGCACCAGACAATCTATAATAAGAACAGAAATATAGCATTAAAAATCTAAAAATTAAAACAATTTAATTGCTTGCATTTGAAATTTAAAAACGACTTACCCAAGAGCTCGCTTCGCTCTGTGAATGCAACGGAATTTTTGCACTAGATTTTTCTCTCTCATTGTAACCATCAATGTGCCGTCCTCAAACTGGTAGTCAGAAATTGGTATATTCAGAGCTCTGTTTGAAAACAAAACATTTTCTAGATCAGTACAATTAATTCAACAACCAACCTTCGTTTTTTTCTTTCACGGAACTTACTTTGACATAACCTTCCGAACATTTTCTGCAAAAAGCGCTGAATCGTTCTTCTCTTCTTCATTTGGTTCGTACACTGGTAGATATTCAATTTCGATTTTGCTGTAAAATTGGCTCAATGCGTACCAAATGTTACGGATGCTACAAATAAGATTTTATAATAAATTAGTAACCTAATTATATTAGAATAGATATAAAAATTTATGCAAGCACAACAGTAACTTACACTGGAGGTCCATCAAATGTCCAAGTGGCACCATCAAACCGATTGGGGTATCTGATGAGCACTGGCTGAACAGGAACTTGGGGAGCAAATGCTCCTGGTTTAAACTTAATGAGACTAGAACGGTTTGCACAGGTTCCTTCCGGGAAAATGAAAATCTGCAATTTAAGGAAAGTTAAAATGAATTGTCAATGAATCAATGTAGTGTTGACGTAATAGAAATCGTATTTCAAGTACCAACCTGTGGCATTCCACTTCCATGATAAACGTCCTGAGCCCTCTGCTTAAGTACTTCCATTGTTTGTTTTCGGCTGCCTTTGCTTTCCCTTGACACGTACACGGCTTGTGTGAAGGTTACAAGTCCTATTTATTACCGAAAAAATTGCGTTAAATTCAGTCTTGCATTAAAAATTAAATAGTGGTTCATCTTTAAATTCTTACTCCCAAAAACAGGAATATCCTTCGTAGACATTTTAGCCACAACGCTGGGAGCTCCGAGTAAGATCACAGCAAACGCATCAAAATAGGACGAATGCGGACCTACAACGAAAATAGGAGCTTCTTCAGGCGTGGCTCGTTTGCCTGTTTCCTTGATTTTCCAAACAAAGCCGGAACAGAAAATGAATGCTCGCATTACAACATTTGCCAGCGTCCAACGAATCCATCTAAAAAAAAATAAAATGACATATAAAATCTTTAATATTTATCCATCTCCATAAGAAAGATATAAGTAGGTACACAAAATTTCTTTTCTGCACCTGCTTACATTTTTCACACAAAATTTTAGCTTTGAACATTTACCTACGCCACCGGGGAAGGGGTCGATTCTGAGATTCTTCAAAAGTAATGCCGAACATGCCTATTAGACTCAAAATCAACGCAATAAGAAGAACAATCGCCATTAAAACTATTTTCACGGGAAGAAGGGTGCAAGTGAGAAACCCGATCTGCAGATGAATTTAAAAAAGATAAAAAATTAATCTACATTGATCTATTTAATCTAATTATTTTTTTTACATTTTCATAAAACTTCATTCTTTAAACTTACCTTCAACTTGTCATACATGGTTAAGTCCACTCTGTTAAAAAATGGATTCAGTACTTGGGGAGTGTTGACATATTTAGTCATTTCCTGCTGCTGAACAGTGCTTTCGCATGTTGGCTTATTTTCCACAGTCAAAACCTCTGTAACTTTCTCAACTGCCACCTCCTGCTCCTCCGTCTGCTGGTGGGCACTGTAATTCAACTGGTCTCCAGCCGCACTTTCCGCAAAATATTTGGCTTTCTCCTCAGCCTCAAATTCCGATATGAAATCGTTTTCCCCAACAAACTGTTGATTACGAGCTGCGGCCGCCTGCTGTTGTAACTTTCTTAACCTCACCCGTTCCAAAATGGCTTCTTCCGAGTAATCTTCTTCATACGAGGGAAAGCCGTGCCTTCGAAGAAAGTTGGTTATTGTAAAGTAGCCTCGGGAATCCGGTGTAATGTCATCTTCATGAATGTCCAACTCATCACTGTGCTTTCCCAAGTAGTTTGCCAAAAATCCGGGTTTTGTAAATGAAGTGTTCTCATAAATTCTCCAAAGCTGAGAGTTTCGCAGATTGAGGCTCAAATTCAAGCTGAGATTCAAATTGTTAAGGTAATTTAGGCCCAAGGTAGGCAATGAGAAAAAGTCGCGATTGTTGTTATTTTCGCCATCCTCCGGATAACCTTCACTGGCGATTAGGAACTCATCGTCAGAGCCTGACTCTTCGTAATGACCCGAGTCCAAATCCTGAGACCGCTTTCCGCTGAGTATCCGAGCCTCAAGGGCCTGTCGCTCCTCTATCAATGTCTGCAACGGGGGAATACACAAACCCGTTATAAAGCATTTTTTTTAACTGCCAATAAATTTTTCGTACTAAATCAACATTTAAATTTAATTCTCTTACCATCCTGAATTTAGACGTTACAAAACATCAAATAAAAATTAATTGTACAACGCCCTTGTCCACCGGGTTGTTGGCAGGGATCTCTAGACTTGTCAACGTGTAACGCAATGGAACCTAGGTTTCCCAAAGCTTCCACCAACACTTGTCAATCAACCGTTACAACTTCCAACGCCCAACTGCAATCCAGAGACACAGAACAATTGACAATCTGCAAACAGAACAACAAAAAATCAATCATTTTATTAAACCATTACAAATTTACCAGAAAGATCCAAGTAGTAAACAGGTTAATTGTTCAATAATCAAATAGTTTGTCTAAATGATTATTACTCGGATGCTAAATGGATTCCTGTTCCAATATGAATAATATGACATTAAACAATTCAGCTCAAGATAATGACTCTTCCCAGTCTTGTAACAGCTAACATTTTAGCAAATGACAGTTTTGCGAGCTTTGGAAACGTAAAAGCTCTTGTCAATGTAAATTCCACGGTTGACGTTGCCAGTCTACTTGTATTACGGTTATGTCAAACTGAGAGCTGTACATGGAATATAACCTATAACCGATTTGGGAAGAATATTACCCAACAGATTATTACAGTTATTTATACATGCGCTATAAAATCACTATTGACAGTTGACATTAATAACAGCAATGGAAAAATACCTGCACTAAATCTATCATTATGATTTTATTTCGTTGTTGGATAAAAAGTTCTGACGACGTCTTCAATAAAATGGCAAATTTAGTAGCATTCTATACGCTGTAGATTCCTGGCTTTCTTTTGACCGAAAATTTTGTATCGTTGTCAGTTTACATGTCAAACGGGAACAATTAAGACAATAGGAGTTCCTATGAATTTAACAATAATGTCAAACACTAAACTTTCTTCCTTTTTAATGAATCAGTATACATTGTTTTAAGAATGTATTGCAAAACAAAGAAATGTGACAAAATTGCAAGTAAAACGCCCAACTTGTTTCAAATGAATTTGATTCAATGCACCATGAGCATGCATTTTTAAGCGATTAAAATGACAGTTTTGAAATCCTGCCAAAAAAGTACGTACTAAAAGTGAACCCGAGTCTTTTATGTAATCATGCTTGACGCTAACGCGTATTTTCCGAACAGAACCAGAAAACTTAAAAGTTTCCTCTTGAGCCCGGCTTTAAAATGTAGAGATGTTGATGATAAGCCAACCACTTGGTGGATTTGGAACTTTAACAAGCTCTTTCAATAATTCTTTTCATGTTGGAAACTTGTAAGACGTGACTTGATGTAAGAGAACATTGCATAATTTGGAGTAACAAAGGCTTAATTTAGTTTTCTGAGAATTTACCACGCAAAAATGTAGTGGCTTACTCATTTCTCTTTGTGCTTTTAGTGCTTCTCACTGAGTACAAAGCTATAAAGGTTTATTAATGAATATTGCAAAAGATGTGGAAAGAAGAATGAAATAGTAAATATTTTTATGCTTGGTAATAAAATTATAAATGTTAGGCTGTGGTGAGTGGAGCATGTAACAAAAGTGTGCATAAAATCAATATTGATTAGTTTTTAGCAAAGTTATTATGACTGAAAAAGCATAACAGGTAATACTAAATTGGTTGTTCACAGTACATAAAATATTTTTGCATTGAAATGGGCTTTGACATAAACACCTCCTTTCTAACTGAACTGAACATTGAACGGGTGGAAATGTGCAAAATATCATAAATATAAAATCTACAAGTGTTTGCCAAGCATTAAAATAGTGGATAGTACACCAAAGAAAACTGGCTTGAATGTCAGTTTAAGCCCACCATGAATTTAGCATTCATATTTAAACCGAACTGAACCAAATCATAAAAGCAATTCAATATAAAAATGGCAAAAATCAGAAACTACCGAGAACAGTAAATAGGTATTATGATTTGATTAGTTCCACTATAATCCGATATTAGTATTTCTTTATGAATACGTGCCATTAATTCAAAGGCACACAGTTCCGAAAATGATTTTTAATGCGTCTATCGTATCATATATCATATTAATTTAATTCAAGTGTGGATCTCATTTACACTTACACGTGTGGATATTCCGAGATAAAAGATGAATGTCAATAAAAGCTCGGCACAATAACTTTATTCATCGAGCAACATCAAGTTCACTATTGTATCATACAATTTGTATGTTCTATTGCTCTACTAATACTTCTTTTATGCATGGTTTAGATAGTTTTAGAGTTTGTCACTAAATCTATGATGTTGATGATGATGATGACTCATAGTCACATACAAACTCATGAACAAGTCAACTTGTTGTAAGCCACTTTCTGCTGACCTACAAATTTTCAAATCTAACAAAGACCTTGTCCAGAAGACCTGTTTTTAGTCGAGATAAATATGTACATGCACACACAAAACACATCAATCTCTCATCTCATATAAGTTTAAATACAAAACTTCACTTCTGTGTAAATGACACACAAAACAATACACAAAGTGAACAATGAAAACTCACTCTTACTTTCCTTATTCATATAGATAATGAATAGTGATAATGCTTACATGAAAAATTAGTTTCAAAGTTTACAGCCTGACTTTTTTAACAATTTATTTCACTGTGAAAATCTTTATCCCAAATCAATTTTTCCTTTTGATTACTTCACCGCACCCAGTCAAACCTCTTTACTGACTAAGCTTCAAAACAATACTGATCTCTACTCACGCAGGCTAATTTTTTATCCAAACTTATCATGCAACCGCCGCTGTTTGTGTATGTAACTTTTGTACATTAAAACTTCTTATGCGAAAACACATCATGGAACATGTTTTTGTTTTGGTTCTTCTCATAAGTCATCCTATGTTGCGTCATATTCATCTCCATCATTATCCCTATAATATCCATTTTTTGTGTGCATTATTAACACACGTACACACACATGAAAAGCCACCACTCATGAGTCATCTCCGCAGATATACCTAAAACACGGGATACATCCATAATATATGGTGGATAAGCCGTGTACAATATTAATGGGATCCCACATCCATAGCCACCAACATCTCCTATGATCCTTTTCAAGCTTTCATCAACAGAAAATTTTTGCTTGCGTTGTTGTGTTCGGTTGGGGCATCGGGCATCACCCTTGTTTCCCATCAAGCGTTTTTTACAACTTACATTTGCAACAGCCTACAAAGCAGTTTTACTGTGGCTTTTTAATGCGAGCAGCACGATATTTCGCTGTTATACATTTTCAATAGCCTGAGCAAAATATTACGTGTGTTTTATAATGCAACGTGTTTTTATCACGTTTTGTGTTTCGCTATGATCAAAATGAGATTTTTATCTAGATGTTGTGTTGTGTTGTTCCTCCGTCTATCAAAAGGGTTGTAATAAAAAGGCAACTTGAAAATGACAGTAGTGTGTAAACGGACACTTTTTTATTCTGGCTCCGGAATAATAAACAGTGGGAACGAACAGTTTTGATTGTGTTGTATTATGTGCTATAAAAAACTAATCTTCTGATGAAATGAAGCATGAAAAATTATATTATGAATATTTGATTACTTGCCTTTGAATTCTTTGGAAATTGCTAAGCTTTGTTATTCTGTATAGTTTTACTTGGGAATTTGGGGAATAATCCTATAAAACAGATAATGGATTCGTAGTTCTTTCCTAAATACTTCAAACTTCGGAATCGCGACACTGAAGGCATATTTTGCAAATATTAAAAAGTTATTTTTAGACAAAAGGAAAAACCACTTAAATGGATTTTTATTGTTGAGTTTCGGGGAAATAAGAGAAAGGATCTCTGGGCTGTGATAGGAATGTTTGCATGTAAGAGTGAATGCATGCCAAAATGTCAATAAACTGTCACCAAAAATAATATTTTTGTTCCAAAGACAGAATAAAACTGTTACACCTACACATTATTATGCATGTGCAATGTACAATTTTCTACCATTTTTCATTATCCCTCTTTTTGACTTGACGGTTGAAGCTTTTAACGTTTATTATAATGTTATATTTATTTTTTACAATGAAGTATGAGTAATGCAATAACAATTCTAATAGAATTGGTCAGGGGCATGGGAAATGGCAACAATGTTTGCATTACTTTAAGAAGGACACGGAAGGAAAAAGAATGTTCTGGTGATAGCAATTCTGCACAAGCAAGTCATTTTATATGGCGTAGCATATAATTCGCATTATGATAAGATACATGCAGGAATAGACACAAAAAAGTTTCTGAAGGCAAACAACGCATAAGGGAAAGTAAAGTTTCGATTTCTAAAACGCTTTCAACTTTTTCCCTTCAGTTTCAGAGCATTCTATGTAGCATAGCATAAGACATCGCCTACCTCCCACTTTTAACCATCAAATGTTTAGGTACGCTCTTTTCAGCGACTTCATTTTCCTTTCAACACTACCACGCTTGACGCTTATTTTACTCTGAATAAAAAAGGCTTTGTTTCCTGTGCCATTTTTCTAGCACCAAGAAGCAAGTACCTACGATATTGTTGGTTTGGTCAACGGCAAGTGTTGGTGCTGTGCATAAACGTTAGTTGCATACCAGTAATAAGTAACGCCATCAGCGCAGAACAATAATAGCATCTCTTCTTTAATCCAAAAAATTACACAGCAAAACGGCACATGGATGCAATGCACCAAAAATGTATGTAAGACGCCAACACACAAGATCCTGCATTCCCAATAATGCAACTCGCCAAGTTATACTCAAGACAATGATGAGATGTCGATGATGACGGTCTTTATATTTGCAAAAATAGGATATGGTCGCAGTACCAAGCTGAGTAAAAAGTACTCCCAATCCCAAACTGATTAACATTATCTATCGTTTCGTTGTTGAAAAGTAGCACGCAACAGTCAATTCAATTCAACAACCCACATTTTTGCTGCTGCGCCATCATCATCATCAGATTTAACATTGCCATAAAACACTGAATACTACATGTTCTTCTCACATGACGTTTGTTCAACGACGGCAATAACAGATGAATACGTATACAACCTTGCAAACATTCCCCCATTTCATTCAGGTGAGTTGAAGCATTACGTGGAAAAATGGCAAGTAGCCATAAGGTCCTCACTCATGACATGATGAACATGAGTGAGCCTATAGCGTAAAGTGGATAACGACTTAATCGGCGTCCTTTACGGCAATAAAAGCTAAATAGAAAAAGGACTTGATGTGAGTACTGCGCAAAATAAAATGACATAAGGAGCAGTGCACGTAGGCAAATGTATTTACTTAACTCTGACGGAAATCGATATAATGATGGCGTGATCTTTATTTAGGCATGTAAACAAGTTGGCATTAAAGCAAAGAAAAATAATTTGTTCGATTTCTATAATTCTAGCACAGGAGTTTTCCCAGCTACTACAAAGTAATGACCTATTATAACCGTGAGAAAAATTGCCAAATTAGCCTTGCGAGTTTTATGACAATTTTTTTGGACATCGACATTGGGTTTTTTGCAAACGTAATCCTCTTTGTGCCAGCGGATTTTTCAGGTTACACGCAAATCTAAAATGTTTTCGCTGGAAAAATACTTGATAATTGGCCTTCGCCAATAATTCTAAAAAGTTGTTAAATGTCTAGTTAGTTCAAAGTTCAAGATAATTTATTGCACGAAAATATTACAGATACAAAAAAGCAAAAGGCACATGACTTTAGTCTTTCATTCAAAAGATATTTTGTAATTTATTCACCCGTCTTATGATGCTCATGTATAGCAATTTTATTTTGCCAATAATGACAAATGAGTAATTAATAAAATAGCAGCCAGCTAAAACTTGAAATAACAGAATTGTTTTTCTTGAGAAAAATATGCCATTCAATCTCCACCGGTCACTCCTTCCATCAATAAAAAAAATACAATTTCATCCTTATGAATCATAAAAGGGCAGTGGGTTCAAGGATCACGGCTCCAGAAGTTGCCAAAAACATTGAAACTCACACTATCAGCTATATTATCTACTTTCCCGAGCATAATAGTATGTTGTTCTGTCGAAGCATCTAGAATGAAATTGTTTAATTTGGCTTTGATAATTTGTTATCATGAATGCGAATCAATCAAGAATAGTCATTTAAACTACAGCTTCATTTTATTCCCAAGCAGAGAAACAGTTCCTTTGTAGCCATCAAGCCATACTTGACTCAGCTGTACTACAACAAACTCATCATTTTGAGCTTATCGTAAGCTTTTCCTTTAACTGGTTACTTGTATGAGTCAGTCATGATAACCGCTCCGACTTCATTCTAGCAAGTTCATCTGGAAGATTTCCCATAAAAAGCTTCATTTTTTCCCTTTCGAGATACTAAAGATAAAGATGGTACACACGCTCATTAATGTGTATTCAATGGTTTGATACAATTGAAGGAAAACCACATTACAATTTTAACTACAGCTCTCTCCGCATTGTGTTGGACATATAAAAAATATTAATGCATACAAAAAAAAAGAAAGAAAAAAGTTAAAAGTACAGCGGAACATAATAATGGCACTCTAAGAAATGCATTGACGTAAAGAATTATAAGTATCGGGTAATTGTTGCCACTTAGAATTCTTGTCCCCATGCAAGTGATGATTTTTGTAATCCCGGCTTTTTCGTCATTGTGCAACTTTTCATGCAACCTTTTCCAAACCTTTTGTTTAAATAATTACAACATGCTACAAAAAATTCTCAAGACAAGACTCTGTAGATATCATTCAGAAAAAAATGTACTCTTGAATGAAAATTTTTGACCAAGAAAGGAACGAAACAATCATAAATCGTCACGGCTCACGCCAATGCAATATTATGTCTGCGTCAAAACCTACACAAATAACTTTAATTTGACATGTCAGATTTTATCAACGCAAACATACCTTTGAAACAGCATACCAGAGAGAGAGGGTGAGATAAAAGCATTTTGGTTTCAGTACTTTGAATAATTGATATGTCATGCATTAACACAAACGCAAGTTCAAATAAGATAATATTTAGTTCCAGACTTTATTAGATAACTTAATTCATAGATTTTCTTGTTCCCATTTTAGCCTGTACGTCATTGCAGTAATATGCAAAATATACTATCGAGCCATGAACCACATAGTATAATACCTATGACATGATTGCTTTTCATTATCTCAATCCATTCATGATGCTTTTATTGCTTTTTGCACACAGACGGATTTTCCATCAAACTTTCATTTCATTTTAGTGTCTTCTCCAGCATACCAACATAATGGAGACAATATGTGTGTTTCAAAGTTCCAGCTGTGCTAACGGTACTGCTAACAGAAGAACATGCTAGTAGTGCCAAGTCCAAAAATAGGAAAACCTACAAAAAATGCTGGAAAAACTCAACCTTCACAGTCATCGGTAAATGTTTTGCATTCATGCTATGCTATTATGTAGTAAACCATATATACCAAATCATATGCCACATACTTTTGGTGGTTCATCGACAAGGAAAATGCGAGAAAATACCAGAGAATTTACTATATACCTAGTATTCTGTTAAATAAGCGCAGGGAGTAATAATTTGTTGCTTAAAAAACTTACGTGCTCAGTGCGTAAACCCAAGTTTTTTTTTGGCTCTGGTTCCAATCTTTCGTCTTGTGTATTGATGCGGATATAATAAAGATGAACAAAACTGACAGCAGATTCAAGACACCCCTTTCTTCTTACACAAAACTTGGATAACAACTCGGTGTAAAAATAATGTTGAATGTTTATTGTTAAATGAGCATAAATTACACAACACCAAGCTTTGAAATAATAAACTGTCTTTTTCCTTCACGTATGAACTATGAGAGAGTTCAAACTGCGTGTTGACAATTCAGATTAAAAACAAGGATATTATTGATACGTTTGCGTGTAGTAGTACAAACTAGAAACTGGTCACACAGAATGATAATTCAATTATTGCAAATGCAAAGCTCAGGATTTATATGTAGATTTAGACCGCTTGATTTGACACGTTATGTATTCATTTCCTTTACTTTTCACACTTCACTTTGTAATATTATACGTCTTTGATTTTTGATCTCATCACCTTTCCTTCTTCTTGTTTGCTTAGCTACCCACACTCCTTCTGGAAGAAAAAGCCGAACAATCGCCCGATATCTTAAGCTCACAACCGAACCGACCCGTTCGCCTTCTACCCTTTTGCCATCAAAAGTGCAATTAAAACTGTTCCGATTTCTCTTTCAGTTTCCAGTTCAATTTGCTTTTTTGTTATGCCAAAATTGACACAAATATTTGGGCACTGTGCTCCACTACCAAACCAATTACTTCTGTTGTATGCACAACAAAACGCATTCAATTATTTTAGTGTGTCTCAAACCTTTTTACTTTTTGAAATAAGCTACGCAGTAAAAAATAGTGAGGAAACTTCCTCTCTGTTCTGTGCTCGCATTACAACGCGTAGTAGCCAAGTGCCGAAGTGCCAGTGCCACTTCCTCTCTATAAAATAAAACTTGCAACGCGATAATAATATAGAACAATATGCACTATCAGCTATAAAGTAACACGGCAAATGAATACTATCTAGTAAAATATTTCTTTATGTTTTATACTACAAGGCATATATATATAAATATTCCATTTATGTTCCTTCTTCTAAACTATAACAGATTAAGTTGCTACTACTTCTTCACAAGGATAAATGATATACAGCGGAGCATTCAATGCTAAAAAATGGTTTCTTTTGCTTTTGCACAGCAAATTGGTACTCAAGTGGAAGTCGAAGGCGCACGACGACTACTACACGCCGTATGGCAAGCGTGTTGTGGAGTAAAAAGGAGAGCTATGACTTGACTCTCGGCCATCGTGTTCGTTAACGTATCCATAAACCGTCACTTCTTGTAAAAAAAAGTTTATACCTAGATGCAATGCATAATACTACATACTACTAGTAAGCTTAAACACAGAGAGTACACTACCGTTTTGTTTCGATGAAAAATGTATGCGCTATACGGCTGCAGATTAGATAGAACAAACAAGTATTATAATTTTTTTAATCAGTTTACATATTTAAGCTTGTTGCAGTAGCATTGATTATATTACAAGCGTTAGCAGTACAGCAGCATTGCTGTTAGCATGAAATATTTATGAAAACTGAAGGCTTTTTGTACTCAGCCACCTTTTGCATGGCGTTTTGTAGGCGTTCTTTTGTGCTTTAGTTTTTATGGAACTCTCTACAGACAACAGTGTTACATCATTAAACAGACAATATTATGCCACATGCCACACGGATTGGATTAAATGCTGTGCTTTTTATGGTGTTATGTTATGGCTTAATTGAAATACTACACTGTATACCTAAATACCTAATAACACGCTGCTTTTGAAAAAGCCAATTAATATTGGACGTGGTCTGTGTTTTCCTACTTGCGCGTGATATACGTGAAGTACATGTCAAAAACTTGGCATTTGACATTATGCTGAAGGCAAGTAATAGTATATAAAGGAAAGAGGATGGATATAAAGATATCAATTTGGCAATACGGTTATGGTTGATAATAAAAGGAAATACCAAATTATTATGTTGCCTAAAGCATAATAAAATGTTGTGGCTACTAGTCCGTAATAATAGTTTGATTTTTTGCTAGAATTATTGAGAAATTTGACGGGTTAGAGGAATATAGCGCAATCTAAATGATTATGGTGGACAGGAGAAGCTTCAAGAAAATAATGCAGTAAACACCTCTGTTCTGCTTTTGAATGTAGCATTTTGATCAAAATTTCATTTCACAATCCATTAAAGTTTAATATACACATATTCCTATAGTTTCGTTCATAAACAGGAAGTGTGTCCTGTTTTGGAACCAAGTGTTATTACCTCACTGGTTTCAGTTTTTTATAGCTAGTTATCATGAATAAGTAAAGTTGTTGTTGTTTAGTATGAAACCGAAAAGGGTAACAGTAACAGGTACATATTTCTTTCTCCAGAAGCATCGCGGCATCGACTAACACTGTTAACATCGTTTAACATTACACTTAGCATTGACAGTTGGAGTTCCAGAAGCTACCTAAGTCATTCCACTTGAGTACTACTCGGAGTTTTCCGCCGGTCGAAATTCGGTGTTATATAAGTTTGTCATGTTATTAGTATGGGAAAGCATTCTTACATGAACTACGCGTTTTTATGAATTTTGGATTGTAAAAGTTGAATGTATATACGCGAAAAATTTTATGCGTTGTATATTTTCTGGATATTTGTATTCTTCTCAGAAAGTTTTCACAAGGACTCCTTGTCAAGGAGCAAATGGAGTGAACAGGATTCTATTCTCTTTTCACGGTTGTGTTTTCAACAAAGCCATAAAAATCTTTACTACACAAATCTGGCCACACAAGACAAGAATTCTAAAATGAACAATTCACGAGCTGCAAACGTGGCATTTCATTAGGGTGACATATTCAACGGAAAATTGACAACTATTTCCGAAAACTAAAGTGAAAGTAGAGATGAGAATAGAATGCAAAAACATTTTGTCACAACAGCATGCAGCAGCGTTTATCCTTTGTTCGCCCTTGAACCGCTAAACCGGGATTGAGTGGTTATTGTCATGCTGCCTTGTCAAAATAGAAATTGTACTCCAATGAAATGAAATCGGATGCCGATATATTGTACATGTTGCTATTAAAATGTGAAGCAACACTTGTGTCTACTACTAAACTGTATAGAAAATCGTGATATCAAACCTTACCTTTCAACAAATTTTTGTTCTGGTTGCATTTAACTCTGTGTGATTATTCTGAGCCTGGATTGTGCACAGATAAAAACTCGTTTCATTGGCTACAGAGGATGACTCATGAAAAAGTATCGATATCAACAGATTAGGCAAAGCAAAATACAATGCAAGCAAACCGTAAGCAAAGGGAGATGCAAGTGGCAACATAAAAAGTCCAAAGCCCAAGGTCACCACAATGTCGTATATTCGCATATTGAAGCGGAATCTAGTTTTTACCGATTTGGTCAATAATTAAAGAACACAAACGAAAACAAAGTCGAATAGATTAATTTGTTGTAACATACTCTAGCATAAAAACTAGAAGTAATTAGTAATATTAACGTGACCTGACATGTATATGCGTTTACATCACAGCACACGTAAAACATTTGCTTGCGAGAAATGACGCTGATTGTTAGCCTGTTGAACAATCTCATGCTTGTCATCACCGGTTTCACATCACAGGTTGATATAAAATAAATTGTTTTTTGCAAAATGTTCTTGAAGCCTGTTTTTATGCTTATATTATAAGACATGGTATCATATTGCCCCTAGCTGAATTGAACAATGTATCCTCTATTTCTCTCAAATTACAATCCTCGTTACTAATTATTATAAAGCATAAAATGCATAGCTAGTACACAAGAATTACTCCGCTACGTTGCATGCTACTGAAGCGAGTAATTAAGATAAGTAAAGAATCCCAATAAGAAAGGGTCTTCATTTCATCTCTCCCTTGCTGTTCATATTACAATGCAGATTGAAAAGCTATGGGTGAGCATTTTTCAACTTCAGCACGTCAGCACGTACCATTCCTCTAACTTTACATGATTGCCATAATTATTAAATTGAGGGGTTCGATTATTGCCTAATAGCTGTATGATTTCTTGACATTGATCTTCATCAAGGTAAAGGCAAGCAGGAACTCTTGTTGAGTTTTGACCATTCCCAAGCTATAATGTTAAAGATGAAATGATGAACACGAAATATGGCGGAAACAATTGCTTGGGAAAATGTATAAAGTGAACAAACCGCAAGTAATAGACGGTATTTACTGTAATAAGTTGTCGAACATTTCTCGTTATCACTTATAAATTTTCCACAGATAAGTTATTTGGGCGAATTATTTCTTAAATTCACCCAAATAACTTATGCACTTGAAAATTGCAACCAGATTTTATCAACAATTATGCTTTCAAAGTATTTTATCCATGCATGAATGAATACCCATTCCCTAAAAATGGAGTTTTCGTTTGGAAGACTGAAGAGGCTGTGGTTTTCAATCAAAGTGTGCTTAGCATTTAACCAAGGTCTTTATGAATTATCAAGGAAGTCTAGAAAGATTGTTCGTTCGGAGAAAAATATCGTTCGTTGTATGAAACGCTTATGCTTATGCATACCTGGAATGTCTTTTTTTGAAGGTCACTCCAATGACATGAGAGTACTCCTCAAACTCTTGTACAGCGAAGCATCCAGAATCGATTTAGGGACACAACACAATAAATAATATGCTCTTGTTTATCAAAAAAGCAGAATAAATTGTTTAACAAACTCCACGTTTCATTATCAGTTTCTTTATTGCTCCATTCCATTTTAACAGCTCGCTTCAGTTTTCCACCTGATTTTACACATTATATAAGACTAGAGTAAAAATTCATACAAAACGCAAGATAAAAATATTTTCAAGTTTTGTTTAATCCTTCTTGTTTTCTTGTATTTTTAAAATTGATATTATAATATTTTACCAAAAACTTGTCTCCTTCTTTTACCAAGTTTGAAAATTATAAGTAATCAAAAAACTTGAGAAAACGAAATAGGAGTTAGAAAAAAGTTTTAAAAAGCAGCTCTGGTGCATAAACACTGAAATAATGGCTACTTAAAAAGATTAACATCAAATAAATAAATATCATTATTAAAATGCACGTGTGAAAAATGATATGAGTTATGAATTAAATGTTATTTAATAAGTACATATAATTTATGCATATTATAAACATATTAATTATTTTAATTCACCGTTTACCATTAAAACCACTAAAAAGGTTCAGATTAAATTCTGTCCTTCATCACCACACACACTTACAGTACAACTACAAGTTGTCTACTTTTAAACGAACGATATACAACCGATCATTTATTGTCTTAATTGTTACGTACGTTGTATAAATTAAAGCTATTTACTATTACCCGTCTTGCATATATGATTATTTTTTCATTTTTTACTGTTTTTTTCACAATACCTATATCCATCCAACTAATCTCAAATCTCTCGTTATGTAAAAATAAATTAGACATTTATTATTCATTCTAAAAAGTTTCGTTGTTTTAAATGCTGGACGTTGTCGTTTTTTTTTCAAATTCTATATTATCCTGTCACAGAAAAAACAGAATCAATAACCAAACACCTTATTACAGTATTTAGGTCACTTTTAAAATATTATGCCGCTTGTTGAAACTGAAAAATAAAATATTAAATTTTCGTAACGCTATAAACTATCTCGAATATTTACATGTTGAATTTACAAAAGAGAAAAATATATTAAAAAGTGTAATTCTACATTATGATGACACGTAATCCAAAAATGTGACACCGGTAAAATTAGTTATATTGCAATGCACCATAAATATAGGCATTTTGTCATTTTTTCAGCGTTTAGCACACATTCAACATTAAACGTTACATTAAACAATCATACCTTCATGACCTGAAAATTGACACGTATACAGTTCACATTCACTGGAAAAGTTCATAAAAGAAATTATATTTTTAGTATTCTATTTTTTTTAGGTAAACCATGATTACATAACCGGACCCCTGCAGTGCTGACTGCACTCTACAAAAATAACATGTGAACATAATTTGTTGTACTATTTGGTTTAAAAAATATGTTTGGATATTTGATTGGATGGTTTATTTAAAAATTATAGTTTTGCTATTTTTTTCTAATTAATTAGTAGCTTTCTTTCGTGACGAACAAATAGCTTTGCTTGTAGCGCGGAACCGTTTCTCAATTTCTTTGATGTCGGACAACTGGGATTTCAAGTGTTTTCTAAGCTTATCCAAATGAACGGACTTATCTTCTAATGGAACATCTTCCTTTGAGCTTTCCAAGTCATTTAAGATTTCATCGATGCTACGTTTCATTTCTGAAAGTAACAGAAAATAAAGAGAAATATATCAGGTTTTATTCGATCAACATTTTTTGCGTAGTTTCGTTTATAATTTTATTGGTTTTTACAAAAATACAAATCAGTATAGTCATTTTATTTTTATTTATAGCTTTTCCCCCACTTACGTTGCCAATAGGTAGTTGAACACTGAATTAAGCTATCGATTCGAAGGGGATATGGGCCGGAAACACCAAGTGAGAACTTAAATTGGGTAGATGTTTCACCCGAAGAAGGTGCTGGAGAAACTCCAATTTCAGAATCGTCCGTGTCTGAAGTCAAGGTGGTAGCAGAGGACGATTCGCTTTGAAGACGGTGTTTTGGAGGAACCACAGGGATTTTTAGAATAGGTTCCACAGAAGCTGTCGATGATGTGTCTTCACTTGTTTCTCCATTGGTTGCATCACCCTCACCTTCTAAAAAGATTTCAGAATGCCCCAAGTTAAAAAATGAAAAAAAATACAAACTGGTTTGACAAATTGACAGTTACCTTCGTTTTCAATCTTGACCTGCGAAGTGGTCAACTCACTACTGCTTCCAGCTACAGCATAGCTTGGAATGTACTTTGGGTAGTTGATGCAAACCCCGTTTCCATTTGCAGCGTCCTCACCCGTTTCTCCGTCACCATCCCCAGTCAATGAACTACTTTCGGTTTTGTTAACTACTCTCCTATTATTATCCAATTCTGCTTCCGAGGCTTGTAAAGCTGCATAGCTTAAAGAATTGAAGAAGGAGTCAAGATCACAACTTGCAAACTTTTTAAGTATCTCTGACTTTTCCCATTCATGCTTAACTCCACGTGCGGCAGCATCTCGGAGCTCGCGTCTCATTCTTTCCATTAAAATTACCCTCCACTTGATTTCTCTTTCTGTAATTTCAAAAATTTCCAAAAATAAGTAAATTTTTCCTGAAAAATGTAGCATGTTTTCCTGTACTTGAATCTGGAAACTTACTTGTCTTCTCCGACTTTTGTGCCGTTTTCATTCCCAACTCTGCCATAAAATCGCATTTCTCCGCTTCCGGCTTTTCTTCAAACAGGGTAGGATCTTGAAGGGACACCTTGAGAAGTAGCTCCTTAAGTTGCCTGCCAATTTGGCGTCCAAACTTAGTATCAGCGCGTAACGGCAAAGGAGGCAAAGTGTTTTTTTCGTGACGACTTACAATAGATTTAATTTCAAGGTCTAGAATGTTTCAAACCATAATAAAAAACAACCCCAACTTTTAGCTCAACTTCCTTTTCTACAATTTTCCAAAAAAACAACAATAATTTTCATAGAATTTTTCGTCCACTTACCAATTTTTTTGTCTGGGGTAATCAAGCCTAACTCGTTAAGAAACTCTTTCTGTTTGTTTCCCATCTCCTTTTGTACCTTTTCACGTTCCCTGTCTCGACTCACAAGTTCCAACACTGTCTCTTTTATAAACTGTTCAATATTCGGTAAGTCCTCATTCTTTTCATTATCATCATCATCAGTATCAGTATTCATTGAACTGTCCTTTCGTTGCCTGTCTCGTTTACCTTCATTCTCTTTCTCACTTTCCTCCTTGCCAATTTCCCCTTGTCCATCATCTACCTTGTTGGCATCTGCAAATTTCCCCTTCTTATCATGGTCATCATCATCCATTTTGTTGTCGATTTTCGCATCCTTATCCTCGCTTTTCTCTTCAGTTTTATTGCCGGATGAACTAGCAGGAGACAGTTTTCTTTTAATTTTCTTCTTCTTCTCTCGATCTTCTTTCAATCCTGAACCGGTATTTTCCTGAGACAACTGCTGCTGCTGACTCTCGTCCTCGTCTTCCTCTTCACTGTACACTTTTTGACTAGTATTTTCAGGCACCGGAGGCACCTTTGGCGCACATTTAATTACCGAAGTGCGCTTTGCAGTGTCATCTCCTTGACCTTCACCGCCTTGTTGACTTGCTGCCGCTGAAGTGCTTTGGCATAAATACTCTATTCTAAACTTAGCACCGGCTCCTTTTGTTAAAGCTTGAGTTGAACCCTTTTCTGAGACGTCCATTGAGACGACGCTAAGGTCCATGGCGGAGTCCCGGGAGGCTAGCGTTCCAGAACTACCTCTACTTTCTAATGAACACTCTGACAAAGAAGTTTTCTTCTTCTTTGGATGCGGCACCAACATTTCCTGAGGAGGTGGTGTTTTGGCAGTATCCTCACCTCCCGATGTTGAAGCTGCCTGACTTTCTTTCATGAACACGTGCCAGTTTCGCTTTTTTGGAATGTGATATTCCCTCCGAGCCGTTTGATCTTCGGATACTGTGCTACCATCGGCCACCATAGTGGAGGGTGACATGCCCCCAGAAACATTTTCACTTTCCCCGGTTTGTGCACTGGTACTGCTTCTGGAAGTGGATTGCTCCAAATCCTTCACCTTTTTCGGGTGTGTAGGATACATCTTGCTGGTGGAAGCTTTCTCAGTGTCACGAGCAGTGACCAAGATTTTGGGAGATCTTTTCCCTGTTTTGGGATCTGGGGAGCCTTTGCTCTGATAGGCAAGTTCTTCATAGGTCACCACTCCAGCAGTTGATGCACCTGATCTTCTTTCCGAATTTATTGCGGCTAGTTGTCGTTGCTCCTCTGACGCAGTTCTTTCATGTTGTTCGCGCAACACTCCTGTGGCAGTGGAACTGCTGGCACCAGCTTGATATCTGGGTTCTGAGCCACTACCGAAAGATGAGGATCCTGCGGTATGCGTGGGGCTTCCTGAAGCGGTACCCTCAACAATTCGTCTGCAAAAATTACATTAATTTTATTTGAAATTCGCTTATGCAAATGAACAACTTTTTTCTTTCATTTTTTATAACTTTCCAACTTACGATCTATTTTGCAAAGTTGAGACGTACGTCTGATAGCGTATCAAATCTGACGTTTGATGTGCAATCCAAGGCAAATTACCATATGCTACTTCCGCTCCTGGAGTTCCGTACGGGTAAGCTTCGATGGCTGGCCTTTGAGTGGCTTCTCGTGCCGCGTTTCCCCAAACGTAAGGAGCATACGCAGCACCAGGAGGATACACAGAGGTTGATGATTGTGGAAAAATTGCTCCTTGATGTGAAGCAATTAATCCAGAAGAAAGTGTCATTGGATCCGTCTATGTTTTAATAAAAGCAATCCGTTACAATTAAGGATTTTGAAACGATTTTTTTTACAATTTTGAAAAAAGAAATTCAATATCTTTACCTTCCGCAAACTGATTACAGTGGTGTGAGATGACATTGGAGCTACAGTGACTATTGGAGGCTGTTGGTTATGAAAATTCCCAACTATTTCCAAAGACGGTGGAGTTGTTGATGTTAAAGAAGTTTTCCTAGCTTGAGGTGTAGGGGAAGAGACAATGTGAGAATTTTCCAGTTTCGGACTTTCTCCCTTTCCCTTAGACCTCGCCTTGACGGAAATTTGTGTCTCCAGAATTTTTACTGCTGGAGGTTCAATATTTCTTGTTAGCACCGGTTCGGTTGGAGGACATCGTGGAAGCTGTAAAGTGTAGTTTGCCATTGTTTGATTTAAAGTTGTTGGTAAAGCCACAAGGCAATACTTTCAATTGAAACATTTCTTACCTGAGTTTCTCCAGAAGGCAGTCTGGCAACAGTAGCTTCCACGCTATCCTCCGGCGGTGGAGGTCTGGCCATCCAATTAAAATGCCTTTTATGCACAGGCAATCCCCATCTATCATATTCCGCACTTTGCGCCCACAAAGTTTCTGAACAATCTAGACAGACCACCGCCAGAGGATTATTCCCCAGCGTGATACTTCCCGGTTGTCTTTGTTTTTCTAAAAACGGAAACTCTTGGAATGGCAGTGCTCGTATCCGTTTCCGGTACGTTTCCACCCCGCAAACGGCACAAATGAACTTTTGAATATTGTACTTCCTATTCGGAGGCGGAATCACTTGCTGACTCTCATACATATTCCATTGCGCTTCTAGCGACGCGTGACAAAAGGCACAGAGGTAAGTGCTACCATCCTCCCGGAGAACGGCACCCCCGGTGGGGGTCACTTGAAGAAGAAAGGGATAGTAGGGCTTCATCGGCGTGGTGGGCCGACTTCTCGCCTTCTGCGCCCATTCCTTGGACGAGGGCATGCCACAAACATAACATGTTATTGTAAAGGAATCCCCAAAATTGGGCACGGGATGCGACATGGATAAATTCATCATTTTAACTTGAAATGTTCATGCACTCAAAATAGTTTTATCAAGACACTGCACATAGAGCATAATAGTAATTATTCATTTTTTCTAAGTGAACTTGCTAAGTGCCCCGTTTGCTCCCAAAATTGCACAGCGTGTAAACTTGCGGGGAAGGGAAAGTTGATTCCTGAACAAGTGTAAAGTGTAACTATTTGGTTTTCGAGTGCACAACAGTTTAATCTGGTTTGCAACACTGGTTCTGTTGTAATTTTCCACAAGATTAGTGTAGACCATTGTATGGTGAAAGTACAGTTTATAATGAAGGCGTGTATGCATAAAGTTTATTGTCCAACGGGCCCTCAAAGAAAAACACACTTTTATCCCCGACCCTGATCCATTTTTAGACTTGCTTTGCACGACCACTTCAATAGCTCATCAGTTAATAAATGGTCACCAGAAGAAGTGTTAGAGAATGCGGTGTAGTTACATGTAGGCTTTCTAGAAGAAAAAGAAAAGAAAAAAAGGTTAAGCTCAACCCTTTCATATTGTTCACCCTTTTTGTTAAACTTCACTTTCTCGGGTTCATAGTAGAGGACAAACTGACATGCATGAAATTACTTTGAAAAGGTATCATCAGAGCGAAACTGAACTTGTGATAGGTTATTATAAGTGTTCAAGCGCCGTATTGTACTACACCCTACACCTTTTTCACCCTTTAACTATATGAAAATACTTATTAGTAGGAGTCAACGGCAACGATTGATCGTCGATTATAAGCTACTTTTAGATTAATCGTCCCATTTTAGCCTCTCAAAAGTAGATGAATTTTGAAAAATAATCATTTTAATCAGCCAGAGAGAGAGCCTTATTAAATGTCATATCTTGTCTTATGTGTGTGCTTAATACATGCAATGTACTTATGGCAAGATAAGAACAATTTATTCAAGGAATCTCCATTATTGGAATGCATGCATAGTATACTGAAAAGAAATGAATGAATGAGTACATGCCTCCCACATTATCAGACTTATTCTGGATTAATAATTTATTCTTGAAAAATAATATGCAATCTTGTACAACGACACAAGTTGTTCTGCTTTATCCATATTTCTAAACTTGCTCATTTCAATCTAATTAAACCTTATCGTTTTCTGCGGCTGTGGCTACTGGTGAAGTAGTATTCATTCGGATCTGAGCAAAAAATGGAACATATTTCCATCAAGAACATGGATCATCATTTTGATCATTTGATCTTTTTGTAAATCACAAGATTAATTATCCTTTAAAGACGCAAGGAGAGGAGCCTTAAAAACTTAAAACTGATAACATTTGGAATGAGGTTATATGGTTATACCCAGAGTTTTTTCAGAGAGGACAGGCTTGAACTTTTGTGACCCTATCTGATAAAGCATATAATAAAACCGTGAAACAAAGTCGCCTTTTTCTTATCTCGTGTTATCTCTTTTAGAAAAAATATCCTAAATAAAAAGCTTATATATATTTATATAATCAACCGGATTTTTCCACAAATTACATTTATTTTATGATATTTTCAGGTTGGACATTCAAAGTTTTTATACTTTGGTTTCGGTATGTTTGTGCTGTGTGTGCACACGCAAATCACCAAAAGAGCACTACTAACTTACTAACTAGCCAACAACTGCGACGTGGTTGTATACAGTAGTCTATTCTCTTAAATTTTTTTCTGGTTTATCCTGCCATTCTCATTATGACTCGTGGAAACTAGCTAGACTATAAACAACATAATATTTTGTTACACACGCAACATTACATCGCGCTTTAATAACCTTGTTTTGAAATACTTTTAGAGTGGCAGTGGCAGAGCAGCAACAACAACATACGTAGTAGTAGAAGTTACAGTAGAGAGGAGAAGCTTCTGCGAAAAAACCTGGGCATTCATTCAACCAAACAAGACAAACTGCATAATTTTGCTATTTAGGATTTACATGCTTTGATATTTTGCGATACGTTGTGTAGAGTTATGCAGCAATTTAGTAAGTGGTGACGGTGACTGGTGGTAACACATAATATGTTGAGTAGTATAATATGAGCAGTTCAGTCAGTCTAGTCAGTCACCAGAAAATGAAAAAGGACAAATTTTTTATTACTGCTTTGCACCAACAACAGCAGCAGCCCAAGCAAGTTAACCATTTATTTGTCTGAATCTAAAAGAGATATATATAGAAGCTTGCTGCTGCTGTGAGATAAAAGTGACCGAAATCACTAATGGGTAGGTATATACCAGAAAAACAATAATAATAAGCATTTAGTGCTTCTGCTGCTGTTATTAAACATACACTGTTTTTCACGTGTGTGTTGTTGATGAGTTGAATACGAACTAAACTTTACACCAAAAACTGATGGATATAATATGAAGCTGTGGATGATGAGTTGCAAAAGACCTATCCAAAACCAGAATTGGAAAGACCAAACTGGTTGGAGGCAGTTTGAGGTGCTCAAACTTATATACAGAGAGATATACAATTTTACATGCTTTCTTCTTCAGAGCTCACACACACATATTTTATCATCATGTAGGATAGGGAGCAATGTAGAGGCTTTGAGAGAGATACGCAGAAAGAAACAACAAAATTCAAAAAATCACTCTGCCAGCATGTTTTTCTATCATGTTTTTATTGATAGGCAGTAAGTAGAGAGAATAAGAAAGAGACGTAAAAAAGATGACTTGAACACTTCAAGTAATAAGGTAGGTAGTAGAAGTAGTTTATTTCCTCAGAGAGATGGGAGAACCTCCAAAAGCAACTATTTACATTAAGCCAATAAAAAAGTGCACAAGAGTTTATGCATTCATAATTGTCAGAAGAAGCTCTTTAAACATATATTATTTATTAGTTAAGTACTTATGCTAATGTCAAAGATTGCCAAGAACGTGAATGGGGTAAAGTGACATAATCTTTGCTCATTTGATATGTTAAGCATAAAATGCCCCTCTGCTTTGTCTTTGCCTAGTTGGCGTACGGTTAGATAATAATACACACACTATTATAAGGAATGTTCATATTTAACCCATTGACTTAGGGTTAAGATAATGATCGGATCATCAAATGCCAACATACCTCCCCAAAACTTTCCATGTTACATTCTAACAGACATTTTGTTGCCAAAAAGAATGCTCTCTGTTCTCTGATTATGATGATGTCAAGAGAGAATGAACTAAAGACCTATTATAGCTTTTCAGACGTACCTAAATAATCGTATGCATTATCTCTGTCACGTCAAACCAGAGAGTCTCAACCGTGAGTGAATAACCCAACCTCTTTTAGCAAAACAGAAAGATAACAACTAAATGTAAGTTTGTAGATTGAGCTTAAAATAAAGCCTTGATATCCTTTTTAGTTCTTTGCTCATTGATAAAAATCGAGAAAAGAATGCATGACACATGGACATAATGAAAGCTAAGACCTTTTTCTGTTGTCAACTGGTTTCATTAATAATTAGCGTGTTGATTTGAATAGAGAGAAAAACATACACGGGCGGATGAAGGGATTTTTTTAGATAAGCAAATTAGTAAAGCTGACTGGCTGCTTTTCTCTGCGGGTTATGCCCTTTGTATTTGAAAAACTGGAGCAATCTGGCTTCCAGGGTTGTTTACCAAAAAGAGTTTGGATTCCGGTTTTATCTTGCCCAACTTCTAAATATAATGATTAACGAATCTCCCATAGTCATCAACACAATCATCAGGACAGCAATAGTCGGTTGACCGTATAAATATCTTGATAATAATTTTTTTTCTGTCATTTTATAATTAACTGGTGACTATAACTGGTTTTAGAGATACATATTGAAAAGATGTGACCCAAAGCAGTATTCTTCACTCTGTGTCCACATGTGTCCACAGGAGTTCCAACTAATAATGTTGCATGATCAATATACACAGGAATATATTGTGTGGTATTGGTAATGTTTAGTCAGACTTCGGTTTACAGTTTAAAAAACTGATGAGCTAATAAAAATAATTCAACAAAGCCTTTCTATTTTGCTATATGTGCGAATGACGTCAATCCAAAGAAGAAGAACTGACAGTCATGTCATGTTGGTAACGTTTGCCAATTGCAAAAAATGGCGAACGGCAACGTGTATTAAATTGTTGACTTAATGTTGTCGGAGTTTTTAGCATACCTACCTCCAACTACTAACTACATTATGCAGTTTCGTAGTTAGTATGATAGTGGCAATAATGACCAACAAACTTTGCGTGCTTTAACGTTCAAGGTCTTTTCTCAACAACAAGAAAATGCCATTGAATAGCGTTATATAAAAAGTTTCCAAACACAAAAAGGTGTTAAATAAGTAATAAATTCTGAACACGCAGAAAATTGATAATTTTTTTACTAATGATGGCTGGCGCTTGCCAAACTATTCATTTCGGGGAATAGACTCACTACAAAAGAAAATATTTACCCACCCTCTTACAACATATTACATATTACATACCATGCCATGCAAGAAACCGTTGTGCTTGTAAATGTTGGAAAAAATCCTTCGTTTTACACGCAATTTGGATACTAAATCAATTAATTCTCGAGTACAAGTACCTAAGTAAAACGAACATGGCGAATGTGTTTCGCTAATACTCTTCATAATGCATAGAGTTTGATAGTTTGAATGAAGCAGCGTTTTTATTGTTTGGAAAAGTGTCATTCAGAGAGAATAAGTAGGCAAAAACGCTTACCGAATCCGGTTGGGGTCGGTTTCCCAAAAATGTAGCACACAAGGTTTTTTGTTTCTCTTTTGCTTGCTTATAAGCTTCCATTGAAATTTGGAAGACTACGCGATTTGGCCCACATGAGCAAATAGTTAAACACTGTTTTATCTAGCAGCAGCGATTATATTACTTTTTCACATGCTATGTAATTTGTATGTCTTGGTTTGGAACTCTGTAAATTATGGTTTGAAGTCCAGAATTCAATATCAAATATGTTTTGGCAAGCCAAATGAAAAACAAGGTAAGAAGTGTGAATTCCAAATTCAAGGATTGGATTTTTAGGTGAGATGATGTGGGCTTCGTCTCTAGCAGCACTATCTGACTCCCTCACCATTCCAAGCTACTCCATATATAGTACAGCTCTATTCCAACTCCTTATTGCGCCATGTTATATAATTGCAAAGCGAAGCAAAATTAAAATCCTCGCGTGTGCGTGCCATTGCCCACGTTATCGGTTTTCTATTAGCGTAGCCGACAGAGAGATGGAGAGATCCAGTAAGCTAGAGGGAAATGTGTAACAATATGTTTTAGAGTTAAATAGGCAAAAGTACTAGCTATTTTAATTCTTCTTCTGTTCTGTTTCGTTTTAATAGAGTTCATGTTCAAGATTACTACTGACTAAACTGACTTCTATATTAAAAGCACTAATATTTAGCTTTAAAAACGATTAAGGAATAGCAAATTATATAATTTATAACACATTTGTAACACATAAATTAGGTTATAGCTTAATACGCTAGTATGCACTGGCATACTGGCGATATGACGATGATGATACGATACGATGAGTAGAGCATTATAATACATGGCATAACCTAGTTTAACTTTTGCCAAGTAAATTAAGCAAGCGTATAGATTCCTTGAATTTTGCAAAACACAACTTTGTTTTTTAGCATAGTTTACTTTTGTTTGTTAGCTATTCTTTTGCACATTTTTTATCATCTGGTGTGGGCAAAAGCCTGTTGATCTGCTATAAAGTTAAAATTAATAATATTGTGAGTTTTTAAAGAATGATTGGTGTACATACCTACATGACTGCACATAATATGTACGGCATCCTTCAGTTTTGCAAATATGAAGTACAAAGTCTGAGCGTCTAGTTAAAAATGCACGAAATATTTGCAGCAGAAGCCACACAATGGAATGTATGTAGTAAAGCTAATGTATCAGTTTGCCCCAACGCATTCTCAGATAAAGAAAAGACTAATTACAATGGTTTTGGGACAATCCGCAAACATTACATAAAATGTGATAATAAAAGGAAAATGAATCCGGGATACAAGTGCAAATTCTATTTTTGGCCATTATTTTTTGCAAAAAGCATGATACTTTGTTGTTTTATTTTATTTAAACAAGTTGATAAGCTGTGAACAAGCTACTAAGTATTAACGTCATCATAATGCACGATGTACAATCAAATAAATACTTTTTTCAGCGAAATCAATAGATTTTTATGTGCTTGTTCCAAGTTCCAAAACCAACTCAATCCGATCCAGTTCAAGGCAGCCGTTTGCCAACAAAGTTTTGACGTTGTACAACAGGACATTCATCATCATCAAATTATTAACTTGTCTAATATGTCAGAACAGAATGAGAGTTGGCTAAAGTAGAGAAATGATGGAAGAAACGGGCATGTGTGCTTAATTATCATCATCATCATCCAAACCGCTCCAGATAGCAGTGTAGCGCGTGTAAGCGTTATAAACATGTGCAAAAAAACAAGAATCCCGAGTGCTCGTCCTCAAAAACACAGTTCATTTGTCTGTGTGCCTCCTTCAACTGTCCTACGTCAAACAAACAAAACATTTTGTGTGTTTTTTTGCCAAAAACGTGTCTACACTTTGATAAAATGATGAGTCCAAAATGTGCAAACTTAATAATTTTTTATTATCACTTCTCGGTATTTTGTTCCAGCCAAATCAACGTATTAATATAATCCTTTGTGAGTTTTTTTGCGCGCGTAAAGCTAAAAATAAGCATATTTGCAACATTGTTTTTTAAAGCCTATAACAAAAAGGCGACAAAATGATTTGTGTCCGGCTTGTATTGTAACACCGTCTGGGTTAAAAATAACTCTTTTGAAATTATAATGCTTTGCAAAAAACATCTCTTGGAAATGCTCTAAAGCCTATGTGTTGAGAGTAGAGGTTTTTGTCTCATTCTCATTCAAATGGAATTTTTTTACTCGGGTCTCGGGTGGAATCCCATCTCACATGACTATGATTTTTATTATGCTGGGGCTAATTTATATGTAAATTTCAAAAGTTAGCAGCTCATTTTCTTTATGAAAAATGCTAACATAAGGCAATTTGACAAGTAGGGTCGGCGCCAGGCTGGTGGCTGGTGGTTTGCTGCTAGAGTCAGAGTCAACACCTAAATGCGAAACGGATGACAAGAAATGATTCTAAATTCATAGAGCACATTGATTTTCATTAGTTAGCACTGCAAAGTTGAGAATACATAGTCCGGTGACACTGTTGAGAATCGGGTAGAAAGCTTGACCAAACTGTCATAAAAGTTTGAACGAAAAATTTTTCCTTGATAAAATTAGCTTGAAATTGTTTTTAAAAAATTTGTACTTTGGAAGGAACAAAAGAACAAAAGGTTATAATAACTGTAGCACAAAAACGGGCACACACATTTTGCCAATAATTTATTGCCGGCATGTTCAACCTTTTGAATATTGTAGATGCTTCTTTGATGATCGAGAATAATAATATCAGAGACTAATTATCTAGAGTGTACTTTGTACTTTTCCCTGAATAATACGGTTGCAATATATCTTAAAGAATGCATATTGCTACAAACTATCATGAAGTTGCAAAGAGAACATGCTCATTAGAATAATTTGCCAGAAACCATGAGGAAGACGCTATAATATAAAAAATAAAATGAATGCCGTTCTTTCTTGGCTCGCAAATGAACGGTTGCAACTAGACAGGGGGTAATAATCGTAAAAATTAACCATCGCATTCCATATTTGTCCATTTACTTTGTGCTAAGCCTTAACAAAGCTGTAATGAGAGCACCAACTAAAAAGTGCAGCAAGATGCAAGTGGGTTTCATAATTTACCTTAACAAGTTAGTCAGTTAGTGTATCAACTATTTTTTGTGATTTAAAATAGAAGATTTGCAGGCATATTACTATGCATGTCGAGTACAGATGAAAGAAAGCACAAAAAGTTATGCATACAAATTCTTTTTACAGTTTATACAATTACTTATTTATGAATGATTCCATTAAAGTTTGCATGTCATGCTCGCATAAAACTACCAAACACGAAATGCAAACTACTGTCTTTGTGAATATCTCTCAAGTGGAATAATCTTCAGAAAGCAAAATGACGTATGTGCTTACAAATTATGCGGTGGTTTTTATTGTTTTAACTTGTCAATTATTGTATAGCCAAAGCAAGTAGATACAAGCTATGCATGCTTTGAAAATATTATGCAGGGTTTAGCTCCTAAAATATACTTAGTCAAGTACCAGGGGGTGAAATTTTATCCTGGTGTTTTAGAAACGCAAGCAAGATAAAATAAAGCTCTAAGAGAGAGAGCGAGTAGTTAAGTATCGTCCAGGCCGTAAAATCCGAATTTTAAAAACCTGGTTCAATGCTGGTCAAAAACTGACCTAAGATTATGTGTCGCATGCTATAGTTGTGAAATTATGAAATTATGAAAAGTTGTGAAATTGCTGTGGCCGGAGTATAGTACTATTATCAAGTATCTTGGCCGATACTTAATAAAAACTACAAATTTTACCTGATTTTTGCATATTTTTGAAATTTTGAGGTACTGAAATGAAAGCGCCAGACAAGTTATTCACACCATCTGAGTCTACAAGAAGTTTGCTATTTTCTAGCCAATATGCAAAAATTCCAACACATTTTTGTGACACCAACACATGAGATTTTTGAATTATCGAATTTTGAAAATTTCAAAATTTAATTTTGCATAGCTTTGTATTTGTAATAGCACATGCAATTTTTTCTGCATTGAATAAGTATTTTTGCAGATAATTTGATTAGTTTAATGAAAAATCACTCCTGTGTTAATTTTTGAAAAAAAAATTAGGTAAAGGGGGTGAAATTTCACCCCTTGGTACTAGGCTGATTATTGCAATTTGGAAGCAAATCACTTCAATGTCAATGGTGAACTTAACCTTTCAAAAAAAGTGTTTTAACTTATTTGTATTTGTTCAGCTGTCATCAATGTCAACTTGTTTGTTGCGGTTTGGAAGGGTAAAAGTGCGAGTAATTATGCTATTGTGCATAAACTGATAATGGACATAATTATAGAGTACCCAAATATTTCCATGTTTCAATTACTATCTCTATCTGCTCTACACAAGCAGGTTTCTTCCGACACTAAATATGACCTAGTCAGAGGCAGTTATAACCAAAAATACTAGGGATAAGCCCGAAAAAATGAAAACATTCCTTTAGAAAAGTTGTTTGTTTATTGACATTTCATGCCGCGCAGCAAGTTTGTTCACACGAAAGTGAACAGTGAACCCCACACACGCAATTAGGTTCTACCTTTGGAAATAGACTTAAATAAAAATGTAATTATTTCTGGTGTTCAAATATTTGTTTGTCACTTTGTGGAAATATGAAGCAAACAAACAAAGACCAGTCATGAATGCCTGGGTATGTTGGATTTGGTATCATGTCTTAATTCCTTCAAGAAAGGCCATTAGTTTAGAGCATTAATCCAATCCAGTTAAAAACTGAATATATTGAGAAAATGAATGTAAAGCAAAAGCTGTGAAAAATACATGCAGCTTTGATGGTGATAGTGATAGTTCGTTTTTATTCCAATTCCGTCACGTTTATCAATTACAGACACACATTTTATCCGACATATCAGCCGAGACAGTGTGGAATGGAAATATTCCAAGGAAGGGGTAATAACCAACCTAAACCTAACCCAGTATTCTGGGATATAAATGTCGTAATGTACACAAAACATAAACCACACATTCATCATTAACATTACCATAATTGAAAGACAGATTAAATATCATGAACACAACGAAAAACCAAACAGCAGTGAGCAGTATAATAATGTACTCTTCTGATGATAAATGATGATCACACAAGACTTTCAACTCACACACGCGTGTAGAATGCGTACAGAATTTCATTATTGAATGATTAAATGATAATTATAGTAGTAGAGAGCAGTCAAACCATATGGGATGATCACAGGAATAATATTATTATGCTAAGTAGGATTGAATAAAAGATTTTCTTTTTTCAAGTCACATAAAATCAGATTGTCTTGGATAAAATTTTATACGTTGAGGAGATTGGGGTTTTAAAATCCAAATTGCCTGTTTTATGACTGTTCCACATAATATTTTGTTACAGGCCCTTTTGATCCGTTTCAATTTAAAGTGGTTTGTAAAAAGCAGGTGACTTTGGCTATGCATTTCTACCATAATACTGCTTTCACTAACAGTTTATTTTAATTTTTTAAAGTACTATTACATGTTGTTTTAATAAATTAAAAAGTTAAATTATTGTCACAACCAAATATTTTACAAATAGCGTTACTAGCATTATCATAAAATAGAAAGTTTGCTTTGTCTTTTTTTGGAGAACCACAAGCAAGAAATTTTTTTAGATTACCTATGTTTTTATGCATTATTGCTACAATTTCCCTTTAGCCGATGAATGCTGACTTACTGCAGACCTAATTGACATGGAGGAAACTGCTCCATGAGGAGCATTAGACTTATCTTTTTCATCATCATCCTTTAGCGACTGTCTCCGAACTTTCACCCTTCCTGCTTTTTCCTTCAACTCGTCATATATTTTCGGATGATTTTTCAAAACCGCTTCCAAATCCTCTTTGTTCAGCACACCCACCTCACTTTCAAGCCTGGCCACATAAGAAAATCGATACTGTTCACGAGGAAGCAGTATCTTGACCTTTTTTGTAACAAATAACAATAAATAATTTTATGGCTTTAGCAATAAAAAAATAATTATCTTTTATAGAACTTGGGGAGCAAGATAATTGCCCACTGTCGCGGCTTACTTCGCCAAAGCACTCATTTTCATACAGAATCTCGACACATAGCTCCAGATTAGTGTTTCCATCCAAAATCACCACTTCTCCCTTTTTAATAAAGTACATTGACGTACACACGTCTCCAGCACGGACTAGATGACTCCCTGGAAAGTAGATTTCGTGGCGTATTTTTGCACACAGTTGACGAATCAAGTTTTCATCCAGCTTGCCAATTATTCTTGACTAAAACAGAATATAGAAAAAAGGTCAACACGGCGAGCTATTATAATAAAGTTTTATGGGTAATTTCTTTTTTTTCTCCAGAATCAGAAGGCGGCCTTACCGATTTTAGGTTAGGCCCGTATATTTCCATTGCCACATCCGCCCGGAGCGTGTAAGGAAGCTCATCCATTAAGTCATGAAACATCATTCCTTTACATCTGCACCAGAGCAATTTAAAGTAATGACGTACTTCCTCTATCTTCGTGGAACTGATTCCCAATGTCTCAAGGTGATTCTAGAGATGTATGCATACACATGTTCAGCACGTGGATAAATTATTGTTAGCAATTAAGTGTGCACAAGTGTTATATAGTCAAGGTTAGGAGTCTGAGTCTGAGAGGACTCATGAATATTTTTTGCAGAAAAAAAGAAAGCTTTACTTCCAGCACAGCCAGCTTATGTTGGTAATGGATTTTAGTAGCCACCAGGGACGCCAAACATTGTACCATTTCCCCAACCAGATAGCCAATTACAAAAACCATTGCAAATACCATTGCAATTGTGAGCATGAGCTCGCTCTTGGTTTTGCCTGTGATTTCGGAGTAGCCAGTATAGGTCAATGCATTTGTCACGTAATACAAGGATAGAAGATAGCGGGAGGTGGTGGACACACTGTCATCAGAAGACTGCCCGGATACTACAGACAATGAAAAGTAGTTTTTCAAACTATTCCACTTACAAGTTACAAGTTGACGTATTAGGTCTCTTAGTATGCTTACTAAATTCAAGTTTATTAAGCACTTCTTGCATCCATGAACCAGTATTACAGCTATCCGTGCAAGCGACAAGATACCAAGCACAAGCCCAAAAGTGGAAAATAAAACAGAGCAAAATGGTAATTTTTAAAACTTTCACGCGACATCCTTTCAGCTTGAGACTGGAGTCTGATTCTCTCAAGTATCGTACAAAGAGAATCTAATGATTTTTAAAGAATGCATTTAGGTATATTTACATTCAACATGTTTCAACGCAAAATTCTTTCCTTACCACACGCAAAAGTTGCAAACTTCGAATGTATTCGCCTCTCACGTGCACAAAATGTTCGGCAATGTAGAATGGAAAAGTTGTCACAAAATCTAGCCATAGTCCATCCACTTTGTATGCATATCTTATTTTAAACCATAAAAACATTTTATGCCATTTTTATAATTTAGATTTGCAGGTCTCACTGAGCCCCAAATGTACTATATTACCTTCGTGCTATTTCTTTCACGCTTGTTATTAGCGTTCCAGTCTCGTCATAATAGCCCAAATGAAAGTTACCAATAATCCTGATAACATAAAACACTTCCAGCATATAACGCAATGTGCTCAAGGTCACCGTTTCTGTGGGCCGGTGCGTGCTTGCAAAAGCAATTTCGTAAGCGGTGATACCGCAAGAAAATGCGGTTAAAACCAAGCAAAACGACACCCATCCACATGCAGTGGAGGCTGGATGAATGGCAAAGTTGAAAATTGTACATTTATCTAGTCTGTCGAATGTACAAATCATGAAATTGTAAAGTTTATGAATCTTTGTCAAATTTTTAGCTTGGAAAGGCTCAGATATCTTACTCTTGGTAGATATGTATCAAGCCCATTTCGTCCCTTGACATGCGTCCAAAAGTCACAAACACGTACCACCACTTTTCGTTAGCCGGTTTGGAAAACTCCTCCGGACTTTTCATAACATCCTCTTTGAGAGTTTTCCGTGTCATGTCTTGTTGCTGTATTGAGGTCAGGGATAAACTCTTTTTGGATTTTTTATCTAACTGAACCGATTTCTTTTCCGACTGGTTCTTATCATCAGAAGATACTGGCACCTTGGGCACTTCGCCTTGTCCTCCACGGCCCTCCTTCTCATTTTGGAATGTGAGCAGTACATCAAAGTCCAAACTCCCCATTTTCTTAATACCCATCATAGCCTCTTTGTAGTGCTTTAGTGAGCACGCTTCGATTATCGTTTTGATGTCTGGATGCTGTTGCAGAAAGTTAGTAAAGGTTTCCCTTTGAAATACATAAGCGGTCACGTCTTTCACCGCAATAGCTGAATAGAGACGGTGAGAATGAAAGAATGGACCAATTTCGCCAATCAAGCTTCCACTTCCTAACTGAGCCATTATGTCACCACGAACACTGTAACAGACTACGGCTCCGTGAGCAATGAAAAATATGTCATCACACAAATCTCCAAATCTGTGGAGAAACTCTCCCTCGGAGTAATACATTTCTGATAGGGAACTAGCTAGCATTCGTAGTCCAGGTCCATCAAGGCTTTCGAATAAAGGAGACTGTGCAAAAAAACTAACATTAAGTTTTCATGCAAATCTCTTATCAGTTTTTTGCAATGAATTCCAACCTCATTTAGTGCTGCTCCATACAAATGCTTCATCACATCCGTTTTCAGTGTGGGTGGCAACGCTTGGAACAACGCGGATGGGGAAACGCCACGCAGTTTGTTCCACGCGTTGAGATATACCTCACGTACCCTGTGTCTCGAACCTTTGGTCACTCTGTGCTGTTCCAAATGGTCATGCATAACTGTCATTTTTTCTTGTAGGCTAATTTTCGCAGGGTCTTCGCCAATAATGCAAGAAGTCAGTTTTCCAGCCACGTACGTTATCATCATAATTCCCGAAAAGATGACGCAAATCGCAATTATCTGATTGGTTTCATCAGTCCCAATGGGAATCTCGCCGAAACCAATGGCGAAAATGGTTTGCGTGACCCAGTACATACCCAAGACGTAAGAACCAATGATATCATACAGCAACTCTAAAAGTTGAATGCAATTGTGTACTGTGTACTTCACTTGGTGTTCTGGTGTTCGAAACTTACTTTATTCAAACTGTATCTTACGTGTCACTGAGCCAATGTAATTAATGTACCGTAAACCGTTTAAAATCCAGCCTTGTGGATTATCACAGTTTGCGGGTTCTCCCGTTACGGAGTATCCACAAATGGGTAGAATGGAGAAGAACGTGGTCACATTAACAAAGACAAGCATAACCGGTAGCATTTCTACAAGCCTGCATATTTGCAAAAAGAACATATTGTCAATGCTTACATGTTACTTTAAAATGCCATAAATATGTGAATTTTACACGCACATAATGAGGCTCAAACTCCTATACATGGCCTTTTCCAGGATGCTATTGGCCATGAAAAGATTGCCAATTTGCAGCATCCTGTTTAACCTCAGGAGAGCCACTATATGATACTTATCATCAAAGTTCTTCTTGGATTGAAACATGAAGTATACAATGTAGTCTGCTGGAAAGGAAGTCAACAAGTCGAATAGAAAGTTGCCCTTAAGATAATTGACAATCATACTACCGGATGATGTAACCAATTGATTTTTATCTCCCAGATAAGCCATCCTCATTGAGAAAATCCTACAGGAAATCAGCATTCATAAACGAATTATGTGCTAAATTAATTTCATAATAGTTAGTTAGAAAAGTGGATTTTGGTTTCATTTACATGTCAATCCACGCAACAACGTCAAAAATTAAGGTTATCAGAAACGCCAATTTTGGGGCAATCGGTAAGGTGAGCTGACAGGGAGCAAAAATCGTGGCCAAAACGGCAATAGAAATTCTAAATGTAAGCCACCATTTTAGAAAGGATCCATTGGGCGAAATATACATTTCCGAAAGGTTTGCCTTTAGGCAGCCTTTACAGCACTGAGCAAAACCCGCTGCAAATCGACCTGACTTGGACACATGGTTTTCTTCCAGCAATTCAGCTTCGTCAAATGGAGGCGAGTCTTGTATCAATTTTTCCATAAATGCTTGAGTGGGAAAAATCAGATCCACCGATTTTCGAGTGGAACTCATTGACAAGGAGGACTTTCTTCGGGAGTTTCTTCTACTCAATTTTGCAGAAGATTTGGGAGTGGGTGGTGAGTTGGGTGCTTGGGACATATCTTCTACAGTGATATGTACTTCGTTCTCCTTGGAATCTAGTAATAGTTGGTACTCCTGAAAAAAGTAGGCATTGGAAGTGGCCACCTTTTGAAAGTTTTCATAGGTGAGACACAACACTTGGCAGTGGGTAATGGTTCTAAACATGAAATCCGGATTGGCACCCGAAATCACGCCACATAATCCAAAATAGCGACCTTCAGTGAACACTCCAATCTTTCGGTTTTTGTGGATAACCTGAACATAACCTTTGGCAATAATGTACAAATCCCGAGCTAGTTGGTCAGGATAAAGAAGCACTTCCCCTGGGGGAATCATAAAGTGGCTAAGGGCTAAGCAAAATTCCGTTTGCAGAAAAGTCGGTATATTCTACACAACGTATAATTACACAGATATAATACATGCTTAATATTCTATGAATTCATGAAGTAGTATTAAATGTATGGGTTTTATACCATGAAAAGTGGAACTCTGGAAATGTACTTGATGCCCACTGAATTAGCCACTTTGGACATAAGATGCTTTGGAGCATCCCAAATTGTCAGTTTATCATTAGGAACCAATGTGCCCTCGTGGGCTTTCCACTGCAAACGGTAATATTCTGAAACGCGATGCCTTAGTGGTTTTGGGAACTTGCGGTGATTCATAAAGTCCTTCAGGGAGTAGTACATCTGCTGAAAGGAAACTCGTTGCCTTTCGTTGTTACATAACATGGCCATTACCTTGGCTTGGAGGTAAATGAGAACTGCTACGCCAGCCATTAATCCTACATGGTTGTAGTGAAATATTTCATACCTTAGGTTATCCAAATGGACAAGTGCTGATAGTTAAATAAGTACAAGGAAAGTGGTTATCGTAAATTACCCAAGCATTCAACCACCAATTCTAAATTAGTATTTGATCGAATATCCCCATATCCGGTGGCAGTTGTAATGACCAGCGAACGGTAAAAAGAATGCACATAGGAATCCGAGTTTTTTCTGTAGATTATTTTTATGGGGCACATTGAGACTACATTGGCAGGGAATATTAATAACTATAACTAAAATTAAGTTTTTCTAGTTTTATTCCGCATACCCATTAACGTCTCGCATAACAAATTTGTAGCCCACCGCAAAATAGTGAGCTACAAAGAACACTCCCATAGCCAGTTTGAGCGTGGCCATAATCACTGGGCTCATGGGAAACCTTGCTTCAAAATTTGTCAAAAATGGGGCCACCAAATGAATTTGAAACAATCTGTTAAATTTAAACAGGTAAAAGTATGCGGTTTTTCCTGGAGTTGGGTCATCGTCAATGCCAAAAGGGGTTGCTATAATGTATTCCAGCGGAAGAATAGATAAGACGCGAATGTAAAAGTAGACCGTTTTCAGACGGTAGCCCATGATTTCCTTGAAACTTTCAAAAGTTCCTGGAAATTTTAACGGGAAAAGTGAAGTAATCCTTTAAAAAATATTTTTAACGAATATGACTATCTAAAACATTCCTACTTTTTGGGGTAACCACCACTTGCATCATGTCATAAATGCAGTCCAGGAAAAATATAAAATCAGTAAAATGAAACACAAAATCCATCAAGCGCTCATCGGTTCGGAAAGCAAACTGGTATGGCTGGAATTTTAAGAAAGTATGCATTATCATTTCCATTTTCAAGTTTGGAACACCAAATCCATAACTTGTCTACTTACATAGTACCAGAATACCGCCAATGCGCAAGCCGACACCACAAACTTCCACATAAAGTCCTTGATCCCTTTAGTTGGTTCCTTCAACTGCTTGAACAATCGTACACACACATTTTCCGAGTCTATGTCTTGGTGAAAGCCCAAAGTTACATGAATACTAGAATCTGGCGCAGCCACAATCAACGGCGGTCTAGGAATGTTTAAATCCGTAGCCAACGAGCCTGCACGAGCCACATCCGTTTCCAGCGCAAGATAAGCCGCTGCCAGTTTCTCTTCAAAGCCCTGCTTTTCATTCCTTCGTTCCCGTTCCCTGTAGGCGTGCAGCGATTGGCTTCCTCCGCTTCCAGCCTGTCCTGACATGTGAAGCTCTGGTATTTCCAGTCCATCATAGTCATCCTCCGAATTGCGGGAAGGCTTGGCTTCATACGCACTTCCGGCCAGGATTTTTGTGACGTTTTCAAAACTACGGCCCAAGCCCGACTCTCGCTGAGACTCCCCGTCTGTTACTGTCAAATCGGAGGGATTGTGTTCATGTAACTGTTTGAAAGCCTTTTGGTACGTATTGTGCTTTTCGCAAAGGGCTAGCAAAAGGCCGGATTGTTCCAACCGATTTTCTAGACGCTGCTCCAACACAGAAATATACTGAGGATAGACGTTCAGCACGCGGCGGAAGTGCTTTCGACTTAGCACCAGGACGTCACAGTCGCTGCCACAGCGCACGGTGGCAATATGCGGGTAAGGCTGAAGCAAGTGAATTTCACCGATTATTGAACCACTTCGAATTGTTGCCATTACGTGCCTCTCATCTTCGCTTAGAATCTACGGCATTTTGTAACCAGTAAATACGAGAACTAAGTTTTGGGGCATTGTGAAACTCGACAGAAAACGCCAAGTTGTTACCTCAAGATGACCCTTTACAAGGTAATACATAGCTCCTGCAGTGTCATTCTTGCGAAAAAAGATTTCCCCACTGAGAAAAAACTTGTGAGTGGTGTGCACAGAGAGGCTCATCAAAAAGGGAGTGTCCAGTCCTTTCAGCATTGGAAGCTGGTCCATAACGAATTTGTTAACGTCATAAAATACAGCGGCTTTCATGGCATGTGGCATCACCTCAATCAAGTCAATTTTAAGAATTCCCTTGCTCTTTTTCCACAAATAGTTGTAAAATCGGTAGATTTCATCCTGCACTGATTTGGCCACTTCCGTAAATTTCTAATTTTATCATTAAAGAATACATTTTTCTTTTAAAAAAGAAGATAAAATCGACATAATTTTTGTAGATAACAGATTTTACAAGGAAGTGACGAATGGCAAAGCATCTTGTTAGAAAATGCTCTTTTTCTGCATCCTTCTCAATGAACAAAGAAGCCAATGTTCCACTGATATTAACCAACACGTAAATCCAAGCCGTGATTTCGGTGAAAGTGACAAAGGCTACTTCTGAATTTTGTCTTAACGTTGTATCAATATCGCTTGCTCTAAGCACACAAATTGCAGCATGATAAGTTATTATCTGTTCTTTCTTGCCAAATAGCTTGCCAAGTTATTTCAAATTACCCCAAACGAAAAGTCGTAATAATTGTCCAGTACACAGATGCCCAGTAATGCGTCCATAACACGTGCCATGGTTTATCCAGCAGAGGATGATCATGTTGCAACTTTAGCGTGCCCATCCAGGACACAGGATCACAGACGTCGGTTGTCGCCTCATCCGGTGTCATGAGAAAGTGCTTTAGCCGAAAACTTTTACAGGCCAAACGATGCCAAATGCAGGCAAACAAGTGAATTAGAAAGGAGGTGAACACATACGTACGAAGACAAAACATTGTGAAATCGCCCACAACAAGACGGTTCTCCCACTTGGAAAAATACTGCAGAATGCTCCTTATTCGGAGAAAGTAATTTAGCCTGGAAACGGTAATCATCCAGTGCTCAATTGGATTGGCAGCTTCGTTATCCTCATTGTCATCCTCGTCATTTAGCGTGTAAATCACAAGCACGATGAGATCCGCAGGAAATACGGACACTAAAGTGTATAGAATGTCACGCGTGGTATAGCCGTGATTGGTTTTGGCATATTTGGATTTGATTAGGATTTGAAGCCATTGTGAAAATAGGCCTAGGGCGTAAATAGCGTTGACAAGGTGGATAACTCCCCAGAGTAAACGACTTTCCAGCAAAAAACCTTCGGAAAAAAGGAACAGGTAAATGGACATAAAGCAGGAGCACACGAATATCACATCAAATGTGCGGCTTTCAAGGATTCTCAGTGTTCGGGGGTACTTGGCCTCTTCGGCGTCATGACTTTTGAACACGTCCCCTTGAGAGGGTTCCCAAACACCTTTGTTGCGCAAGCAGGGCAGGAGAAATTGGAGGACGCGGAGAGTGAGACAACTTCGCTGATCTTGGTCTTCAGACTCGTCGGAGGGAGCGATAGATTCAGAGTGAAGGGATTCTCGTTTTTCGGATTGTTTTACGCTAAAGAAGCGTTCCGCACCGTCGCTTTCGGCGGTACGGTCTTGGGGATCATTGACGCTCATGATAATGAAAATTTTGCATGCTCTTGTAAAAACAATTTTAAAATGGGATGGATTATGGATTCCTGAAAACAATTGAGCTAATCAATTTATATAATTTGCTTTTAATTTACGGTTTGCATATTACTGTGTATCATAGCAGTTTCGTGAACCTTCGAAGGCCTTCGAGCTTAAATGTTATATCGATTCATGGTACGAATACAGAGTCTGGTGAACCAGACCCCATCAATTTTCAATCACATTACAAATAGTATGGCAAAACATCAACTTAATAAATGGAGAACTCACTTTATTGACAACATTCTATAATGAAATTGTGACACAGTTAAAGAATACTGGGAAAACTATTTTCCCCGAAGTTTATACCATCACGTTATGTTTGTATCATACGTTCTTTCTTATAAAGACACTTGGTGAAACCCCAAAGAATGCATCCAATAAAAAAAGTATTGCAGCATAGGGAGATTTTATGGACAATAGCAGGATTCTCCAAAATCCCATTCCCTTTCCTATCCCCAACCCCCATGACCCGAGCAATCTTCAACATTTTATCACTCCCCAAGTGCATAACAAGCACATCAAAGAGTTCATAAAACTTGTACAGCAGCTTCAGGTCTTGAACCTTATCTTCTTCGTTCTCGTTTTGAAGAATTATATTCTTAAATTCATCAAACTCAAGTACAAACGGAAACTCCTGCTCTACTTGCATCCTCCTAATGTCATTAATCCCGATAATCAAATCATTAAGATTCAGATCTGACTGGAGCTCAGGATGCATAAGAAGCTCATCTCTCAACATTTGAACAGTCAACTCTCGTTCATTAAATAGCCCATGGTAATGCTTTAAAAAATCTAGGAATGCCGCAAAACTGGTGACCATGAGCTTTCGTAAAGTCAATAGCCTGTCCTTAGAATGCTCAAAAACATGTTCAAAAACCCCATTATAAAACGTATAGCCAGGTACCAAAGGAAAATGATCGTCACATGTAAGACATTCGGTTGGATAAATCCAGTCCACCAACGCTACAGCATAATTAATTAACAAATTATGTATCCAACAGAGAATTACTAAACTTTCCATCAGAACTTGCTCATCAAGAATCAGAACCACTACGACTATGAATTGTAGCTGATGAGCAAGTAGCAAACTGGAAAATGACGCTGCCAACCGGTTAACTTTAATGAATGAGCCCTTATGTAGTCGTGTGCCAAAACTGGAGATACTATTGATTATACGCGTTGTCCAGAAACTTGGCACAGTGTGGAAACCGTGAGGAGGGTTGACGAACGGCGTTTCTACATTGGGGAAGATTTCCAGGATGAGATAGTTTGTTATGAACATGGATAACATGTAGATTGACCCGTGATAACCAGAGATCGATAGTAAAACAGTGGAAGTGTAAACCCATTGCACTGCCAAAGTGTAAAAGATTTTCATGAAAATATGAATTATGAATAGATTAAAGTTACTTGGATTAGTAAGTTTTCAACTTACTAATCAGGTTAAGTTGACGCCATAATATTATCCAGAAATCAAAAACTACAGGTTCACTCAGTTCAAGGCTTATTCCCCACGGCCTGACCTCTGCATCGATTTCGTACAGTAGAACATTGTACTCGTGAGTAAATCCTTCGTAGGTGGTAACGGTTGCAGCCGCATCAAATATAATGGCTACAATGAACATTAGCCTTACCACTGTAAGGGGTGAAGTGAGAAGAATTCAAGATTACGACTAAACCTGAACAGATAATTCATTATAAATTATCTTGACCAATTGACTTACCGTTATCCGTTAGCCAGAAATCTGGAGCGAAAATTGTTGCAGGAGATTGGAATAGAAAATAAGACTGGAGTAACGCTGAGGGAATTTTGCTGAAGAAGCAAACATAAACTCGTGTGCGCGCTTCTTTGATCTTTCCTTCCAGTTGACTTGAATTGGAAGTAAGTTTGAAAATGCATAAATTGAAATAGTTATTTCTGTACGCAAGATCATCACTAATTGCTGTATTCGTATCAGTTGTAGAGATCAGTGTTTCCGTCTGAAGCAAGAAATTCATTAACCAAAAGCGGGATCCTTGCTTGAATGAATGCAGGGTTTCCTGATTGCTGCAAGCAATATCTCCAGTTAATTAGTCATGTTACACACATTGTTTGCAACAAAATGCAGTTTATGCCAATTCAAAGGGCCAACTCACTTCCAGAAAACCACAAGCGTAGTGACAGCGCTTGCAACAGCATGTACAATCACAGCAACTTTCAATCGCTCGATCTCTTCTGTATCATCCCAGTATCCGAAAGTTATCGTTAGCACTAGCGCAAGCGTTGTAGCTCGTTGAGCCCATGCCGAATAGCGAAGCATGGAATCATATAACTCAAAGTTTGAGGTTTCTGGTACGCCTATGTACCAAATAAAACGCTTAATAGGTCGTATGAATATGTAATGGGGTAACCTGAGATGTGATTACTCAGCTATAAATACCCATTGCAGAAGGACTTCAAAAGCCAAAATAAATTAAGGTTTGATAAATGACTTGCCTTGCTGGGAGTCTTCGAGATTTTCTCCTGAGTCGTCCATATTATATTCCCGGTGGGTTTCACAATTTGGGCTAATGCTTTTTTCGATTTCAGCAAAAATGAAAATACTTAACTAACAGGTAAATTATTAAATCCGGAAAAAAATCAGTGGCTGGAAGTGAAACTCATATAAACAAAGTTTGGTGAATGTAGTAGGCTGATAATCTCAGCTGAACCCTTATTCCATACACATATTGGAGTTTATTGAGAAGGGATGGTAAGGGAAGGGTTGAAGGGTACGTACTTACACAAGCTATAGGCTCACATAAGGCTTTTTTGTAGGATTGAGTGGGCGGCTCAGGCATTCCATTTGTCCAGAACACGGGTTGGTTGCATACTCATGGAGCATAATGCGAAAGGAAAGAAATTCATTGTAAAATGTTTTGTGTAAAATTATGTATTTGAATAGAAACATAAACCTAACCTGTAGGGTTATGTATGAAGCATTCTGCATATGAATTTCTGATTCAATCAGATTCAAGTTTATTTTTTTTAAATACAAAATCTTTCGTAATAAATAAATTAAACATAAAAATACTTGAAACAATTTCTAAGAACTAGTCAAAATTTTGACGTGCGAGATGCGGATTAAATTGCGAATTATATTTCTGCTTGACACTAGCCATCGAGGGAACTCCCGTATTATTTTTGACTGGTTCAGGTGGTTCCTCTTCCCCTCTAAGTTTTGCCAGAACCTTTTCTGCTCTTCGTCTTTCCTCTCGTTCACGCTCCAGTCTTTCTCTTCTCAACTTTTCCAGTTTTCGCTTTTTCTCATCTTCCGAGTCATCATCACTAGTTCTGGAATCGCTTTCAGAAGCACTTCTGGAGTCACGGGAGGAACCTCTGGAGCGTTTCTTGTGTTTCGACGAAGAAGATCGTCTTTTATGCTTGTGCTTTTTACTCTTTTTGGAACTTTTGCTTTTGTGCTTCTTCTTCTTTTCCTTTTTCTTCTCGTCCAGTCTGGCCTTTTTAACTTCCGAAGGAAAAACTGGTAAACTTTCTTTCCTTTTTGATTTGGATGACGACGAAGGAAAGCTGTCCAGTTTCTTTTTCAACCCGGGTGTGCTCAAGTACTTTCTAATGTCTTGCAAAGGATCTTGAAGACTCTTACTTTTGGTCATTTTAAGATCTTCTATCGAACTAGACTTGCTCTTTTCTTCCAGCCCCCCAAGCACACCAGCAGCCCTGTCCAAATCCTTCTGCTTTTCCAGCTCCTTGTCCAACTCTTCCGGTTTCCCCCTATCAATCCTAGCGTACCAAGGTTTCTGCTTAGTCTGTTCAACACTATCCTGTCCCAAATAGACCAAGTAGCCAATCTTCTTTTCGTAATCCTCTTGCTCCTTCTTCTTCTCGTCCTCATATTCCTCATTGGTAGTGCCTCCCTGACGCTTGCCAGCTTCCACGTCCTGGAAAAAGTTGACGTGCCCATCCGGCTGTACCACGTCTTTAAGCGACCCCAAAGGAATCCCAAACCTTAGGTCTGCGTCATCTTGTGGCAATTGTGGTCCTTGCAACACGTCACCATCTCCTCCAGCATCTTCCACAAATTCTGAAGACGACACAGTTTCTGCAGCAAGTCGCTGACTGGCTCGCTCTCTAAGCAAAGCAGTTCTGGCTTCTTGCGCCTAAAATACAAAAGAACCAATGTTATAAATTTATCATTCATTACATAATTTTAAGGTGTCAAGATGTCAAGTGACAAGATCTTACCGCAAGTGCTATCCTCCTCTGAGTTTCCTTTTCCTCCTCCGCCGCCTTAGCTTCATCCTTCCGCACTCTGGCAATGTTCTTCTTCGTCCGAACATGCCAACTGGAAATTCACACAAAAACCTCATCAATTAAAACTCAGAAACTTAATTAAAACCTAATCATTAACTCAATTCATCAATCAAAACTGACAACTGACCTTTTCTTTGGTAGAATATTCATGGCTGCTTCCTATTCCCCTCCTTAGGTCGTGTTCGTATAACTTGTCAATCAAAAACCACTGCTAGTTAACTAACTTTAATCATTTAATCAAGCCATTAGACTTGGAACTCCCAGCTGACAACTGGTCACCAGATGATAACGTTGTGACTCCAGACTTTGTGCGCCACGTGCTTTGGGGAAAATAAAGACGTGGTGAACCAATGGTACGGTACAGGTAACAAGCAAAGAGACAGACAGCTCAACTTCGACGAGCCAAAGCCAAACACGTGCAGTTTCCTGAACAGGGCGGATCGGGTTCTGGATAGCTGAGGTGAAGCAGAAGCATCAGTTTCGCAATTAAATTGTAAAGTGACAAGTGACACTGGACAACTAAAATTAATAACCTAACAGTTTTTTGTCAACTGCTAATTGTCAACAATGGAAGGTGAAGGACATGTGGACACTGTTGCGGAAGCGTTTGAGCACTTGGCGTTTTCGCACAAGGCGAAATCCCGATTGAAAAACAGCATTAACATGGAGTAAGTTTGTATTAAAATTGAATTGCGATTCTTTCGTATTTTTGGTAAGTTAAAGATGATTATGTAATTGTGTAACTTTTTAACTGAAGGGATCTATTGGCAAGTAAGCCAGTGAAGTTTGAAGTGGACACTGAAGACATTGCCGCTGAACTGGCGTTGGACGATGATGATGACGAAATGTTACTTGGTTTGGACACCAGCTACGCTGCTAGTTTCTTTAGCGAGAAGACTCAAGCCAGCCTGGCTAAAAATGGGATGACTTGTGAAGTCCTTGCAAGCATGGACTTTATCTCGGCGTCCTTTGAGGATCTGGCAAAGCCAATGGTGTCCATTTATCAAAACGGGTTGGTGATGAAGGAGGTTGTTAGAGCGGGTACTGGAAAGAAGGTTCCTGAAAATGGCAAGGTGTTTGCTCACTACATTGCCGTTTGCGAAGGTGCTGATGAGCCCCATGATTCCACGATTATGAGACGAGTTCCTGCTATTTTCGACATGAGAAAGGCGGACATGTTACCGGGATTTTTTAATGCGATTCTGAGCATGGAGTTGAATGAAGTGTCAAAGTTCATTGTGAAGTCTTCGTTGGCCTTTGGAAAGAATGGGTGTCCTCCGCGGATTCCACCAGGTCAGTAGTCAGCAGGTCATTGAATTCATTAACGAGTGGTAATCAGGTCTACATATTTTGGCGTTTTACTTTATGTTCTTTAGATGCTGACATTCTGTACATTGTGGAAATCCTCCAAGTTATCGACGAGAGAATGCTTCAGTCGCCCATGTACATGACCGCAGATGAGCGAGCTCTCTTACCATTCCAGCAAATTCATGATATTGCGGATAAACTACGCACGGCTGGAAATGGGTACTTTGTAAATCAGGAAATTGCTAAAGCAATTAAAAAGTACCGCAAAGCGGTATCTTTCCTGGAAGACTATCCATTGACTGGTGCTAAGGATGAGGATGATCGGAACAAGCTGCTTCACACGCTGTATGCAAATTTGGCTCAGTGCTACTTGAACCAGAACAAGCCGGAGAAAGCGTGTACAATGTGCAAGCTTGGACTAAGATCTGCGAAAAAGAAGGACAACGTCAAGTTGTTGTTCAGGTAAACCATTATAACATTCGCATATAGTCATAATACTCATCTCTTAAACTTGTAATTTATTCTTTTGATTTTTCTTAGATTTGCTAAAGCCAAACTACTGCTGGAGGATTACGATAGCTGCATTAGCCTGTGTGACCAAGCTTTACAGCACGAACCGAACAACATGAATGTTAAAGATTTAAAGAGACAAGTAATTATTCATTTGAATGAAAGCATAATAAAATAATTAATTATTTAGTTAGAACTAAATAATAAGTGTATTGACTTTGCTTCAAGGCTTCAGTAGAAAACAGCAGACGAAATGCAGCGGCTGCCGACATGTTCCGAGGAATATTAAAGTCAAAGTAGTGAATAACGTCAAAATGGAGTTTTGAGATTGAGATGCGCTTCTCTCGAGACTTTATTAATCACAAAACTTTTTCAATATTTTTGATAAACTTTGTTACACAATATTATTATGATTGTTGGTTTGTTCACGTTGTTGACCAAAGTTAAAAATAAACTAAAGCTTTATTAAACGATTTTAACTGTTGTACTAAACGATAAGGCACATTTTAAAAGTAGATATGCAATAAGATTCAGTTGAAAGATAAAATGACAAGTGTTAACTAACTACATAATTATTTTGATATTCGACTAAAAAGCGTTTGACGTTTTAAGTAATGCTGCACTGCTCATTTCGACTGAAATCACAATGATCAATATCCGTCAGTCCCATGTCCCCTTGTAAAATATTATTCACCACGGATCTCGCCAGATAGCCAGTGGTAGTTGTAGTTGGAGCATTAAAAAATGGGTATAGCTCATTGAGACTTTTGTTGGTCTCCTCAGTATCTTCCGGTTTGCTTTGAGATTGCATATCCTTTTGAAACATTTTAAACGCACTGGCTACCGTTTTGTCCACGTCCAAACTACCTCTAAAGCTGAGCTCAGGATTTCGTTGCAAAATTGTTGAGACCACGCAGAGGAGTTCGATAACCACATGAATATACTCTGGATGCTCAATGTTGTGCAACATGGACTCTACCAACAGGGCAAAGTTGAGTTCGGAGAGTGTCATGTGCTTCAATGTGGGTTCTTGGGGAAGACACTTTCCAGCAACGATAATTCCTCCAGGGCATTTCTTTAGCACGTGCCAGACTCGGGCGTAAAACTTGCTAGGAACTCGACACAAGCAGCCTTCGATTTGCCTTTTTTGATAAACGGTGAGCTTAGATTTGACATCAGTTTCGAAATTCACAGACAGCACCGCCTCCAGAAGACGACGAACTTCACTGGGGCTACAAGCTTCAAGTCTTACGTTTGGATCCTCGTTGTAAGCGTTTTCTTTGTATAAAATGATGGCTTGCAAAATCCAACTGCAATAAAAAAGCAAGTTTGCACATTATCTTGGAAATAAGCGTAATTAGTTTTAACCGTTGAATGAAAACTGTCTCACTATACCCCATTCTTATTTTTAGAATTCCTTCAAAAAGTTCCGGATTTGTGACAATTAGCTTTCCACAATAAAGGGCGGTCTCTTGTTGAAGCACAGCTTGAATAATGTCGTGTGGCTGAACTTTGGCATACACAGCATCTCGAATTTCGGATGGAGACATTGGCTTATCAACTACCCACTCTTCTTGACCAATCATTCCAAAGGTTAACTATAAAATTAAGATTAAGGTACATTACACATGCACATAACAATACTTAGATTTTCAGAAAGCCTATTTTACCTGTTTCCCGTTCACCAAAATTTGAGTCAAGTAGGGACTAATGCTATCCACTAACTGACACAGTAAACTACTAGCGTATCTTACTGCTTGCCACAAACGTAAAACTCCAGCTTGAGCGTGTAAAGTAATGAGATGTTCGTGAACTGAGCTTCCATCAATTTGGAATTCACTCCCCTCACGTTTCAAAAGGAAACCAAGAAGTTGACACCGTGCGTAATAGCCATCAATGTACTTATAAGCTTCCAGTATTTCCCAAGTAGATTTTGTGCTAAATTCCTAAGAAAATCATAAAATTCGAAATTAATGCTAGCAAAATACCAATTTTTAAAATTATTCAAATGCAACTTACTTTATAATCGCTCATCTTTTCATTGAAAACTAGGGTTTTTGGCACGTCAGTCAAACTCTGGTATCCACTATATTCATGGACAGTTTGGCGGAATGGCTTTATTCCCAATTCCTCTGGATCAACCATGTTCATAAAATCCAAATGTTCTGAAATGACAAAAATTCAGTGATTAACTGCTTTGTTTAAAAAAAGCACAAATCATTAGCAAACTAAAATTACTAACCAATGCAAGAGGACGAAAGCAAATTTTGCAGTCTGCCGATTCGCACCTTAAGACCATCGCAATGTCCCTTTTTCAGCTCAGCAAATAAATCCAGCATCTCTTTGAATTTGCGATCTCTGTACGCAAATGAAAATGACTTTTACAATAATTTATTTTTAAAATTGTAAATCGTCATTGAATAAAATGGTACCTCATATGCTCTTCCCGAATCAACAAAGCCATTGTCGGTCTTCCCGATACCCTCCAGTACTTGCCCACAAAGTGAAGTTCAGTCTTAATATCGTCAATTAAGAGCGCCATGTCATGAGACAAGTAGAAATCCGAAACTTCAAAGATAAGCGGGTAGCACAACACCGTTTGCCCACACACCCGATAAATCTTTGATGTTCCCAGTGCACCCACAGGTCTTGGAGGTCTTCCCCTTAATCCCAACTTTTTATTGATACCCAAATGTTCATACACTTTCACTAACTGGCTGGGTGGCCAAATTTGCACAGGCTCTACTTCATGTGGCGTTTGAGTCTGAATTCCGTAAGTAGCCATCATGGCTTGCAACCGTTGAGATTCCGCGATTAAAACCACTTGCACTACCAAATCACTGGCAATACCCTGAAATGCTGAGTAACGGCCGCCTCTTCTGGGACGGTTGTACGAAGGAAGATATCTTCGCACTAGATCCACTTCATTGACATGCACCAAACCGCTGGTTAGTAGCTGAGCAATAATGTAAATGGATTGACCCCATAAAAACAGATTGTTAGCGTTGCCTTCGGGGCTAATGTGTCGAAACTGACTGCCAGGCTCTTGCTTCTCCAGCTCGACATTATCCTTTGGCACAAGAAAGTACATGGGCACCACTGGATCTCCGCAATGATCCCGAACCAGTCTTTGCTTGGCTAGCTGGCAGTACTCTTCAACCTGGTCAGGTAGTCCTTTGAACACCCCATCGATAACCATGAACAGATAAAATATTGGCCATTCACACTCAATATTTTCAAAATCCTGGAAAGATTAGGAAGCATCATATACTTGTACTGAACTGCAATATTATGCTTTTCCATATTTAAAAAATTAAAAGCTTACTATAGTTTTTCCTTTCGGATAAAATCTGGAATTGGGATCCTCCAGTATGCATTTGTAGCCATCCCTGAGAAATCGCTTGAATCCATACTCTCCTTTCAGTTTCCTAACCATCTTTTCTTTTGTGGCAGTGTAAAGAGATTCATCGTGAGTAGCTGAATTAAAAAAAAATCAAGTTTACACATTTATTCAACTTGGTACAAAGTACAAAATTAGTTTAGACTGACATGTAGCATCTTACCAAATGCGGGAAACGAAATGACAGGAAGAAGACTGGCATCCGTATTCTGGAAACAAAATCCAAAAGAATGTCATTTAAAACCTTGCAAATCTTTTAGCAGCAGTGCATATTTCAATTGAACTCACCTTTGAGCTAGATTCTCTGGGAAGAAGTGTTTCAAAAATGCTACGATTCCTATTATGCGCATCAATATCCACAAAAATTACCGACCAGGAAGCTCCCTTATCTCCAAATAAATTGTATCCATTAATAGCTTCCAGCGCAGCTTTAGCCATTCCAATGGAACTAAAGAGAAAACAATATATGCCTCATTAGCATTTGTTCAATCAAAATTCTTGCAATTTTGGCACAAAAACAAACCTTGCATGTATTTCAGCACTTCCATCGTTGTACTTGCTACCTCGCTCCCACATTCCGTAATCCGGAGTTCGGTACGCTCTTTCCACGTAGTAGACCAGATTCTGAATAAATGTTACTTCATCCTGAGTGTAAATTATTTGCAAACCTGAAAAATCACAAAATGAAAATGGTTTATAAGCTTTCTTGTCCATCTTGACAAGCTTTTATCAAGTTGCCCCATTACTGTTTCCTCTTACCTGACGAAGTCATTTGCACCAAAAATATCAGGTACAGAGATACTATGTCTATCTGGAAGTTTAAAACACGTTTTCATAATCAGAATTAATTGCTTTGTTTTACCAAATCATCAAGCATCCATAATATAAAATAGCTTACCTGCAAATGTGAGTATTCTGAATCTGAGTAGACACTGTCGCCCGTTTCCAAATCAAACTTGGCATGCAGGGCATGACTAGAACACTGATGTTGCTTGAACAACTCCACCCGAGGTGCCTGCTTGATCCAGCACTGCAGTATTCCCCGCATGCACTTCACGGTGGATTGCCCCAGCTCGTGCGACTTTCCCCTGTCGTCATCAATCCGTCTGGAAATAAGAATACAAAATGCTTTATACATTTCATAATAGTTTCATAAATCAAAGTTGGTTGTAAAATAAAGTACCTGTATGCCTGATACAGACTCCAAATTGCTGCTGCGCAATAAATGCTATCCCTTATACTGCCCACCCTTTTCTCACTAGACAACACTGGAAATATTCCTGTGGTTGGACTCTGGTACCTCAGCAGCTGCCTCTTAACAATCCCATAGTAAATGTCTAGTTGCCTAACCGTGTCCTCATAGTTGAGGTTAAAGCCCCTGAGAAAACCCTCCATTTCAATGTCCCCCACACTGGGCTGCCTGGAGACTGTGCGTTTGTCAAAGTCCAATGGTTCACTGGCTGTGAGCAAATTGCCCAAATTGCCACTACTCTGATTGTGCAGCATAATGAAAGGGAATATATATAAGACGCTGAAAAGAGAGCGTGTAAAGGATGCCCAATTTGGCTAGCACAATAAAATTCACAAGCTTTTATTACACGTAAAGCCAAAAATGAATCTATTATTGCACGGGGTGTTATGCTGCAATGTTAAGTAAATAGGGTTGCGAGTGAATAGTGAATCTTAATGAATGATGGATTTCCGCCGTTCTCCTTGGGAGAATTCCTGTAAGATTCACAATGACACCAAAAAGACCACAGCAGCATCAACAGCAGAATGGAGTTCTCTGTGAACCAGAAGGGAGCTGTGTGTACGGCAAAAGCGTACAACGTGCATGGTCTCGTCACATGTGAAGCAGCTCATCATCATCATTATCATCATCAAAAGAAGCAACTTTTGGATCTATTCCTATTCCTGCCCATCGCACCACCAGTGATGCAAAAATGATAGATTACAAACAGATCTTCAAATGTAGGTCTAGCATAATATAGCTCATTGCTCAATACATGATTCTCTTTTTCGTACAGAATAAAACTGCATGCAAAAAATCTTTATTTCAGGTTTAAATATGATATGATGTATGAGTAGGTAATGTATTTTTGTAATAAAAACAGGAAGAAATCACAATGGCGGAAAATCCGATGAGCCTGCGGAAGCACCAGGAATATTCAAAGTGACCATTTCTGATCGGGATGCTGAGCTGGATTTTCATAAAAATGAAAGTTTAGATTATTTTCAAAATGCTGCGTATGCCAAACACAAAAATAAATTTAGTTTTAGCTAACCTTGGCTGCTGTCTAGCCTTCATGTTCCAATTGCTTGGCCCAACAATTTGGGTTCGTTTATCGGGGCGAAATGTGACATCGTCTTGGGGTTTTAGTCGCTCAGACTTAACTGCAGGTCGAAACACGGCGTCAACAAGACTAACTGATGGAAGGTAACTCTTCTCTTTAGATGCAAAGCAAACAACATTTCGATTAGGCTCTTCGTCAAAGGATTCGCTTAAAACGCCAAAATGGTCCGAGTACTCATGAACAACGTGTCGCTTGTCACGATTCATTGAAATAAATCCGTACGTAACATTCTTCTTGGTAGACTGGGAAGCATTCAATGAAAAGAATATTTTAGCTATAAACTGACTAAAACTTAATTTTGTAAAACTTGAAATGTTTTGGTTTCTACCTGCTTAGCTTTTAGTACAAGATCCGTTAGCTGCTTGTGAATGGACTCTATAAACTGGGGATTCTTCTTGGCGAATTTCAACAAAAACTCAGAGTAGTTTGGCGTGCCAAGCGAAGTTGTCGTTGTATCCGCATTTTCCAGCTGCAGAGCTTCTGCCAATTTGCGATTTCGCTCTAGTTTCGCGCATTCCTTATCACATTCCAGTCTGTAACATTCAAACGAGTTTACAAATACTTTTCCAGAATTTACAAAAACAAAGTATTATCTTTTTAAAATAAATAGCATGCACTTACACAGCAGATTTGGGTATAGTTTCTTTAAACGCCTGCATTATTTTCGCTTTCCTATCATCACTAAGATTCACATCCTCGCCCTTGGCTTTCGCTTCCTCCTCCAGCTTCTTAATCTCTTTATGGTATTCCCACGTTACAGTTCTGTCGTACTCGTTCTCTCTTTTCCAGCAAATCATCGTGTCACTCCGTCGTCCGCAAGGACAGTTTACTACAGTCTAAAATAAAATCCAACATACAACCAATTAAAAATTACAATTTGGATAAAAAATTCATCACATCTTGATTATATGCTAGAAATACTTACATTAACTTTGCATTTAGATTCCGGGCATTCTCCTTCATGACATGGTGCGCCACATGGATGACCACAAGATTTAGACACAGAGCACGGAAGTTTACAAACTTCACCTTCGTCCAAGCATGAACCAGCATGACAAACTTTAGGACAACTGTGCCTACCGCAGGCTAAGGGTTTCTTGCACTTTAATCCACAAGAGACGTTGGTAATGTGACACATCACATTTTTTCGAAGCTGTAATTAAACAAACAAAAAATGACATTTTATAACTATGCATGCTAACTTGAGAAAGAGTGAGGTTCTAAAAAAAGTTTTAAAAAGTACCTCATGCAAACCGTGACACCACTTTTCTGTGAGCACTGTGCAAGGTGGACTGAAAATAATAAAGAAGCAAAATTGCAAATACTTTGTTTAACTGTGTACAAAATAATATAGTTTTTTGTACCAGCTTGGTTCGGAGTGACACGGATGATGTACTGGGTGATCACAGGCATGTTGTCTTGAGCAAGGTCTCTGACAAGGAGGTCTCTTGGTGCCGCAAGGTACAGGAGGATAAATAATGGAAGCCCCGCATTCACAGGCAAGTTCATCGAAACCTGAAAATGTACACATACAATTTATTAAAACGTATACCAGAAGGAATTTTAGATGAGTATTAGCCAAGCACACTTACTAACGTTTCCACACGGCGGACAAGGATTAAAATGACACAACCTCTCACATTTGTGCAATCCACAACGCAGGGGTCGTTGACATACAATCGGACATACATGGTCCACGTCAATACAACAAGTTGAGGTACATTTGTGCTTGCCGCAACTTCGTTTCTGAAAACAACAAAATGCAAAGATAGAATAATTAATAGAATAAAAAAGGTTTAAATTGACTGAAAGTGTCTTACTTACCTTGGAGCACTTTTTCTGGCAAGTAATCTCCGTTCTACTTTTAAGATCCCTGCAAGCAATTTCAATAGATTTGGTTCCACATCGGCATTTCATGGTTGATGTTAAATTACAGGGAGGACACTCCTTGTTCAAGTGACACTTTTCTTGACACCGATGAGGAGGATCACCACCACATGACAGCATTCGCAAACAGGTTTTCCCACACGTGGGAATGCGATCGGTGCATTTTTTCCTGGGCGGAATTCTAGCCAGTTTGCAAGCTTCGCTAATTCCAGTTTGTCCACATGGACAGCTAATAATTACTTCTGGAGCTGTTTTGCACCTTCCGCAAGGACCAGAATGACATTTATCGTCACAATTGTGATAACCACAGCTTAGTGGCTTGTTGCAGTTATTGGAACAGGAATATGTTTTGCACTTGTTGGAGTCCAGGGTACACTTTACTTCTTTGCTGTCCCTTGCACAGTGACACACTAAACAAAATTAATAAATCAGCAATTATTATTATGCATCCGACTTCTAAACGCGCTCAAGTTACATAATGAGCATCTTACCATGCTTGATTATCTCTTCACAAGAGGAACATTCTCCCTGATGACACATACGAGTGCATTGGTGCACTCCACAGTTTAACCTTTTGTTACAAATGTTTTCACAACCGATAACCGTCTTGGAGCCGCATAACACCTGGGCTTGCGTTTTCCCACAACCACAAAACCGGACTTGTTGAACCTCGCAAGTGGGACAAGGACCCGGGTGACACTGAATATTACAAGAGTGTGTGCAGTTAACTCCTCCCGGATTTGGTTTACCACACAGTTGTCCACAAGTGTGGGGAACCTCGTGGCGAGCAGCTTTCGGATTTTTTGTCTTGCCACAAAAGCAAAAGTATCCTTCCGGTGAGTTTTCGTGAATTGATTGGCAACTGGGACATCGCCATCCGGCTTCTGTACAAGAATACATCAAGTTTTCTTAACTGACACACAACTTATCTTGTGTACAAAAACATGCAACTTACCATCATCCGATTTGGCAACCCACTTTTTAATGCACGACAAATGGAAGACGTTAAAACAGCGTTTGCAATGCCAGATAGGGTGTGAATACCGCACTTTATCACAGCACACCATACACTCGTGATTATTCCTACTTAACTGGTCAGTCAACACTTCCCGTTGATTCCTAGGCTTATCCTTAACACTTCGTTGTCCTTCGTCCTTCTTCTTATCTTCTGCCTCGCCACGCCTTCTTCCTTTCCCACTCCCATAGCTTTCCTCATCCTCCTCCAAACTTTCCCTAGAACCTGTCACCAGACCACTCTCCTCCCAGTTCTCAGTCTCCACATTACTGGGCTGGAAATCAGGCGCATTTGGATTTAAGGCGGATTGATGGTGATGTCTCTGTCTGTCATTATTGTACTGACGTCCCCTAGCCCTTGGATTATACCTTCCCCTTTCCTCCCCCTGTCTTCTAGACTGACCTCTCCATCTCTGCCCACCATCCCTTTCAGCTTCATGATTAAAGGCACCATAGCCATTTTGAAGATTATTATTGCTCCTGTGCATCATCCCTCCCTCATCATTATTGTCCATCAGTGGAGGAGGACGTGGTCCTTGACGGTAACCTCCAGAATTCCCATAACCCCTTCCTCTACCCCTTCTCTGCTGATGTCTGTCCTCATTTCCAAAGCGTCTTGCTCCAACTTCCTGTCCATCCTCAAAATACTCCCTTGCACCACCTGGACCACCAGCTCCTCTACCTCTTCCCCTTCTGGCATCCCCTCCTCCCCTCCCCAAATTGTGGTGACCACCTCCTCCATGCTGCTGATTGGAATTACCCCTTCTCCAACTTCCTCTTGAGGAATTATTATCCCTTCCACCCCAACCCTCGTTCTGCATCCTCCTCCCCCAAAACTAAGGCACTCTCCAACTTTCCCCTCCAAACTATCACATGTCCGGTTAAATACCAATTATACAAAAAATACAGCTAATTATGTAATTAAAGTCCAAAAGATAAAAGCAGCAGATAAAAAGACAAAAGCAATTTCATTTCATGTGTTAACGTGGAGCATTGGCTTTGGTACATGTGATTCCTGCTTCCCTCACCAAAGCCGGTGTTAGATGGGCATTCTGCTCCATTCTGGCACAAACTACTCAGAATGCAAATGAATGATTAAAAATGGGAAAATTTTCCCTTAAAATTAAAATCAGGGAATTTCCTAGTAATTTTAGCATAAAGGTGCATTACACTTCACTTTTGGGGGTTTTACGCAGTTTGGCCTATTAATACCTTTTTTAGGTACCTGCCTCTGCAGCTCCTTCTAGAATGTAAAGCTTCTTTACATTTTTCCATGAAGCTGAGGGGGTACTTAATATTCATTTTAGGCAAATGCGCAGACTATCTTGCAGTCCACAAAAATCCTATAAAGATTGCCATTCCCCTCTGGTCAACCAAGTAGTTTGTCCACATCCACAAGACAGCCAACACGTTTTTAACCAAGTTGCTGACCAAGAAGAAGAGCTGGTAGAAAGTTGAAATAATATTTTTTACTTAAAAACTTATATTTCTCCGCGTTTCCAGTTTTTAATTACAATGGCCAAGGTAAGCTCATTTTATTTTAAAAAGTGTTAATTAGTTTTGTGTGTGGTGGTGAAGGTGAATGTGAATCGTGTCAAGTTATTAACTAAAAGTTGTCTCACATTGCCCCTTTTGTCCAGACCATGTTCCTGTTCCTTCTGACCTGTCCAGCGATTTTGCTGGCTACACCAATAGCCTCGGATCCAGCGGCGGTGGCAGCGGATCCTGCAGCAGCGGCAGTGCCTGTAGCAGCAGCCAGTCCTGCGGTGGAACAAGCGGTGGCAGCGCCTCCACCTCCGGCGGCAGCACCAGCACCCGTGGCAGATGTGGTGGATCCCGCAGCAGGAACAAAGAACCTGGGAACGGGCTACGTGACCGAGACGAAAAACCCTGACGGAAGTACCATTACTATTACCCGGTACAATGGACCACTACCCGCTAGCGCATTGGCTCCTTTTTCAGCCGGTAAGAAACCATTTTTTTCTTCGGTTTTTTATGGTGCATGAGGAAAATACATGGCCAGTTAAAAAAAATCATGGTGTCATTTTTTTAAAGTAAAGTAGTTATAGTAGAAGTAGAAGTAATGGCAGAACAAAAAATCTAGGCTATTTTTTTACATTGCTTTTGTACTTTTTGTAGGATTGACTGGTTTGCATAGTTCACTTTATGACAACCTTTATCAAACGCAGATTATTCAATACCAAGCTCAGCAAGAGATTCTGAGGAATCTGCAACAGAGCTTGAGTTACAATTACAATCCCTACCTGTCACTTCCCAGCGTTCTGCCATTTTACCGTAGCTCTCCGTTCATTTCTTATGCGTCAGGTATGCTCATTTTACTTTTTACTTTTGTACCAAGGTACTAAACTGGCCATGTATTCTTCAAAGAAAGAAAATTGAGTTCATTTAATAATTTGCATTAAATGTTGGGTTTCTTTGTTGGTTTCTTAAAAAGGACCATTCTTTTCACCATTCTTTGGCGGATACGGAGGAGGCTACCCATTTTATCCTGGTGGATATGGTCATCAACCTTATGGAAAGGCAGCGTAAACCATCGCTCGACTACAGACTACTTGACTGCTTATTTTTTCGGTTTACCTTTTGCTGTTAAATGTAAATATTTTTTGTTTTATGCTCTTGTGGGTAGCAAAACGCACTTTATTGTTTAAACTTTAAGGAAAATGGTGCTACATTTTAAAGAATGATTGATTTGTGCTAAAAAAAAATATTTTTACCTTTCAAACAAATGACTATAAAAATAAATGATGTATGAAAAAATATTTATGCAGATATGTTCACGGTACATTGTCGTTGTCTGTCCATTGTTCATTTTAGTTTTTATGCTTGTAGAAGAAATGCCAAGTGTCACTTGAGCAAGGTCTTTCAACCTGATCACATCTCACCGCACATTCGCTGCTTCATTTCATTCAGCCTTTTTATCTGAAATTCACTTTTTGCAGAACATTGCAATTTTTTAAAGTTTTATTCTTTTTACATATTTTTTATTCTTTTTGGGGCAATATGAAGACCATTCTGTTAGTGGTAAGTGTTTTAACTGTGTCCAGTTTTAATTTATAAAAAATACATCATTGTGGAATTCTTTAAAATAATTCCTTCGCTCGGTATTTTTTTTTTAAATTTCAGGCACTGGTCGTTATTGTGGGGGTGCTCAGTTCTGGAAGTGATGCCCAGAAGCATGGCTACGGGAAGACTGGAGTTGCGGAGAAGACCACGCCGTACACAATACCGTTTCTGGTGGACCCGCTAGTGCCTTCCACAACATCCGTACATGCCTTGGACAGGCTAGTCCAGCAGAACTCCAGCCTGCCCTTTTCTCACCGATTTCCCAAGCGAGAAAGGAAGTCGGACAAGTTCCATTATCCAGCCTTGCCCCATGTCTACTGGACCTTGCACAAAAAACCTGAAGTGCCACTGGTGGAACCGGAGAACGAAATTGGGTTTGGGTATACTGACTATTAAAGAGTTTGGGGTTGGGTTCAGTGGTCGTTTTTACGTCTCGAGAGGAAGCTAATGAATATTCGTCAGTATTTTGTGATATTTTTTAAAAATGAAGATGCATAAAAATTAATAATTTAAAATAAATTTCCTTCTTTTAATTAAGCTAAAAGCGATATTTAGCAAAAAAAATCTGTGTGCGTGTTTGGTCATTTTGTTTCATCATTTTGGAATTTTTATTCAGCATAGCTTTGAAAGAAAAATGACGCATAAAACTTTTCATAAGTCATTAGCCTGATTACCACCATCTTATCATTTTGGCATGCCATCAGCTCATTAAATTTTACCATTTTCTACACTACCTCTGCACCAGCAACTCATCAGTACATAGCATACTATCGTTCAAGATGGAAACTCCTTCCATATTCCTTAGCTTTTTGGTTATTGTAACAATATGGACCAACATTTCTGCTGGACCTCTTCCCAACAATGGAACGGAAACGGAGGATTCCAAAGATCGGGTCATGTACAGTTATGCAGAGGTAGGTTTTTGTTGTGGGGCATGAGCCAACTTTCCAAAACGGAGCCATAATTCATGCCAGTCTTTTTTAGGCAACCGTGGATGCCAACAGCGTTCCTGTGGTCCGTCAACTAACCATTGTCAAAGGGAAAGATGGAGAAACCCGCTTTGCCAAAAATGAAAATGGAACTGTCCAAACGGGAAAGTGGAAAGGACCGATTCCTGCTGGACCTGATGCATCCTACGCAAATAAAATGGTAGCGGATAGCATGAGTACTATCAGCAACGAGGTTCTGGAGCCTCTCAGCAAAATCAACCAACAGATTGGTAGTAGTCTTCAAGATTACATGCAATTGTTTAATTTCTAAAAAAAAGAAGACTAAATCAATTGTAAATAAAATGCTTTTTATTCAGTCTAAAAAGTAAATTAGGCTTTATACACTTTTATTACACAGATATATTATGCAATGGTGTACCACGTAGAATAAAATGATTTAAATAATTTAACATTTTGAAATTATCTTATTTTCTTGGATTGTGCTCAGTAGTTTATTATTACATATTTTATATAACGAGTTATGTAGTAATTATGTTGATAACATATTGCTATATTACGCTTTTTTGTATTTTGAAAGATTACGTTACGAAAATTCTAAACAACATTTCTATCATTTCGATCTATTCTTCCTAGTCTACTTAACTATTTAATTATATACTACAAAGCTACACTGAAGATTCGTCAGACTAAAAGTTATTATGCATGCAGTGTTTGTAGTGCTGGCTGAGAGCCGAATACGGATTGACGCACGTTTGAATCCGTAAACATGGTCAATTATACTTTTCATTGTATCACATTAACTGTAGAAAAAATACGCGATCCACATCATCAGGCAGGTATAATTAGTTTCCTCCTCCGTAGGTACATCTCTCAGCTAGGAATTCAGCACCTCTCCGACTTTTTACAAAAACGTTTTTGTTTTGAATCATTTTTCTAAATGTCCAATTTTCGTCAAATGTTGAACGCTCCCTTGATATAGTTTTTTATCCATTTTACGCAGTTTCAATGGGTAACTTTAGTAGAGTCTACGTTGACCCAGTTCATTGTAAAGAAATCTTTGATTACTTCTGATACGGGGAGAGATTGTTGCTTGTCCGATATTGCGTTTTCATTGCAGGTGGCAGCCTTCAAGTCTCTAAGCATCCTCCACTGTGTGTAAATCCGACTGTATTCATTCAGTTTGTCTTGATTTCCATCATAAGTGTATATTTCAAGTAAACCACGATAGTCGTATTCCAAACCGCTGTAGGCGTCACCAAACAACCTTTTCCCTATGCTTATAGAGCGCAGGTGCAACACTTCAGCCTTTCTGTAAAGGAGCATGTCGTAATTGTACAAACTTGCCAGATGCCCCACAGAGAGTGCAACCTCGTAGTCGTACAAGCCCAGGAGAGTTTCCTTGATTGAGATGGCCTTCAAGTGCATTGCTTCAGCATCCTGTAAAAAATAAAGCCATTTATATATACTCACCGGAAAATTTTAACTTGTTCTGTAATGAACAGCAAACGCACCTCATATTTTTTCATTGACTGGTACAATCTTCCCAGATTCCCGTAGTGCTTTGCAATTTGGACGTTCATTTCCCCAAAAACTTGCTTTGACAGGTTTAAGGCTTGCAAATGCAACTTCTCGGCTTCTTCCAGTAATTGATTGTCCTGTGTCGGTGCTCTGTCAATCGCAATCTCTTCTAAAATCAATGCTTTCACTCTTCTCACGGAAGCCAACTGTAGATGATTGGACTGTAGTAGAACGTCCATTATGTTGATTGCCTTTTGTGTTAAGGAGCTGTAAATTTTTTAATGACATTTTATTTGTCATCTCTCAAGTTTGATACAAACATAGTTCTAGTTTATTCCACATACCGAGCTTCGTCAAAGCTTCCAGTGCTGTACTCTTTGACATACAAGGCGTATGACAGATCTTCCAGAACGATAGCAGTCATCAGATTGTAACGACCATAGGCTGCTTTGCGAATTTGCAGACATTCCTGAACAAAAAATACAAAATTAATAATTAAACATGATAAAAATAACTGCAAATAGCAAGTAGTTCCAACTTACTCTGTACACGATAACAGCTTGCTGTACAGAATCCCGGTTTAAAAGATAATAGCCGAAATCCAGTAATGCGTCCGCATACTTTACGCTTTTCGAACCGTAAATATCTCGGGACAGATAAACCGCTTCTTTGATCAGTAGTTCGGCCTTGTGGAACTCGCGTTTGACAACACAAGCTTTAGCAGATTGTCGAAGGATATCAATAGTCGCCTTTGGTTCGTAGGAGTTAACCCCATGCTTCAATTCTTCTAAAGCTTTGACACTCCATTCTAATGCCTACACATAAACCATAATTGTTAAGGCTTTGTAGGTTGCAAATTCCATAAAATGATAGTACATTCAATATGGAACTTACCTCGTTGTAATTACACTCTAGGTAGCAAAGACCAGAGAATACAGAATAAATGCCGGCAAGGTTAACAGTCACATTCGCCTCCTTTAACTTCTTAATGATAAGCGATGCGGTTTCAAACGTCCTTCGGGCTTGCGAATACATACAGTAGCAGATCTGGGCACCAAGTAATCTAAAACGAGACAATTTGTAAAAGAAATTGTAGCACTGTGAAATTATTTGGTTTTAAAAATTGTTACTTTGTTTGTGCTTACTTTTCTACACATTTAATAGTTCGCTTCAAACCGTGAAGCTCATTTTCCGCTAGACACGCATACATGCATGGAGTCAGCACCTTAGAAGCTTCTTCATACCATCCAGCCTCGCATAGAAATTCACCTAAAACAAAAGTGATATTTTAAAAATTAGCCCATCAAGTTGTCGAAGTTAGCAAAAGCAATCCAAGGAAAAGTTACCTAGCTCAGTTCCTAGTCTCATGAGATTCTCCCGGAGATTTTCATTTTGCATGTCTTGCATAGCTTGCGCTTCAAAATTCGCAGCCAATCGAGCTGGTAACAGATCCAAAACAAGGTGTCGATAACACGGAGGTTCATTCTCATCTTCGTCCTCATTCTTTTTCAAAAACAACTCGGTAACCACAGCCTGTTTCACGTCACGATTTACAACGGTCTATAAAAATGATTAAAAGGAGTGTTTCATTAATCTGTTTTCAATACTAGGAACATTATGAACACAATATAAATTCCAAATATTAAACAGAATGGTAAATTACCTGGAAGAGCTTGTACAGCTTATCCTTCAACGGCCGGACATAGAGCATTTTCATGAATACCTTCAGGTTGCTAATTTCATGTTTGAGGGCGGTTATATCACCCTCTTCAGCAACCTAAATGATAAGCATAGGTATTATTTTCAAGCTTATCCAAGTTTTCTTGAAAATTTGAAAGCTAAAATGTTACCTTCATATAAATGTCCAGTAGTAAATGCGCTGGAACAACTTCCTGTTCCCGACACACCTGCGCAAACTGCCGTGCCACAGGACTAAGGGTAAGCGAATACAGGGTCATTTCGGGCTTTGGTCCACCAGGACCACAAGGTTTCTGACTCAGATCCAATGCCATGATATTAAGGTTTCTGTTCATTCAAAATAAAGCACATTATTTCGTAAGCATTTATAATGACTACATTATTAATTATTTCTCATTATGTAAAAACGGGTCAACTTTAAGACTTACCTTTAACCTTTTAAGGAAACTTCAGCTATATCACCATTAACAAGCCAGTCAAGTCAATTACACAATCTACGCTTAACTTCTATTTTTCCGTTTTACGCCTCCGATAACCACTTATCACACTTTAACCCAAAAAATTAGTAAACTGTCCAACAAATCTGAAGTTTACTAAAAATAATGAAAGTTGCCACCTTGCTCACATCATCCCTGCAGCAGCAGCGCAGCTTATCAGCACATCTTACTAAAAATACAAGTCTTATTCAGCGCTCACTTTTTCATCACTGGCAATAATCAATAATCACGTTTTTAATCAACGCTGCTTACTATCACCATTCACAAAAACGCTTCAAAATATAGCGTAACTCTTAATATACCTCTCCCATGCGCTTGAACCACTGAACGCTGCTGAACCAAACTAACGTAAAAACAGAGAGCTGACCACTCTGGTGACTAGAGATATCTCCCAGCCCAGCAACAACAACAGCAGCAGCGCAGAATCGCAGCGTTTACACAAGTTTAATCTTTTTACTCCCTCCCTAACTATTACACTAAACGTTTGGCTGTTATAATTGCCTATATTCTATTCAAGTGACAATACAAAGTGAGCAGCAGCGTACAGACAATTGTGTGTGGTTAATAGGCAATTTAAATAACGACCAGAAGCGATAAACGCTGCCCCTCCGCTGCTGAGAACGCTGCAGGATTGACTACTGAACAAACAGTGTATTGACGAGAATGGCAGAAAGAAGTACACCCACTCAGCTGACTAAATGTGTATGCACTCTCAATGCACGCGTATGACAAAGAAAACTTGTACATACGCTCAGTAGTACATACGTCCCAGAAAAAAAGAGAAAGCCAAGACGCAGTTTTCGTTGCAGCGTCTCCGCAGCGTTTTATGATAATGATGATGAAGATGGGAGTGCACCAACTGCAATAGATTAAATGCAGCGATGCATGTGACTTTGGTGCAGCGTCGCCTCAACAGCAGCAGCGTAGTATATTGAAGTTGGATGATGATAAGACATGAATATTTTATAAGCTTGTGTAAGAGAAGCGTACTGCAACGCTGCAAGCGTTTATATGAACTTGTTTTTATCAAGCTCAGCCAGAAGAACAGGATGTGGTGGTGATTGATTATTCATAAGAACTAGTCTTAAAAAAGTTGTACTAGAGAAGAGGGGTTTTTGTGGAATGGGGCATTACGAGAAAATACGTGTTTTTAGAGAATTAGAATGAAATTAAATGGCTTCCAAAGAGGTTGCGCAATGCTTATGAGGATGAAGGAGCAACGACAGACAAGCTCTGGCTTGGCTTATCTTTTATGCAATATTTTTTGTTTTTATGTAAATAATTGAATGTGTGTACTCCTTTCATTTTCATACAATGGCGTGTGTTGAGGTTGAGATGGTTTATGTCCCAAAATGTTTTAAAAGCTGTTGCGCGTGACGCTTGTACTTAATCCTAGGCTTAGTTAAACAGGATGACAACAATTTTCAGAGGCAGTAAAAAAGATAACCTTTTAACCCAACACTTGAGGCTTAGTCATCAAGAGTCCATGAGTCAAGGTGAATGAACGAAAATAAAAACAAGTTTTGTGCTATAACGTCCAGGAATGAACGAAGGTGTTGTTTGGATTGATGGATGGAGGTTAAAACAGTTTGTTGAATTGGGGAGATACTAAAGATTAGTGAGCTTGCAAATTTGGGATACTTTGTATAAGCTTATCAGTTTTGATTTGTAGTGGAAACCAGAAGTAAAAGTTATTGAATCTACTTGAACCCTAAGCATAAACTTTAATCGGTTGTTTTACAAAAATTTGGAAAACGGAAGAAAGAAAATATAGTTTGTTTTTAGTATAATTTCGTTTATTACATGATAATATATTTTAAAGATGAGAGAACATGCAACACAACTAATTATAATACGAGATAAACATAATCTACTCTACAACTTGATTTATAATGTTTCTAACATCTACATACTCATTTAGTACGTAATTAAGACTGGACACTTAACATTTGTTAAACAAACTAAAACATACATTGAGTGTGATCATTGATCATCATAATCTTACAAAGTAAACGAATTTTATCACTTAACTATTAATCAATAGTTCCAAAAACCATCCAAGTATAAACTATTTTGTTAAACATTTTACAGCCATGAAAATAGCTGCTTAATTAAACTTTGATTGTGTTTAGAGAAAAGTCCCAGATTTTATTGATAGATGCTGAGGTAGCAGAGAAACGGAATAAAATTAAGCAGGAAGTAAGTCAAAGTCATCCGAAACGTGAACCATTGGTACACTAAGATCATCAATTACGGGTGTAGCTTTAGGTTCGCAAAGTCCATGTTCCTTCAGTTTCCATTCCCAGTCCATTTTTTGCACGGCATGAAGCGACTCTGCCTCGTTATGGTGTCGCAGCAGCATGTATTCCTACAAATAAAAAATGCAGCCATTACACTTTCTTTCTTTCTGCATTTCTTTCTTGGTGAAGGTGAAACTCTATATGAACTTACTTTGATTTTATCCCACTTGTCATCCACATCCTGAAGCCAAGAAAGGAACAGTCTGCCATTATACCTGGATCGAGCATTAATGTCCTTTTCTTCTTGTTCAGGAGTTAAAAGATTGTACACCTGTATATTATAAAAGATAAAGATTTACTACCACCTCCACGTTTATAATAACTGAAGCTGCAATAGTACAAGCTAACCTCTTGATCTTTCAAAATTGTACAAACGGAAAAGGGTAATGTTTGATTTGATAACGCTCTAGCTGCTCGACCATGTACGCGGAGAATTTCTTGCTCCACAGATAAAACTAACTTCTCCTTTTCCACCAAATGCTGCAGCCTTAATTTATGCCTTTCCTTCTCTTGATCCATAAAGAAATCCTTCATTTGCTGTGGCAAACTCTGTGATGGATTGATAAGTGGCACTGCCAACGCGTTAGCATTTCCAGCTAGCACATAAGTTCCACGATTCATCAAGTAATCTTTGAAGCCCTTTGGTGGCTTGGGAGTAACTGGAAACAAGTTGCGACGACGGCGGTCAATCTACAAAAATAGCAAACAAAAATTTAAAAACCTGATTCGTCACACACTTGATGCGTTACAAAGATTTGAATTCAGTTACCTGCTTTCTAATGCTTATATACATTTCAAAGCAGTTCAGCATCGGTTGTTCATTTGAATTGGAAGCAGAGTTTTGCTGATGTTCCGCATTTTCTGCTGCAGGAGCATTATTACAAGCAGCGGCTGCAGCAGCACTTGTACTCGCCGTATGGTTGGAACTGGAGCTCGAAGCATTTCGATCACTTCGGTCGGTTCGCTCACTTCGTTCAGTTCGGTCACTTCGGTGGTCTCGGTGAGGGTGTTCATTGGAAGGCGGGTGATGATGATGATAGGCAGGCTGCTCTTGTTTATTTTTAATCTTTCGTTTTCTGGGGTGCAGGTCAACAGGTTCACTTGTATCCATTTTCTCAGTCCCGTCACCAGTACTTTGTTTCTAAAAAATGCATGTTCAGATTAGCTAGCTAGAGTTATATTTAATTTGTTTATATTTAAGATTTATATTTAATATAAATTGCTAATTTTAAAATATTCCTTACAGAACTAGTTGATGGACCAGCTTCTGCTGACCCTTGGCTATCCGTTTGATGCGAATGACTAGGGGATGGACACGCACTAGTTTTGGGAGAGCTACTACTCGGTGAATTTGGAGTATGAGTTCCTCCCCCTTCCTTCAGAATTCTTTGGGAACTGCGAGTAACACGAATAGGTTTATCCTTTTCCTTGTGATTAGATCCAGATTCCTTAGAATCTTTGTCCTTTGATGATCCATCTTTATCTTTTTCCATATCTCCACTACTCCCAGAAGCCGACGTAGAGTGGCTGCCTTCTTTCTTGGATTCATCTTCTGACTTGGATGTCTTTAAATCAATGTCCATAGGTGATGTTCCATCTCCGCCGGATGGAGAATTATCCTTGGATTTGTCTGATCCAGGATTTCCACCGGTTGATGATGAGGTTCCTCCAGAATGTGAAGTTGTAGTTGCAGTCGTTTCCCCGCTACCAACACTTGGTGGTCCAGATGTTAAAGAAGCTCCGGACGCATTCTTAGCATCCTTTCCATCAGTTTCCTTGTGGTCGCCTGTTCCTGCAGTATTTGTAGGTTTTCCAGAAGACGAAGTAGAGGAGGATCCAGACTCCGATCCCCCAGACCCACCACCCGTGTTTCCAGACTCAGCTGAAGATGGTACAATATATGGAAATCCATTGCCAGATGTTGTACCCGAGTTTTGTGTCGCAGCCTCTTCTCCACTAGTACTAGTTTTATGTGATACGGAAACTGACGATGTTCCACTGGTAGCAGAAGCAGTGGTAACCGTGCTATGATGAGATTGCAACACAATTTTTATAGGAGGCACCTTGGGACCTCCGCTGCCATTGTTGTTTCCCGATCCCCCGAAACTAGTGGTTCCTTGAGTACCACTACTAGGGTTACTTCCACTTCCTGACAAGGAGCTACTGGATGCGGAAGATTCATAGCTTCTACTTTTGCTATCTTCAGATTTGTCCTGTGATGGGTTGGTAGAAGTCTCATTAGATTTTCCAGAAAAGATTGATGAGCCTTTACTGGAAGAGTCACTAGGATTGGTTCCACCAGATGCTGAAGAAGGGCTCCCTGAAAGAAGACCGACACAATTAATACTTGAAATACAAATTTACAAGAGGGAAAACCTTGCTACTAGCTACATACCTGCTTGTTTGCTGCCAGTGCTTCGAACGCCACGTCCCAAGCCACTCAACGAGCCATGCGAACCACTCCCAGGACTATCTGACCGATCTGATTTATTATTTTCTTTCCTCATCTTCCTCCGCTTGTGTTCAGTTCCAGCGTCAGTCTCACCAGGCTCCGTACCCTGTACAGAACTAGGATTCGAAGATCCGCTGATATCAGAAGGAGGTCGTTTCATTGCAGATGAGGAGGTGGAAGTTGGGGTCGCTAAAGCTCCTCCTGTGGAAGGTGTTCCAGTAGCCACAGGAGGAGTTAGCGTCGGATTCGACGATGTAGGATTTTGAGACGACGTTGTTGTTGCTGTATGAGATGACTTGGATGTGTCTCCTGAGCTGGAAAAACTAGATTCTGTGGATGCCGAGTTTGCACTTGACACCACGAACGGATTATTTATGCTCAGCGAACTTGCAACAGTCTTCCCAGTATCTTTGGTGCCACTTGTTGTAGGGTTTGAAGAACTTGAAGACGTTGTAAGTGAGGTGCTTGTTGCAGTTACATCCTGAGATATAGGATTCGAAGTTGGTTTTGGAGGAGAAGGCACTCTGGCCTGAGGTTTCCCTACGTTTAGTGCGCCAACTCCCAGAGAAATAGTTACCGAATGTGGTCCACTACCACTACTACTTCCTGTTGTTGAAGTAGACGTACCACTAGATAGTGATGGGAATGATAGTGAAGATGAGGTTGAAGTTGTTGTTTTTGTAGTATCAACGCTGCTAGACGATGTGGAACTCGGAGTGCTGCTTCCGCCAGCACTACCAACTGAAAGAAGTGAATGTGGGGATATGGAAAATTTGGCTGATGTCGGTTTTGCTTGCGAATCCTTCTGTTGCTCGTTGTCGCCTGTTTTCGTAGGAATGGTAGTAGAAGATTCTGTAGAAGGTTCGGGTTTAGATGATGAGTCCATTCTTCACTTCAGCATCTGCAAAAGTAATCAAGACATTACAATAAGCATTATGTCATAAACTTATTATTTGTGATGATTAACAAAAATGACAAAAGGACATTAATTTACAATAAAGATAATTCTTCATTATTTCGCAACTTTCATCTATTCTCAAGTTAGATGTAAGCCAAGCACTACAACATTCATACGCTCAACAAATCATATATTAATAGTTTTATAGAAACATGTAACTGGACATTACTAAACAGTTACTTCCGATATTCCGGTATGATGCAAAACACAATCATCTCTCTGTTAAACCAGAGGATGTAAGAGTTAACTACAGTAGCGTTCATTTCAAATTACATATCAAAACAAAACAATTCAACATATCATCGAATATAAAAAGGGCATTTTTCAAGCTCGTAAAAAACAAATCAAAATTCAAATCAACAAATAATTCACAAACCTCAATAATAGATAAGTAGGTATATACAAAGCCAAAAAACAAACGTTTTAACATTTCATACCAAAAATGATGTAAAACATCGTTTAAAATTCATAAATACAAACATTCCTTTAGATATGCATCGCATCACAAATTCACCTACGTCATGCATGTATAAATAGGTAACTTTTAAGTATTTTATTAAAATAAGAAGGTCAAATAGGTTTAAAGTATTGATTTACTACAGAAATCAGAAGTAGGGAACGGAACATTCCAAGATTTAAAAACAGAAATATATACAAGAGTTTGAAAGTGTCAGAAATAGCAAGAATATAGAAATAAAACTTGCTGTACAGTCTATAGGAATCAAGTAAAAACACTTTTAGTAAAAAAATCAAGACAGTTTTACTATCTACGCATTTTCAAATGATTTTTACCATATACTCAACCTTAAATCCGGACTTCGTCGCAAATACAAACATTAGGAATGCCATCATCGCCAACTACAAAATAGCTGGATTGAATGTGTAGCACACGCTTTTTGGGTTGTCCTTCTCCTTTATAACTTTCAATTCTTATGTAGCTTTTCTCGAGAAAAATCAATTTCACTCATGGCCAGATTCACTAGAACAGTTGTCTTCTTCACTTGATGATAACGATGATGTAATTCAGTCAACTAAAAAGCTTTAATGATAATAAACGCGTACCCAATTTAATTATCGAAGCAGTTAAGACATAGTATTCCAACTAATTTACTAAATGATAGAACTACACTGAAATCACCAGTAACCATTATATAGACTTGCGAAAACTTGCTCTGAATACCAGGACGCATTTCTATCTTTAAAAATTGATAGTTTTGATACCATGCTTTTGACAAGCTATTTGTGGAATTTAAAGATTTTCCCCAAAAACGAAGAATAGTAAAGAAAATCCAAAGACAATTGTAAAAATTGAACTGCTACAAAAACTCTAGTACCAATTTAAACTAAAGAAGACCCATACACCGTTACCTTCACCATTCTTAAACTTAACCCAGGAAGATAGCTTTAGAAAATTTGTACATTGTAACCTGACTCTTCTAACTGCCTCTACTATTCAACATATTCCTGAACCTGACTCAAAACCTGAATGTTATAGGTAATCATTGCACAACTTCATAATAGTAAAATACTCAATCACAGACAGGAAATGCTTTGTACTCTTTCCAGCACATTAACAATGGAACAATTTTTTAAGACAAAACTAAAGACACGTGAGAAAATCACACCACTTTTACTACTTTACACAAAAAAATAATTAAAAATTCCTTCTAAAACACCTAAAATACCTTACCAATTACTGTTTTCCTCTAAACAAATATTGTTTTAAACACGGTCCAGCTCTGCTGCTCTCCGACTTCTTCAGATTACAGAATACAGTTAGTAGTTAGTTTAGTAGGAATGTTATAATATCCAGTTAACTTTCCGCTGTTCTCCCGTCTGCAATAAAAGCATACAAATATTCATTCCATTAAACCATTCACACCGGAAATTACAACAAATTACTTCAAAGCAATCAGTTAATCACAACTCACCTCTTAATCCACTTGATTCCCGTCCTCGTCCTTCCTTCCTTCAACCCAAAAAACAGCCCAAACCGACAACCGACGCCACAACAAAAGCCTTCTTTAATCACCCAACCAATTAATTAATTAATCAAGTAATTTGGTTCTGTGCGTCGTCAGCCGTGCTTTTAAAAGCAGTTGAGAGTATGTGCACGTACGCACAGCAGATACGCAGGGTAAACAAGCTACGCATCTGCTGCCACACGAAAGTAGTCAAGTAGCCACAAAACGCATCTAAATCAGCTGCTAGCCTACCTACCCAACTGAACACAGATGCACAGACAAGCTTGTATACAAGCTTAGGTCTCCGCTACTCTAAAAACCACTCAACTTTCTGTCGCACTCTGCCCCAAGCCGTTTGTTATGCAAGCTGGCGCAAAGGGAAAAGTATGTGCCATACCTTCGCCGTAGAAACAGATACCTTTGCAAAATACATTGCTGGCTAGGTAAGGGAAAATTACGTGGGAAAAAGTGGTCAAGGGTTTCATTTTCTCTGGTTTTTCGGCTTGTTGTCCACAGTCGTGTTTAAAGTGCACTTTAAAAGGAGCAGAAGAGGACGGAATAATTTTTTTAGAGTTGGCTGAGGGGACTTTGATTTTTACCGTTTTGTTTTACTTTAAACCGAGTGCGCAACAGTTCAGCTTGTGCAAGATAGCTTGTGTTTTTAAGTTAATTTTTAAACAGAATTTGTGGCTATTTAGTGAGTTTTTCGGTACTTCGGACTGGGAAAAAGGTTGAAAATCTGGTAAGAAACTTATTTGGATTGCTGAAGGGAGGATTTGGAGGAATTCCTGGTAATTAATGATTGTTTGGCTTGGTGTTTTAGGTCAGTAACTGGAGGAATTTTTGTACCAAAGGAGTGCGTATTTGAAGCGTTTGGAAAGATGCCAAGAGCAAAGAAGGTAAGCTAGAGTTATGCTAAAGATTTTAATGAGTGGAGGAGAAGGATGGTTAGTTACTTATTTGATTTGTTTTAAAATGTTTAGAGTAGTCCAGAGGTTGCCGATGCAGCACCTGCAACCAACGAAGAAAATCCAAAGCAGATAAGGCGAAAGGGCAAGCGTCCAGCGGAAGATCAGCCGGATGATGAAGAAACAGTCCCGACCAAAGCCGCAAAGACGGCTGTACTTGCTAAATCTAAGAAGCAGCCTGTAGCTGTCAATGGGGATGGGGAAGCGGAAAGCATGGAGACTGATAGCAGTCCACCACCGCGCAAGACGGTGAAGGCAAAGAAGGTCTCAGCAAAAGCCGGAAGTTCTTCACCGGCGATTGTGAATAACCTGGAGTCTTTACCTGCTGCTACGTTGTTCTGCTTTGGGAATAATGACTGTGGGCAGCTGGGTCTTAATGAGCTAAATATTCAGAAACGAAGATTTCCGGCCTTAGTGCCGAATTTAAGTGACAGGAAGGTAAGGTTTACTTTTTAATAGATTATTTTAGTGGCAGTTAGTAATTTGTGAAAGTTTATTGATTAATATTATGTATTTTTTCTCAAGTTTGTTCAAGTTGCGTGTGGTGGAATGCACACATTGGCTTTGGAAAATAATGGAACTGTATGGAGCTTTGGATTGAACGATGACTTAGCTTTGGGGCGAGTTACTGAGGAAGAGGAAGACGGTTTTGCCCCTGGAGAAGTTACGTTTCCAGGCAAGGTTAAGGTTGTGCAGATTTCCGCTGGTGATAGTCATTCGGCGGCGCTAACTGCGGACGGTGTGGTTTATGCTTGGGGATGCTTTAAGGTGAGTGTTTTTAAATGTGTTGGTGTAGTGTAGATGAGCTTTGAGCTGAAGTAAAGATGTTTTTACTTTTCCAGGATGATAACGGAAACTTCGGTCTGGTGGCCGATGATGGAGATATATGCCGTAGAGTCCCTGAACCTATATCTGCTGGTTTAGGTGTAAAAATCACAAAAATTTCTTCAGGCTCTCATCACGTTGCGATGTTAGGGGAAGATGGTCTTGTCTACACCTGTGGAACGGGAAGTCAAGGACAGCTAGGTAGGATAGATCCGGAAACCGAACCTAAAAGAGTTACCCGATCAATGGCACAAAGTACTGCACGAGGCCCTGCGTCAAAGAAAGGTTAGAAAAGGATTAAATGATGAATTCTGCGATTGCTGCGTTGATTTTTTTTCAAAGTTTAATGATTATTGTTATTTTTATTATTTCAGAACAATTGTTAAACCCAGCAGTGGTAAAAATTGGACGTGGTACGAAATTTTCAAATATATGGACTGGAGAGTTCTCTACATACTGCCAAACCAACAGCGGAAATGACATTTACGTTTTCGGGCTTAACAACTATGGGCAGTTAGGCAGTAAAGTAAAAGCTAAAGCGGAAGAAACTGTGATGTATAAGCCAACGAAAACTAATTCGTTCAAAGGAAAGGTATGGAAGCAAATTGCTGCTGGTATCCACCATGCTGTGGCTCTTGATGTTGAAGGTAAGCATAATACATTTTTAGCTGTCATTTTACAACTTTTGTGAATTTAATTCGATTAAAATGTTCATGTTTTTGGTAATTACGTAGGTAAAGTTTATACTATCGGCAGAACTTCTGAGGGTCGACTAGGTCTGGGACCAAATCTTGGTGACCATTATGATACTCCTCAATTGGTGCAAGGACTAGCAGATAAAAAGTGCGTGGATGTGGCTGCGGGTACTTCTACTTCCTATGCGTTAACTTCCGAAGGACATTTGTACTCCTGGGGATTTGGAGAAAACTTTCAGTTGGCCGTTGGGGATGATGAAGACAGAGACGTACCCACAAGGTGCAACGGAAAGAAGGAAACTCCTATCGAAGGAAAAGTAATTTGCATACAAGCAGGAGGGCAACACGCAGCAGTGACCATTGAAATGCCTATAGCTGTAAATGGAAATTTGTAAAGACTGATTATCAAGTGGAAAGAACATGGAAGACGTATGAATTTTAGAACTTCAGAGTGTAAACTTAGCTTAGTAATACTAATTTATAGCCAAACATTAACGAATTTATTCGACGGTATCGCAAGATTGGTTTAAAGAGTAGTAGATGGGATTGTTCAAGTAGATCAAAATTTCTTGTGCCTTTGAACGAACAATGATTTTTAGCCAATTCTATATTGAAAAAATTTCCCCTTCAGTACAGTATGAAATAAATATTTGTAACGATAAATTATTTATAAATGCTAGAAGCATAAGTTTCATGATTGCATGCAATTGCACGTTACTTAATTAATTATAGAAGTAGAAACTGCTGGACAGGCAAAGTGAAAGAAAATGATAAAACATTTTTGTGACAAGAAGGTTAAAAAATTAGAGACAACCTTCTTATATATTGCACTTAAGTTGAATAACTTATATCTTATTCTTTACCCAATGGTTTATGAAATAAAATACTTAATTTGAATAATATCTCGCTCGTGTTAATTTATTTTAAAACTTTGTATGAATGAAATGCAAGGTGAAATAATTGCGGTTTTTCTTCATGGTTGTAAATCATACATTTTAATTCGATTGACATTTATTTAGCATTTATAGGTTGTTGCATATCATTATACTGTTTATCTATACCTTCAGGTTACAGGTAGAAATTCACACCCTCATTTTATCCTTTCAAACCTTAACCTTAAATATTTACGTGCAGGTGATAAGGAGTTTTAAAAGGAAACTAAATCTCTAAAGATTCAATTGAACAAGTCAACCTATAAGAATTTATAATACTACATGTACAAAGTACAACAGTACATAAATAGTTGGAAATTGGAATAAATATTAACAATAATTATAACATAAACAATAAATAAAGCATTTTTAGGAAAATTAACGCAACGTTTTATGTATCACATGCGGGCTTAGCTTCGTTTTACATAATTTTACACAAAGGTACAGCAATATCAGTGATTAAACTAGAGTTTTTCATGAATTGAATTTGACACAGAATTTGTCACTTTACAAGAAACGCTTTTTCTATAATCTCATCTCACTTCAGCTTAATTACGAATGTAAAGTGGATACTTTATACTCCATTTTGATTTCACTTCAAATTCATCCCATATTCAAGTTGAAGAAGGTAATATCGCCATCATAGTCACAACTATCTCCTAATTTTCCTACCAGAGGAGTTTCAATAAACATATCTTATTCTTTAAATAGCTGATTTCGCACATTACATTAAAGGTAATCAGATAAGCCATTTTCCGCTGTTGCTTGATGTAATGCTCGTTTCACGGTACTAAATTCCAGATTTTTAGGTAGTACATTGCATAACATTTAATTCAATATTTTATTTACATAATACGTATGTATATACTTTTTATGACATTTTTACGAATAATGGATTGCACAGTAAATTACATGATAGTTTATTACATTTTTATAATGAATATTTTTATTATGAATAGTAAATGGTTTTTGACTAGATAGGAAGTAGGTACTTGTGTTGTAATACAAAGGTACACTCAGTACACTAGTTCATATTTTGATGTTTTTCCTCTTACATCTTAGCTGTATACCCTGGGTGTAGAATTCTAAATCCTCAACTTCTTTTTGATTTCAGGTTATAATTATCATCATTGATTTGATATAAGCAATGATGTAAGTCAAGCCTAAATTAACTCGTATAGTATAGGTATGTTTCGTATATCTAATTAAATTTTTTACGTATTTCATTGTTTTGAAGCAAAGCAAATCTGCATTTTGGGATGTTCTGGACTACTTTCAGAAAGCCCCGCATTAAGAATATATTAGCTATCTGGCTATCAGCTTTTATGTTTCAAAAGTTCCCATTTAAAATTTTAATATTTTCTAATTGTTTGCATGTTTTCTATGATTAATTTACAGGTATACATAATTGCATCCACACATTGGTTTTACCAGTCACACGCACCCACAGAAGCATGCCTTGGATATGGTATTGACGATTATATTTATTTTAGTTTTAGGATATTTTTGAAAAATAATTTACCCTAAAACACTATCCATTGATAGATATGGAATTCTTTTCACATTGGCTACTCAGCTAATCTTTAATTAAAACAGTTAACAGATAGTCTAAATAAATACTATTTATGTTTAAGCTTATGTTTTGTGTTTATAACATTTTTTGGTAAATTCTGAATGCAACATAATCGGTAACAAAATTAATGCCTTTTCTACAAAATGTTGATCTTTAAAACTTTTTGTTTCGTTTTGTCAGTTAAAGATATGATTCAATTGCTCATTGTATCTCTATTCTCTAAAAATATTACCTGAATCCTGTAGCTATGCATAGTGGAAATTTACGCATGTAACCTGTACATATTATGGAACATTTCCTAAAATAATAATATACCTATTACGTATATTATGCACTATATCTAATTAGTTTTGTAATGGCAATATTTACAATTTTATAATGCTCTTAATCTGCTACTCACACAAATTTGTTTTTGTACATTTGGTTTTTAAAACTTTTTGCATTGCAAATATAATTCATATGCTTTTTAAAAATATTCATAAACTAACTATATCATATTATGTACAACACAGCACAATATTATAGCTTAACTTTTCTTATCATTTTACTTACGAAGAGCACCCACTTACTCAGTGCCACGATTTGTTTGGCAAACAAATATAATACAAATTGTTCTTAGCTTTTAAATTGAAAATAAGATTTGTAAACGTTTGATATCTGCCTACGCTGACAATGAACCAACAAAATTTCATTCATTCTGTATACTACATAGCTAACCATGTAAACATGCTTCCAGCATAGCAATCATCCAAATAAATACTTAGTTTAATTTTTAAAAAGCTAAAAACATTTAACTAGGCATTATGTACAACTTTAAACAATCTAATATTTACAGTGCAACCTTCATAGTATGTACAGAATTGTAAATGAGATCTCTGCTTCTTACACACCTACATTTTCCTTGAATCCATCTGCGAACATATTTGTGAATTATAATATTATTTAAACTGGATATTATAGCAATAGATAAATAAAATTGCATAATAATATTTACATAATTTACAAACTTAAAAGCAACATTTTTACATGTTATAGAACATACAAATTTTAAATCGTATTTACAAAGCACGTGTCATGATTACTGTGATTAAATTATCTCTAGAAATTTGTGGAAGAGCTTTTTAAAGTAAGCAGACCAATGTCCTTGATTAAATATAGCCGAATTAAATAACGAGTTGTATGAGTTGTACGGGTTATTTCGTGGAATGATTTGATAAAAAAATCATGACGCCTCCAAAACATAAAAGGATTCCTGACTTGCATCTAGCTCTGGTCATTACTTTATCATTAGTTACCTCTAACAAAAAATTACATTTTTCAAAGTGTACGCTTAAAATCTCTTTGAACATAATGTCATCATCGTCATTGTCATAAAGTGTATCCATTTCTCTTGACAATATGATGAGAAAAAACCCGAAATGGCAACTGTGGAGAAAGTGGAGTGCATCAATTTTCTTTTTACTTTGTACCAATTCAATTAGTGGGGGAGCACAAGGCGGAGTACTCCTCCGTTGACGGACTCTTGCACAGCGTGGTCTGAATTTCCGTCGGTGCGGAAGACAGCGTTGTAACTAGCGCTGAAAGCTCAATATCCTGATCATTCCTAGGCTTCCTTACTATCAAGCAACTTTTCACTGGCTTGGATCGCTTCAAGTCCATCTGCTGTTGCGGGTGATGCTGGGACTGTTGTTGGAGTTGTGGCTGCTGCTGCTGTTGGGCGTGATGATGATGGAGTGCCGACATCTTGTTGACTACCACTGACCCTGATTGAATTTGACTCGTGGGCGTTTCGCTCTGTGTGGGGGATTAGAAGGAGAAAGCATTAAAACTTGAGTATTAGGTTATGCAATAAAACATTTATTTTCCAGCGTAATAAACATGTACTAACTACTGCTGCGCACAATTGACAATGAAGGGCTACGTATACAAAGTTTATTGGGGTAAAGTGAACACACTTGAGATGAAACAACAATTAGCTAGACAGCTAGACAAATTATGTAACACTAAAAATAGAATTAGTCTGAACAGCTTGTCCATTGATAAAAATGAGTAGAGTGAAAGCATAGGGAACAAGTTGACACTAAAGTGAAAGCAGTAATTATGATGTTCCGTGGCCTACGCTGGTCATAAATAATTTCAGGTGACAGTGACAGGGAAAAAGTTGGTTAAGCAATAATCTGTACTTATTGCCAAGTTTATGAGAATTTGTCCCACACATTTACCAAATACCAGAGAGAGGTTAGTACGGATAAAGGGATTAACTGATTAGCACATAATAGTTTATATAGCACACGTAAATAAAACACAGTACAATGTCATGATAATGTATGATGCTTGGTCCCATTTTCTTCTTTGGATTGATCAAGAAGGAAAAAGGGGCAAATCAATTAACACACGCAAATATTTACAGGTTTCATTTCGGGTGAAGGGTGAACACACAGAATATAAGTGAAAGTTTGAATTGTACTTGTCACGGGGTAAAATGATTAGGTACACACGTGCAACAACATTTAGCACACAGATAGTTTACGGGTGTCACATTTATTGGGATCACGAACAAACAGAGAAAACGCTGAGAACACACACGCATGAAAAAAACCTACCCCGAGCACGAATGTCGTAGTCATCTCAAAGCTTTCTGAAGACCCGTTCAGTTTCAATTGTCAGGAGCCATTATGGGAGTAATGGGTCATGTTGCCGGAATTTGGAGTTTGAAATTTCACTTCTGTGTTGTAGTTTTTTAGTGATTAACCGGTAGATTAACCAGAGAGGTTGGAAGAAGAAGAACAAAGAGAAAAAACAAGGTTTTAAAGTAAAGGTTTGCAGCAAAAAACGGTTTTTGTTCCATAAAAATGTTTCGTAGAATAGGTGGGGTGGTGGTGGTGGAAAGTCTATGAAATTGAATTACTTTCCAAAAACGCACATTCATCTCATTATTGGTACCACACACAGGTCATTAGTACATGTTAGTAGTACAATGATGGGCGGGTTTATATATGGAACATGATGAAACGGTGATGTTGAATATGTTTTCATTAAAATGCCCTATATTTTCTTCTGTAAATAGATATTTTTGGGGTGAGATAAGCCAAGCTCACATACCTTTGTTTAAATTAGTAACAGCAGATCCGGGCGGTCTCCTAATTCCACTGTTGGCAGTGGATGATCGGATGGTGGATTGGGTGATTCGATCAGACCTTGTCATTAATGAGTCGGTCAACGAGGTGAAATCCGTTCGCTTCTGAGAAGTATCCTGGCCTGCCCCTGCTCCAAATCGACGCTTGTTTCCCGTCGTTGGACTGGATTTGCCTAGATTGGGACAGCATCTCATAGCCAGCCAGTTGATGAACCTTATTTTTCTGGAGGAAAATGGGAGATGACACAAAAAACATTTTATCACCTTGCTCCTAATAATCTTGTATAGAATATTTTGCACAAGCAAGGACACGTCATGACACAGAAGCAATACATGTAGGTGGATAAGTAGACAGAAGAGATAAGGTCACAAGTCTATCAAAAAACCTTACAAAATTTGGAGCAATCTAAAACGCAGAAGACTCCAAGTATTTTACACCCTATCCCAATTCCCAGTCGTTTTAAAAGGCAAAAACCATAACTTCATTTTCCTCTGCTCTTAATGAGAGTTTCACTTCACTTCATAAGCTAATCGATTTCCCATTTTGTCTGCACCCTTTACACACAAGTACTCTTGTGTATAAATAGGTTTAACGAAAATAGCATATTATTCCCTTGAAGAGTAAAGCTATAAACTTGAGCTAAACTTCAATTTATTTTCTTTCATTATTAATTTGGTTTGTGGGTTGGGGTTATGTGTGCACATGTTTAGCAGAGTTTAGACTTGCGACGCAATATCTCTTAGAAAAGGAAAGCGTTTTCTGAGAAAAAGTCTATTAAACTGACAGTGGCAGTATAGCAATTAGAAAGGACTGGCTATGTATATCAAAGCATGAGAAAATGTTTTCTTTTTTGGGTAAAGTACCTCAGGTTTCTGCAGATATGAGTGGAGAACAAGCAGTAGATGATTGGATTAGCGGCCGAGTTGAGGGGGGATAAGCTCGTGAAAAACGTGCTCAGAGCTGTCATGGTTTGTGTTTTTGGAATGAAGTTGTACACTTGGAGCAGGGAAAACACGACGTAAGGACTGGAACAGCAGATGAAAACTGTAAAAGGGAAAGAAAAATTAATTATACAATTAAAATTAGCCTATGAAGTCATTGAAAAGTCACCTTTTTATTTAATTAAAAGCACACATGACATTATAATGGGCATGCTGGTAAATATAATTACCGAAAACAATGACAAACGTCATTTTGACTGATTTTATTTTCGCCTTTGGAATCAATCCCCGGGAAGAAGCCCGTCGTGAGTCGTCATCATGAAGGGGGTCGGGTTTGGTACCGTTCTTGCCTCTTCGTAAAATGCCATCTGCATCAAGTAAAGTGGAAAATGAACAGTATGGTTAGATTTTACCTTGAGCAAGTCAAGCACACTCTCAGACACCATTTGGTTTCCAACTTTTTTGTTTAATTTATAGTTTCTACGAAAAAGTTTGTAAAAGTCTTAATTTTTCTTACTCTTACTTGACGACTTTTTTCCAGTTGGGGTAAGGATTCGAGACTGGGTCCATATCGTGTGCACCATGATTGTATAACAGATCGCAATGATGAAAGCAGGTATAATGAATAGAGCAATTGAGATGATTGTCATATACACCTGCCATTCCACGGGCTTCATGTCAATCCAGCACTGTGTCACGGTTGCTTTATTTTCAAAGGACAATGAAAGTGGTAATGAAAGCTAATTAAAAACTTGGAGAAAGTGAATTAAATCATAGTTTTTCTCAAGTGCTGCGTCTGGTCTATTTAATTCTTTGAGAGAAAGTTTTGCTTGGAAAAAGTTTGCAAGTTTGCTAATTGTGATAAATGAGCTGAGCTCATAAAATTCTTGGCACTGCATTTTCTTAATTTTAAAGAAAGTTCCTGTCCATCCTAATTAAACTTGATGAAGGTCAACACAAAAATATTTCATTAGATTTTTCTCTCTTTATAAATATCTAGTGGACATGGTCTAATGAACATTATATACGCGTTTGTGCACAATACACCATCATAGCATCATGTTATCATGCCTGATTTCCAGGAAACCTAAATAGAAATCAGAGACCACTATCAACTATATACAAACGCTCATCCCTATCATTAAAGTTTATTTCTGGACAAAAATGTATGGCATTTTCCAAGTAAATTTGCGCCTCTATCTCTCTACTCGACGTTCCTGTTTCTTCATTTTACTTCTCCTCTTCAGCTTATATTTCCTCCAAACTCGCCTATTCAGTCGACTGTGCTAAACATTCCCAATTAAAAATGACTGCATGCAACACAGCAGCTATTTTGTATCTTGTTGTGTGTGCTATATGGAGTTTTGGGTTTTCTGGAGAATATAATAGGAAGCTGTATCTATACATAGACATTTGCGTCATCCAACTGGAGAATAATAGGACACATCTCGCATTTTCCATACAAAAATTTCATAGTGAAAAATTTGTTTACTAGTTACAACTACTTCTGACTTGTAATAATGTATAAATACAAAAATATGCGTGTTTTTCCCTCATTTTTGAAATTCATTCCCCACAGCACGTATTATAATAGCTTAAAAATACACCACGTTTCTGCGTAAAAACTAATTTAGGCAACTTTATCATTTTCCCATTTTTTCCTGAAGACATGGAAGTGTTGACAAAAAAATTTCGGATTTGTGAGCCGAGCTTACTAGTTCTTTATTATGCAAGTTTTGCTCGATGAATAAGTAGTTCCATTCAATATTTTTCTACGGCTTTGCTTGATATTATTATTTTGCTGTCAGCAAAGCCATTTCAATATGCGTGTCTAGTGCCTTCAAATTTTGATTTGAAGAAGTCTAGAAAAATGTAATGAAAATGCTTTTCTGCTATTATGTATTATACAATTCCAACATTACAACATGCCATACTATGAAATTGATTTTTCTTCTGTTACTGATTACTTTGGACTTTATCCCCTTTAGTGTACTCATCGTGGGTATCCAGTTGTAAAACGTGTAGTACAACATCAACTTACTATAGAACTAATACTTAATTAAGCTTGTTGAAAGACACAAAAAAACTTACTTCCGGAAAACTGAAAATCTTCTTCATGGAATAGGAAAGCGGATGGGAGTGCAAATGTAAATGATAGTCCCCACGCAGATGCAATTAGAAGACGGGCTCTTCTCCCTGAAAAAATGAAAGATTTTTATATAAGAATTGATGAACTTAGTAAGAAAATCCAAAAGCCAAATCATTATGCAATTGAAAAGAATAAATGGGGCAAAGCAAGACAGCTACACGTTTTCCCTTCAAGTTGTGCAGTAGTGCAGTACATGACATATGACCTTGATTTTTTTTGCATTTCAACTTTAGTTTTACCCATAAAACATTGAACTGAAACCTTATTATTTTTCCACGTGTGTCTAGCATGCGCCACAGAAAATCCTTTAACTTGATCAAATGAAATTTGAAACGGCTAGTTGGAACATTGAATTGAAAGGTGTGGAAAATTGAACTGAGTGACTGCTTTTTTTGCTTTTTTTATACAAAAATGGAAAACTACATAGACAAAGCCAATCTATACAGCGAACGTCCCCGTTTTCATCTTGTAACGCCTGATTTTCTCACATATTTAAAGTTCTGGGTAAATGTAGAATGTCAGCTACGCAGTCAATCTTTTTTATGGGTACATGCACTCATTTCTTTGTGAAAGGTCGTGTGGATCAATTTTCTCTGTACATTATTGACTATCCCAGCGTAAAAAATTACTTTGATGTTTTTTTGGACCTCAATATTATGGTTTAGTATTTTTCATGGTTTTAGTCGAACCTCAGCATGTACCTTGTACTACCTGTCATGTCAGTTGTTTTCGGGCACATAGAGAAAGCATAAAAGCGTGTAGTGTGAAGTGTATCATCACATAACTGCTGGGAAAACTTCAAAAGAACAAGCACAAATATATTTTATGGAGCAAAAAAGACATGGATAACTTACAACTTCCTGAGAACTTGAGAGGATGAGTGATGGCATCATATCTGTCAATACTCAGGGCGACTAGAACGTAGTTTGATGCGTAGATGACAACCGTCTGGGATTATAAAGGAAAAAAAGTTTGTGTAAGTAGAGCATATTATTTAATCCAAAAGAAAAAATCATGTTTCGCTTGCAGGTGGGATCAATTGGGAAATCAAAAACAAATTTCAATCTGCGATGTTGTGTTTGCATTTTGCATATGAACACTGTGGAAAATTTTATGGATTTTTAAACAACAAAAGCATTCACAGACTTATGCAACAAAAAATATTCACACGTTATGCATAAAAAAGACAAATTTCATTAGATTTGTTTTGCTATCATATCAATTTTGCAATTTTGTATACAAGGTTTTCTGCGAAACGACACCCAGTTTCCAGAAAATTACGTGAGCCCTTGAAACGTGGTATGGTTCAGTGTGCTGCTAACTGGGTCTGGGGAAATTAATAGTTTCTCCTGAAAATGAGCCTGTCCTTGGCCGCTTAATATGGGAACGTGTAATTTATTTACTCAAACACTTGTACTTTCATTTCTGTTTGGTATATATTCAATTTCAGAAAGTGAAACGCATTTTCACGTGATGACACAACAAAAGTGAAAAGATGAATATATTATTACGATACCTTATACAAGTTCAAAGTGAAACTTAATTGCGCGGCCCTCTCTATCTGTTCTTTTGTAACTTGAATTCATTTTCCAAATTATTTTATTATGAGCCCTGACAAGGCTTCGTAATGTACGTGCGTACGTACATGTGAGCAACTTTCACATTGACATGACCTGCATTACATAAAAATAAGCTAGATTGAAACTGAAGCCTTGCATAAACCCACGTACGCCTTTTCTTGCCTTTGAACTAAAGTCACTAATGTTGTAATTAGGACAAAACTTGGGATCGTAGGGTTCATGTCACTTTCACATTGAGCCATTAATGAGCTCCTGAGTGAACTGTCTTGTCGTTGTAGCAAAGTAGTAAACTAGAACAAGACTCGCAGTGGGACTGAGACGCAGAAATTGACTTCAATTATGTGTTACGTGAACTCAAGAAAATCATCTCATAATCTTGGTCGCATCTAGTTAAGGAATAAAAGTATAAAAGTGATAGTGACAGTGTCTTCTTCTAGAAAAACTTTTTTTCTGCTAACTAGAGTTTCACTAACTTTGTTTTTGTTTGCGAGCACATACACACAGGGAATTAATATTTTCATATTAGTTTTCATGTGAAATAAAAATGTGTCGTTTCAAATTACTTTTGACTTTTGTACTTTTCTCCAGTCTACTGTATGAGCTTTGCCACGGGGCTGGAATTATACTTGGTGCAGGTGAGTAACCTGATCATCAAAATGTTTTTAATTGTATATACCTGATAACCTAGTAATATAATACCTTTGCCTATTTTCCTAATTTTCTTTTTAGCATCATCAAGTCAGCAACCGCTCCCCCCAGACGCCTCCCCGTATCAAACAGTAGACTTTGACGTTCATCCCGGACGCTGTCCCGACATTAGATTTGATTGTGACAGCAAGCCTATCAGATACTACTGCTCGTCTGACCTGACTTGTTTTCGGTTTCAGAAATGCTGCCTATATTCCTGTAGTTATGTGTGCACCGTTTCAAAATCGAGGTCGGGAAGTGCAAATGAAACTGATCCCTATGCTGTGTCAGCATCCGCTATTCCCCCAGATGCAATAATTATGGAAGATGCTCGCGTGCCTACTGATGATGCTGCATAAAAAAGAAACTTATGGGAGTACGGAAACGGAAATGGGGCACTCTGAACCAAGTGGAAAAACGTTCTCATTTTCAGCCTGGCTCGGAAAGCTAGTCAGCTAATTAAACTTTTTACATTGCATTTTACGATACACCGTTGTAAATTGAATGTGGTAATTGCAAAACTTTTTTCCTCGTGTTTTTCAATAACCGAATTTAAACCCCAAAAAAGTTTGTGGGATACAGTGTTCATTCAAAAAAAAAACTTTTTACATTATATTTTGTTGTTGAATATATGTACATTATAGAAAGTATTTTATATAAAGAGCGTTTCATATATTATAAATATGTACTTTGGTTAATTTGTTACATTTACATGTAAAACTCACCTGAAAATACTTGACAATTTTGCACGCAATATTTCCCAAGTACCAAGATACGGTGATCTTAACAAAGATGTCGGTTACCACATTTATCAGTCCAACAGCGAGATCTGTTAATTAACAAAATAAATGGAATAAATTAAACAATTAGACACACTGCTAAAATGTGATTAGTGACATATTGTATAATTTTTAGGCAAACTTCACGATGCTTTGAACACCAAAATATCTAATTGCATCTCTTTCATGAATTTCTTGAGAGCATTTTAGGTTTAAGTAAACTCGTAGAAATAGTATGGTTCACACCTTGCTACACGTGTCACCATCATCGATTTACATTTTCATTACATCAGCAGATCTTTTAGAAAATAAGGTGTTCTAGTAGCAAACTTTCAAAGCTCATTATTTTTTTTTATCAGGGTGCTAACAATTTGGTGGCAAAAGCTAATTGGGAAAGTGTTGCTTTCTCTTTCTAACAAGTCGAATGTTACATATCAATATTGCAACAAACATAACAACAACTAACAACCCGTATTTACACTTTTATTGGGCCGCGTACTAAGCTCACTCATAAATCCAATGTTGGTATTGCCAGCAGCGAGCACATTGTTACACCTGCAACATTTCTACTTTAGAAATCGAGGTTGTACATTATATATTGCGCTTGTTATGCATGCTAATTTTTTTCTTGTTTGTAAAGAAACAACTTTGCAAATAAAGCCATACGTTTTGTTGAGCCCACCCGCATACTAGTCAAAACGCATTCATCCGCACGACTGTACACGTATGCTGGCCCTCACTTTTTATGCAATGCCAAGTTGAAGTTGACATTTAAGTTTGAAAATTATATGCCAGTCACGTCGACATTCTAGAGAGCAATTTCTTTCACAGATTGAGCGCAGGGAAAGCACCTGCTTTTTCCGTTCATTTTGAAAGTGTGTGTTCAACGCAAAAGATGCGTGTGCGTAACAGTTATATATTATAGTATTTTCTACTCCTGAACCAATTCGAATGCGGAATCGGTTTAATGAAAATGGATAATTTCCAAATGTCAAGAATGATATTGCAGTAATGATGAAATATGTCTAATAGCTTGTTTTATTAAACCGAGATGACTTTTAACCTAGTTTTGTGGGAACGCATGAATATTCTAAAGATTCAGTTTTGGAAACACAACATCAGTTTGGAGGGGCGTGGGCTAGAACCAACCTAGTTATAAATACGATAAATAAATACTGATTATTGTAAGTGTACCAATTATGTACAGATTTACATAAATGTTTGGTACAACATTAGAATTTTCAGTAATACAGGGTTAATTGTGGTATTAGATAACTATGTTTAATATGTACTTGCTGATTTTGCACGCCATATCAAATGCGTATATATGCATCCTGTGCCAATTTACATACAGATGGGCTAAGTTTCGAACATGTCCGACATTAACTCGCAGAACTCGTATATTATACGTGGAGGGTTGTAAAAGAAACACTTCAATATCAAAAATTGCTTAATATTCTTCACGTCTCCAGTAAACAACGTCAAACAGTGAATGCTTAGTTAGTTTTACTGTTGTGCTTGCATGAAACACATTCCTAGTTAACACCACTTCATAACGAAAAAATCGGTCTGCAATTCTTGTTTTTTGCGCAATAGTAATTTCTTCGGACATTTTTACTCTTTCGTTTCATTAATGAATCGAAGATTTCGTGGCCGTTGTATAACGTACTTTTATTTTAATAATTATTCGCAAGATTCTCAACTGTATTGGCCTATATATGTATTTGCCTTCTGGCCTAGCTTTTAGAGAGCTCAAAGTTGTGAGAGCTTTTTCTGGAAATATATAACATTCCATAATATGCAGCAGCTTTTATCAGTTGTCTTTTCTTCCATTTACGTAATTTCATGACTTTTAAGTTCTAGTCTGAATATTGTATGAAAATATGCTTGAAATTTAAATAGATTGCCTGATGCTTGTGCATTACTGTTGGTTATACAAGGAAATGATTCTCCAATGGTATGCGGCTCGTTCCACTTTCACTTTTTAGCAAAAATAATGCATGCATGCTTCAGTATTCAGTTTTAGTGTTCGGGTGGTGGTAAAAGCAGTGTCATTGCCAATTGTCATCAAACGATTTTGCAGACGCCAACGCAATCACACTTTATGTCCAAAAATAGACAAAGACTACAAGATGCCAGGCAATGAACCGAGGAAGGGTTTCATAAAAAGCTTTTGTTTCAAAAAGGAAAGTTTTATGATGATCGAACCATGAACTCCGTGCTAAAAGCGACACTAGCCACCAGCTTTGGGAAATGTCACTAATTTCCGAGATGCTCATTTCTCGCCTTAATTTCATTCACTATATATGGCGCTCCTCGCTTCTAGCAAATATCATTGACTAAAGATGCCAGTTTCGCAAATAGTTGCAAAATTTCGAATACATAAAACCATTTTAAAGCAACTAATGGCTCCCCAACTACAGTAGGTATTGCGCAAGCTTAAAATACTATGCAATGCTAGTGATCGCTTACAACTTTTATACAGACATGATAACAATGTATAATTTTTTTTACATTTTACAGCCATCGATAAACAAAAGTTCATAAAGTTTCCGTTTTATATTTCCTGAATTGCACAATATTCATTAAAATCCGGAAACTAAAACCATTACATATTTGCAGAGAACATAACATGATAGACACTTTAGTTTAAAAGTACCAAAATGTGATTAAGTTGTGGCATAGCATACTGCTGACATAATTAAGTATGCCTTGGGCTAGGAAGCCTTTCACCAAAGAATGTGTGTAGGCGTATATTGAATTTTATGTTATTCCATATTTTTTTACTACTTTTACTATTAGAAATAAGGTACTGCATCTAGTACAAAAGACGGAAGCCAAGGGTCAATGGGTGTACGGAGAAAGTTGTATTTATGTGTGTAATAATGCTTGATTTATTTCTGAGAAATTGGCATTGACAAGGTGTAATGACATTTCGGGGTGTTTTGTAAACTTGCCATTATCTTGTTTACTATGTACTTATCATGCAGAAAAAATGTTAACTTGATAAGCCTTTACTACTTATTGTAAACAACTCAATCAATATACACATCAGTTACCCTATTTAATTGTCATATTAGCACTACTATGAGCCATGAGCAAGCAGGTAGAAAAACTCGTAGGAATGTGCGTTCTCCGAAAGTTTTACTGAAGAGAAAGTTGCAACATATTTTGCCTTTCTTTCCACCCCTACACGCTTTACGCTACATTTTACTGACACATTTGAGTGAATCTTATTAGCTATTCATACATTCGCATCTTACACACACGGCACTTGCTACAGAGTACTTTTTTACATTTCTACGGAATCTGTTTCACTCCACAAAGCAGTGTTTGAGTTCCTTTTCCTCCTCACATGTAGACACACACTTCAACTTTTCCTGCGAGATGTTTTTAACGGAAAGTTGTTTTGAAAGAGGTACATCTCTACCATTCATTTTAAGAAGAAAGAGAAAAGGAGAAAAATATGTATATTTGTAAACTATTGTGTGTAGTGTGTAGGCAATTCATGCATGTTGAGCTTTGAGCAATGAGGGAAGAGGAAGAGGAGATTTATGATCTGACAGCTTTCCGGAAGAGAAGCAAGGGTCGTTGAATGGGTCTTCATCCGGTGATTTTTCCACAGTGTGTAGGCATATTATATGCGGGTAAAAATATATATGCGTGGTGTGCCTACATAATATCCTTGATTTTCTCTCTCTTTCGCACTTTAGTTTCAACGGATTTTGCCAATTTCTTATCCTTTAGGAATAGACCTTCTCTGTAAAAGAATTTCTCCAAAGAAGAAAAGTGAAATAAAAATGTGCTTTTGAGGATTCCTATACATGGCTTGTCCTTCTGCACATAATGTCAATGTCGTTCTTGGAAGGAACTATCAACCGGTTTGTCAATACGTGTGTGTAGTTGCGTCCTCCCTGCGTTGCCACTTCACTGCTCAATAATAATGACGAGTTAAAGTGTGTTTCAAAAACCCGGCACAAATTGGGAAGTGGGTGTGGGCGCACAAAAACTATTAGAAGATCTATATGTCAACCTTAAATCGCGTACTAGCATAGCGCTGTACTTTTTTCAGCGGAAATGTTATATCCTGCTAATAATTGTCATCAAAATCAGAAGACCCACATGGGTGGAGAAGCAGCGATTTTTCTCTCTGGAAAGGCCATATAAAGATATACTCAGGTCTATCGTTTGATAGATATATGTGCGTAAAAATACTTGACATTAAATCCATCAAGTATATCAACCTACGACATCAATTCACTTTTTGATTTTCAGCTTGTTATTGGTTAACAAGGTATTTCGTAATGTAAAAGTGAGCAGAGAGGTCAATTTTCTCAAGGACTAATGGCATAGTAGGCTTTTTGTATGAACGTATTGACTTTTAAAGGTATACGCGTCCAGGTGTAGACTTACTGGCAATTTCAATATATTTGGTAGGGATATCTTTAAACAGACTAGAACCAGAGCAGACTCTATGTAGAATGAAGGAATTATACAATGGAGTAAGTTCTCTAGAACTTGTGATCTATTTCAACGAAAAGTGCGCAACACTCTTTTAAACCAAATTCCAGTGAGCTAAATTAAGCAAGCTTTGTGCATTACATATAAATTATTTCTGCTTCGGAAAAAGGTAACAGGTGGTAATTAAACTTAGGCATTGCATAAAGAAGAAACGTGGAAATGGTCGTGAGTCAAATAATTTGAGCTTGAACTTCTTTTCTTCTGAAATAGCTAAATTGGCAGAAAACAAAAACTTTTCTTGTTCACAGCCATTCCTCACCTTCTGTGAAAATGAAAGGAAAACTATTTACCGGAAAAACGTTTTTAGTCATTTCTTGCTCAAACCGCCACTTTCACTTACCAGCCAACGCAAGGTGCATGATGAAAAAGTTCATTCTACTTTTCCTTTGAGTTTTACCCATGGTTAGGGCAGCCAGCACGGCGGAATTGCCGGTGACGATCAAAAAGAGAAGGATGCCCAGGAACGTGAACGTTTCCACCTAGTAAATCAATTTCAAAGAGAAAAGACAACATTTTTAGCTTACGTGAACTCGTCACAACATTCTTGACGTGCATGACATGAGACATAACAGAGCAAATTTTTGAAATTGCTAAACTGTCAAGGTAATGGCAATTTTAGCATAGCATGAAGCATGATGCGTATAAGCACCCAAAAGCAAATGAATAGGTAAGATAATATTACACAAGCACACAAGTCTTCTTTTGAAGAGAATTCCAAAAAGCACGTAGACAAGCTTATTATAATCGCATTTCAAACAGAGTTTAATGAACACATAACTTTGCTCTTAAATAATCCAATATGGGAGTTTGACTAGACGTTGTCGTCGTAAGATGATACAAGCCTATGACAGGCTTGTTATATCCAGCGATATAATATATCAAATTCAAAAAACAATTATATTCTTCGCAGTTACTTGTTAGCATTTTCAACCTAAATGACAACGACAAGCTATTTCTGTCTGTATCTCCAAATATGCAAAGCCAACAGATAATATTACTCTTATGCCTCCATTTATAAAAGGGGTTAGAATTTCTTCACAGTAAAATGCAAAAGGATGAGTTTAAATGGCCCGTGTGTCTGTCCAATTCTGGCAGCTCATTTGCTAAACTCCTTTACAAGCTTACGTGTCTAGGTTTGGGTTTTGGTAGAGATGGCAAAAAGATATTTAATTCTTGGGCATGCACTGCCGCTTCTACTACTGCTGCTGGTTTTCTCCTCTACCACTTCCACAATTGCTACATTAATTACTTCATATTTAACACTGTCATCGTGTCTGCTTCTGCATGCCTTGTTGTGTTGAGAAGCCAAGAATGAGGTAGCAGTAGTAGTAGCACAATGTACCCCTTGTTGTCTTTATCTTTCAGTTCCTTCCTCAAATGGCCCATTTACATCCTCTTTCCTCTTCCCTTTTTCGTCAACTTCCATTAATCACCTAAGACATAAAGCTTTATATATATGCATTCTCCTGCTGCCTGCGTGCCCATACATGAAAATTACCAACTGTTAAATATAGGCATGTCGTTGACAAAAAGTAAAAGACCGCGTTTACCAACGTGCCAACACTAGTGCCAGCATGCCATTAACTAGCAAATGGTCTTGCTCACACAAAATGCATTTATTTTGTAAGTTCGTTAGCAAGGAAGAAAGCATACAGAATTGGCTTGATGTTAACTGCTTCAATTTGATCTTCTTAAGGAACTGAATATTATATGCAGTCAACTTGCTGCCCCCTATTGCAAACGCAACGACGGAAGTGTACATTAACTCAGCAAGATTTCTGGCGACGCCTTGCTAGTAGTGTAATTAGAATACAATGGGAGCTAGAAAACTACTATTCTCTGCGGTTTGCCCAGAAAATGAATAATTGTTGCGAAATGTTTCTTAAAACGCAAAAGTATTCATAAGCTAGATGAAAAATTAGGTAGTGCTGTCATAACTTTATTGTTCTTTTTATTAACAATCGTAGACTGAAAATATTTTCCGAGTTCACTGGATACGGCCAGTTTTCACCCTTGCCCTTTTTCCAACCACAGGCTTCTCATTTTCAATATTGGGTGCATATATTACCTAACTGCCCAACCACAAAAAATATCAAAAGCTGATTTTCAGAAGAATCTCCACCTACACCTACACAAACAGCCATTACACTAATGATCTCTCTTCTTTCTTTTGCGGAGCATTGGAGTATGTAATGAGACGAGATGAGGTGTGACAAAAGCTTTAACCTGAATACATCAAAAGGCTTCACAAAAAATGTTCTAATGATAAATTGCTTTGAACCAGGAAATGCTGCTGTAGGTATATACCACACTTTTGCAATCAAATTAGGAAAAAAGTTGGGATGTGCATCTGAGAATGAATTAATGCAATGAAAGCAAATGAAATTAATTTACTTAGCTGGTTTGGGAATGCAAGTTTGCACACTGGCTAATGATTTATGGTGAAATGAATATAGACAAAATAAGTTAATCCAGTTTTCCGTACTAATGCCCTTAATTAGAATTAATCAACTAATTAACGTCACAGTATTGTTTTGTGGTCATGCAAAGCAAATGTCGATTGCAAAGTATGTTATCTGCAACAAATGTTGGGTATCTATTGACACATGAAAATATATGAATGAATCAGTTTCTTAATTAGCTGCGTGCGTGCTTAACATGTGCTGCTAAAATTGTTATGAAAAAATGTGTAAAAATAGCTTTACAAACCCACAACTTTTTTACTTCTTGGAAAGTTAAAAATGGACCCTGCATTGCAGTATAAGCAGACCGCAATTTTTCATAATCAATCTCTACGTAATGCTTCAAAAGTTGGGTTTGTGCATTTGTCACATTAAATATTTAAATGTCATTGTTTACAAATTTATTTGCACACAAATCTCTAAATCTTCCTAGTAAAAAACATAATATATCTTTTTGTTCAAATGTCAATGCCATTATTGCTAGCTGTACTTGCGTCATCGATAAAGGACAGGAATTTATTAAGCGTACTTTTTCATACATTTTGATTTATTTGTATGTTTTGTGTCTGTATTTGACAGTCAATTTGTTTCTATTTCTAGCATTTTTGAAAAAACCACAAACCGCTGTTCAATCAACAAAAAATAGTATTGTTCTTTAAGCTTGAATGAAAGACAGGCAGAAATCTGAGAGATTTTCATTATGTTATAGGTTATAGAGTAGGTAGAACAATGGACGCAAGAAATTTTGGAAAGTTAGAGTGGGAGCTACGCGAAAACACAAAATATAAACCCAAATATCATTTTTTACTTCCGGAGGTGTGCGCAATGGGAAAACGAGTATACTGTGTCGTTGACGAGCGCATCTAAATTTAGACTTGTGTGCTCTTTATAACATGTGTATATTAAATACAACAACCATTGTTTTCTTTCATTATGGTTTTGGTTTTGTACCTTACAAATTTACTACAAAGCTGTGTATATTATCTTTTCTTTTGTTTATAAAATTATTCCCAGCTAATAATAGGAAACAGTCCTTTAGAATCCCTCAGCTTATAAGCCGCCGGCAAGTACACCAAAACTATAGAATTGGCGGAAATAATCCACCTATGCCTTTGTGCACGTAATTCTGTTTTTGAAGTTACCAAGAACCCGAGGTTTTGCCAATATCACGTAATAACAATCATCCTTGTTGGGTTTCACACTGTTGAATCGATTAATGTATTTTTATACCAAGAATCGAATGGCTTGTGACAATACATTTGTTTTCTATGTGAAAAGGGTGACGCACAACAATTCCGTGTGTTTCTACTTGCGTATCTTTAAATTAAACTTTTGTTTTTCCATCCTTTGCTCGCTTTCTCCGGGAAAAAGTATTTTTTACGCTACGGAAAAAGAAACGTTATCTTACATCATGGCAATGGCGTATTACACGTTACATGGCATATGTGGCGCAAGTAATGCGTCAAGCAAGGCGGGGTTGAACAAAACAGGAAGAGATTGTGGATAGTTGATCCAGCTAATAAATTTTCACATGGACATATCATTTACATGCCGCAAGAACTTTGAAAAAACCAATCTTGTTTTGACTCTCGAAAAACTGTGCAAAAAACGCCGGCACGCTAGAGTTGGCACTGTGTGACTGGATCATATTTATTGTAAACACTTGTTCCATTTTTATCATTATTACGCCCATTATTATCATTAACAGTCAGAAACAAAAGCTTATGCCTAAAGCCATTATTATGCAACATACGCCAGTTCATTTACAGTCAAATGACATAAAAAAGGGGAAGAGACTAAAGGGGGCAGTAAACCCTTGTGTTTTTGACCCACTTCTAATGTGTAAAAGGCTTATAACCAACAAGCAAAGGAAAATCGCCCGTCAAAGCTAGTTACGCTAACTGACATTATGCCAACAACAGAAAACAGATAGAGAAACATATATTTTTCTGATTTTTAAATATATCTCAAGAACATATCAAGGAAAAGACCCAGACCCATGATCTTCTTATGGTTTTTAATATATCCGTTATATACTACCTATACAATATTCCCTTTATTCCATTACCAAAAGAAAAAGACAATTTTGCCATTTTCCATATCTTCCTACTCTTCTTTTTATTTAATAGCCAAGCAAGCCATGTGTAAGTTGCATATGGGCTCTTATTTGCCAATCTGTCCGTGAAAAATGTGTTTGAAACAAGAGAAACCATAAATTTCCAGTTGTTAAGCTCTCAATAGCTCCCGATTTGAATAAATATGTTCCTTGGAGGAGGAAGACAATATGGAGTAGTAATGTACCCAGAGAAAAATGACTTTACAAGCAAAATGATAAGTCACATTTTTAGACAGAAAACTAGGAAAATATATGATAGGAAGATGTAGCAATATGAATATGAATATTTATCCATACTTCAAGTAGTATCCAGCACAGATTTCAGTTAAGGATAATGAAATATAACTTATTATGGGAAGCTATGTATATCCTTATTCGTAGTAGGAAGAAGTAGATATATTGCCGTCCATTTACGGAATCTCCATAAAATAACGATAGTCATTGTTCAAAAGAACCTCTTTGCTTTTTGTGTTTGCATAAAGCATTAAACCAAGAATTGCTTTCTCTCTTCTTCCTTTAGCAGCGTGGCAGCAGCAACAAGAAGAAAGCAGAGATAATACACTTTACAAGTATACTACCCGGTTGCATAGATTTAGCCCGCATTTTTTATCTAGAGATCTGCCTCGTTTTATGAAAAGAATATGCTTGCACAAAACCTATTATCTCTTCCGCACTTTCCAATACAGTTGAAAGCTTTTCTCTTTTCTATTTGCTTTCTTTTGCCTGCCTATAAATATTCTGGGAACTGATGATATGATGAGTGCTGGGTATTTTTTACTCGAGATACTTGATGACAAGTACTTGGAGAAAAAAGTGGTGTAAATTTGGAAAACGGATTGGGGATGGATGATATAGCTTTCACAACTTTATTTTTGGATGATGGAAAAAATTGAAACAGAATACTTCATTGAGCTTCATGGATTATTAACGTTTGAAGTATGAGCTGCATTTTTTATCGAATTTTGCTGATGTGGATTTTTATCAAGGATTTTGAGATGTACTTTTGCGCACAGTAATATGAGTAGATCGCCTTAGCTTACTTTTTTCAAAGAGGTGTCTACTGCATACTTCATGTTTTGTCACTGGAAAGTGATTTGAACTAAAAAAAGAGAAAGTTTGTTCAGATAAATGGACACATTCCTTAAGAAGATGAGCTTCCTGGAGCAGATATGTTCTGTTAATTCCAATTTCCAATAAGCACCTTTCCTTTTCACTTTTTAGAAAAACATGTCAGTGATGTGAAGTCCAAAGCAAAGTAAACCACAGCTCCACAGCATGTTTCTTTTCTAGTATATTCGACCAGCCGAAAGATAGCATCAATACAGAGCATTAAAGTCCTAACTGTATCTTCAAAAATGTGAAAGTTTTACACTTTCTTGGCTATCACTAACTTGTACATTTACCAATTCCCCACAGAAATGCCAGTAGAACAGGACATTTTCTCTATCTCAGATGAATTTCCGCTTCATCGGAAAGGCAAACGGGGCACCTCTTCCGAGATTTTGGTCAACGCTAAACTGCGCACAACCTGGAGTTGGAATCTTGATGGGAAAACCTACTCTCTGCAAACCGTTGACCTGGCCTTGGCACAAGCACAATACCTCAAAACCTATTAAATATTTAATTAAACTTGCTGGGGAATTAGTTACAAGTTACAAGGTTTTCTTGACTAGTAGAATAGTTGGCACTTTTTAAAAAGCATAACATACCTATTTGTATTAGTTATGCTTTCCTAAACCGTTACGAGAGTATATTTCACGCAAGAATTACTTTTACCAATGTACAAACTAGCCTTTTTGCTTTCTCTTGTGATCATTGAACTCTGTCTTTTCATTTTTCTTTCTGTTTCGTTCTGTACATTTTGTAAGTGCATAGTAGCATAACATGTGGGAGGAAAACTTGAAAAAAATAGCAGAGAAAGAGAAACCATCAAAAAGTTTTGGACGAGAACATTTCTTGAAAAAATATATCTATGGCTGAACTGACAATAGGATAATGTGCCCTTAGTCTCACATCTTTTCCCCTTGAACAATTTTCTGTCTCTCGTTTTCATCTACCTTCCGCTATCATGAGCATTGTAACAGTAAAAAAATGCTTTTGAATTGTGTGTAGTGCACATATTATTGCTCAGGCAAGGGAGAACATTCAATGACAAAATAATACGGTTTACATCACTTTTCCGCGTTAACGACACCAGAAAGGAGAAACTCAAGTGCAGATATTACGGGAAAAGTAGCGACTGCAGCACCTACATGGCGAAGAAATAGCAGGTGAGCATTGATCTTCACTTTCGGCAAAAAGACGAAACATTTTCAATTTTACCAATCACTCTGAAAATAATGGGCAAATAAGACCTTTAAGTATGTGTAGGGCAAAGATGAATGAATATTGAATTGAATAAATTTTCTACGTACGATGTACATACCCTGAAGTTGGTGTGAACCTATTCATGCAAGTAATTATGAGAATTTTCCAGATGTACCAGTTCAACTCTACAAAAGCGGAAATTATTGCTGTTATTATTCATGTTGATACGTTGCATGTTGGCTATTCATGAATCATGAGATGGAGCAATGTGCTTTTTACTTTTTAGTATCTCTGTAATTTGGAGAAACAGTAAATAAACAAAACTTTATGACATTGTCGGCTTCATTAATCTCCTTGCGTAAGCAGCAGGAGTGGGAGCAACCTTGGGTTTTTAGCTTTTTAATTACATATTATTATAATTTAGTAACAGAGGAATAAACATAGCGATAATCTTACTCGTGTGGAAGAAAATAAACAAGGGAAGAGACCCGATGGCTGCTTTTTATTATTAATTTATGTTTTTCATGAAACATGGAAAATTGGACACCTAATACGCAACTCAGTTTGACGTGGGCAATTTTTTTAGAAGACAGTAATAACTTCAAGCTGGAAGGTTAAACGTTAAGTCGAATCAATTGTACTTTAATATGTAAACATGAAATTATTAATGAAAGATCAAGCATTTTTAGGTAAAGCTTTCAAAAGAATGCGTTGGTGGTGAGGATGTGGTTCTTGCTAGTATTTGTTTCATTACCACCGCATGTGGGGAAAGGATCAGCGGAAATATTGGTAAAAATTCAAGATAATGCGATGTACCATGCGAAGTGGAGAATTCGAAGAATGGAAACAAAATTAAAACCCCGGGGAATCAGGTCACTGACAGCAGAAGGGCATTTGTTCTTTAGGTACATCCTGTGTATTTACAATTTTATGCCATTTTTATACCAACACAAACAGCAAGTAATCCAGCAAGTCCATCAAGATTACCAAACCGCAAAGTAGTGGGCAGACCGCCAGTACTTACATCTCTAGGTACTCATGAATCATGAATGAACTATATTGACAACAGCAGCAGCAAAACATTGAACATGAACATAACATTTTGGCTCAGAGTCCAAAGATAAAATGTGTAGTGAAGTGTTAACAACGGAAAAATATCAGAAAGCTTAAAGCTGCGCTGAAATATTTATTCTTTGTTTACGCTCTTCTGGTACTTGTCAAGTCAATATAACTCATCTTCCTACCTAAACTGCATAAATTACTTTGTGAAAATGACAAAAACTGTTGAAGTAAAAATGATTAGGTTTGACTTGGCTAAAAGGAAAAAAGACAAGCGAGAAAATTGAATCAAACATCCTGCATCGCAAAACTTAATATAGAAAAATATGATCCATGAGGCTTACACAGTTACAAAGTAAGCGTTGTTTTTGAAAAAAGATTTTTATTCCATGTATGTATGTGTTTATTAATACCAGCAGTACCAGACATCCCGTGATGAAAAAATTAAAATAAATACAGACAAAAGCTTGTTTATAAGCACCTTCATATGTCTGGGTCAATGCCAAGGAAGGTCAAAAAGGCAGACATTTTTATTGTTAGTTAAACACCAATGAAAGTCTTCTCCAGAAACAGTAAGCAAATAGCATTGAAAATAGCTTGAGAGAAAGGATAAGAATCTAGTCCACAGTCCACTACATACTTTGTCAAAACTTCGTATAAATTACTAAAGAATGTTTATTTTTCTTTGAAGTTTCTGGTTTCATAAGAAAATTCCTGTCTGTTCTACCTTTCGTATTCATTACAATGAATTGTGCAATTCGGTGCGTAGTAAACATTTTGTAAACAACAAACAGTACTTTTACTTATGAGCATACTGATGATCTAATACTGAACATATTTTGTAAGAAATTTACTACGAAGTATCGTAATACTCTTGATGAAAGTTAATAAACGACCAATGTTGAAAGCAATGTCTCAGAGACTCCCGAAGCCATTTTTAACTCATTAAGCAACCCAAAAGGCATAAAATTCAAAGATTGGCCAATATCTTAGCTTGCTGGGGTACACTTGTATGAAGCAACAGTGTTTTCTTAATCTTTTTTTGCGTCTTCGTTGGAAATTTGTAAGTTTTGGATTCTAGACGGTTTTTCTAATGAATTATATTGGATACGCTGAACTTTCAGGTTGGAAGCGCGATTTAGAAATTACCTAGTACTGAATCTATTTTAATTATCAAAATATTTCGTGTACTTATAATAATGAATTTCTCAGATTTACACCAATAAAACCTTTAAATGTCATATTTCCCAAGAAAATCTCAAAATATCATTTTAAATATATTTCTTCACTAAACATTTCAAAACTAGCTTAAGAATAACATAATTTTCATTGAAACGGATCACTATAAAAACTTTCTTCTAGTTTTCGCAGAGCGCAAACATGCTTTTTTCAACCAGGAAAAATATTTAATTTGAGTAAATTGCGCAAAGTACAACAACCTCCAGTTGTTCCACTCTCTCCCCAAAGGTATCTCTTTCCATTTCATCATCTTCAGAAAGTTTTCCCATAGACATACATGCATTATTATTCTGCCTGTATGCAACAACTCGCATTTAATGAATCTTCCAAAATACCATCAACTTCTCCCTGTGCGCCATATAATTATTCCGATTTCTCCCCTATAGCCAATTCTATTAGGAAATTAGTCAGTTAACTTTTTCGCAGTTTGCACTTTTCCAGGCAATTCATTACCCCGTAAAAAGGCAATAGATTGGTAGGCTGATAGCCTAGTAGTAGAAACTAGAGAGAAATATATTTACAGAATTCAACAAGAAAGCCTTGTGTACGGCGGCATACGGCGAGCAGCACAGAGAAAGTTTTTGGAGCATTCAGGAGAAAGTCGTACGGAGATTCACGCTGCATAATTTTCCGTGCTGATTCTCTGACTGTGTACGACACATTGTCGCATCTTGGGGGTATATGTAAAAGTGAAAACATTTTCTACAAAAAAACTGGAAAAAACTAGAGGAGTGAATGAGCACACATGCAGAGTGCAGTGTGTGTACATTAGTAGCACTTTCATACACTCATTCTTTGTTACAATAAGTTACAAACACAGATACCTATACCCATGTTTCCAGTATTGAAGCTAATAATTCCTCTGAGTGTAATATAAGCTTCAACAGCAACAAATTATCAAACTCTGAGGACCCACTTTTCTGTCGAACTTTTGCCGATTCTCTTTAGTTTTATGGTAAAAGATGGCTAGCATAACTTTCCCTTTCTAATATTCAGTTTATAAATGTGCAGTAAAACTATACTACCCATGTGGATTTCCATTGTCGCCCGGAAAAAAGATGAGTTAGAGCGTTTCGTACAGATTATGGGCTATGTACAGAATGTGAAATGTGAGCTGTAAATAATTTGCCTATTGATGTTATTTACATTTCCAGTTTTCCATGTTCTCTTGTTACAGAATTTGCAGAATTCAGAATCACTATTTATTAATAGTTATCTGCAGCCTTTGTGGTCCTGGATAAATACAACAGTTTAAAATACGTTTGCCTCCGTAAGTTTCCTCATTTTGCAGGTATTTTTGTTACACCAACGCGATATCGCTTATCGCTATTCTTGCATGCGCGTATTTAGTTCGCCAAATTTGATGAAATACCATTTCTTCTCAGTATTTACATACACGTACAATGAATAAACAACATGTGTGCTTTCCAAGTGAAAGTTAGCTGCATTTTATGTTTTCCACCAACGTAAAATAAAACCACCAGTGCTTTGGTAATAAGTCTTAAGCAAAAGCCTTTCGGATGAGAATCACGGGACGATAGACATTTTTGCTGAGTAGAATCCCCATAAATAAGCAGGTACTTAAGTATGTATTAGATTCCTAATTCCAAGAAGAAAGTCTAGCATACATATGCCTAAATCGAAACTTGAAAAATGTTTATTAGCTACAAGTGGAATGTGTATATGGCCGGGTTTTTTAAGAAAAAAATGCGAGGCAGATTACATAGGTACATACATAATCCATGCCTATGTCTACGTCAAATAGACATTGGCACTTTTTCTATAAAAAAGTAAAAGTTTCATTATTATGAACAGTGAGGCAATGGAGAATGAACAAAATGAAAAAGCAATTTGGCTAAACATATGAGATTCCGAAACTGATTATTCCTCTGGTAAAAGTATAAGTATGTGTGTGTTTCTTCTGGAAAGAAAAGAAAGCTGTCGCTGGCTATATAGGTATATGCTCAAGTATCATTGCAATGATCACCACAATAACTAGTTCTTCTGCGAAACACAGAGAAGTATTTTTTCCTTATTAAAAAGTAGAACAGAATAGAAAGACGAGGAAGGAAGTGCGACTTGTTTTGATTGTATATAGAAATATTACGTTCTTCCTTTTACTATTATTCACTGAGTTGTATAAATAAAGTACTGTGAAAAACTACAATAATCATGTAATTTCCGATATGGTCTATACCAAAAACTTTATTAACTACCTACCTGTTATGAAATAAAAGAAAGCGTATAGGTACTAATGACAAAAGGAAAACATATATCCCTGGCTGTGTGTAGCAATAGGAGATGAAATGAAGATGATCCATAATTTGTTTTTCTTTCTTTCTTCTCACTTATTTTTTATTTTCATTTTCTCATCCTCTCCCAGAGAGAGAGAGAAAGGCAGAGGAAAGATGATGATGATGACATATGACGAGCAAACGTGAGGATAGAAGGCGTTCTTACCATGAGCTTGGGAATTTCTCTGGTGAATATTAATGAGGTCAGCTCTACATGATGTTCCCTCTTATAACATGTTTCCTATTCAAATTATTTTTATTGCATAGTAAGCAGAATTCTTATGCAACAGTATGGGGAAAATGATAGAAAGTCTATAGGGAAGCCCACACACCATTTCCGAGAAATCAATGCCAGTCTATTAAAACGTGAAAACGACCAATGTACGCGTACAATAATGTTCTTTGCGGGTAGTCGATCACAAAAGTAGGTATGAATTTGTTTTGTATAATCTTCTCAAGGAAAACACCGGCAAAAGAATTGAATTAATCAGAAGTGACACCATAGGAAACTTTTCAAACATGTGAAATTGGGCTACCTAGAAGAACACATTATGCATTTCGGAAGCTCTCATCACTCAAACGTAAATAATAAAAATACTTTCCAAGACAAACTATACAAAAACCGGGGCACGCCAGGCGGGAAATCACTTGAGCAAAGAGTGAAGGAAAGAGTCCACCAGTTTTTCCCCGTAGATTTATTTATCCACCAAACAGTGTGTGTGTGTGTGGGTTAGTGCTTTTTCAAAAGAGATTTTCTGTTGTACTTATTAAAATAGTACGGTTTATACATCACATCATCATCATAAAATGCGTGTGTGTGTGCTTTCCATCAAACCACCATCTGCCTTCCGTTTTAACTGTCTGAAATTGAATGTGCAAAACTGTATTTGAAAACACCTCAGCAGAACCGTCGTCAGTTTTCTGGCTACCACTGGGGTTCTGTACGTAGAGTGGTGAAAGAAAGCTTTCAGGGTTCAAAGGAAATCTTCCTGCCAGAATAATTCGGTAGGTTGTAAAAGCACTAGCAGCAGCAGTTTAGTTTTATTAACTACGAAGAGAAATACGAGCACGGGGAGGTAGACAGGCGTTTTTCATCTATGTCAGCCAGCATGAGCCACAGGAGCAGCAATACTACACTTTTGTTAAAGCGCATATAATATTTTTATCGAGTAGATAAATAGATGCCGACATATTTTCATGAATAATAAAATATTCTGCCCGTGTGCGTATTTATAATAATATTTTCTAGCATTATGCTTAAATAAAAGCTTGAGTAGTAAGTCGCGAGTAAGCTCAGAGAAAATTATATAAGGATTGGCCTGTTTTTATCCCCTGACAAAGTCAACCGGAAAGACTACAAAGTAAAAAAATGAGAATGCGAGAGAGGAAAGATAAAACCTGAGAGTAAATGGAATAATTTTTGCACAAACAACAACAACAAAACCCTCCAAACTGCAATTTTCCAACAACGTGTAAATACTCACAGGAAGTTGAAAGAGGCAGCAGCATGAAATAAACATGATGATAATGACTTTTATGAAAATCAACAGGGACATGACATCCACATAATAACCATATGAAAGGCTTTATACGAAGAAGCAGCCAATTTGTCAATGAGCATTGAGCATGATGTAGATGATTACTTTTTCAGTATACCTATCTGTTTTATGCTGCTAGCACACGAAAAACAATTTGGGAAACTGGCCGATGATCAGACCATGAACCCTTGGGCACTTTAAATATGAGCCATTTTGTTTATTCTACCGCAAGAAAATACTTTTCAGTCTGGTTTTGAAATGCCTGTTTCCTGTGTGCGGTGGTAAAGATGTCTCTGGAAAAACGTAAATCCTCCAAAAACTCAAGAGTCTGAGACGGTATAAGGTAAGGTAGGCAGGCTAGACTTTTCGACGTGGCTTAAAAACGCAAGCTGCAAAAGCAAACATTTTTAGCAATTTGTCATGTGAAAAAGCAGGAAATGAAAGAATACGGTTTTTCGGCACTCTGGAATAAGAACTGTAAATCATTGAAAAGACTAGAGGGACTTAATAGTACCTAAGAAAATGCTTAGAATCTCAATAATATTCGTATTCCACTTGATTCTTCTCTTTTTCTGTCGGAAACGGAGGGAAAAATCCCATCACTATTCGTCGAGTAGGCTTTTGAGTGTAATATTTGCTCATGTACTAAGCACAACTTTTTCAAAGCAAAACATGTATGCATTTTGGTGGGTATAAAGTAGGAAAATAGGATTACGCGTGCAATACAAATATTTGGAAAAGTTTGCAATTTTATGGGTGATCATCAGATTCGTTTTGTTCAATTTTCTGGTGACACTTTGCAACAACAACGTAGTAGCAGTACTACTCAAAATAATACGGCTTAAGGTACCTATACTAAAAGATATTCCCTGTTTTTCTCTGATAGCATACACACTACTCTTGCCAATAATAATAACAAAATTGCACTTTTGCTCTTATTCTCTCCCAAGTGCTACCGGGAACTAGAAATTTATACCAAACAGTGCAATTTTCATGTAAAAAAGTTTGTACAATTTGTTTTCATTGTCAAGACTTATTGACTATTCCAATTGTTTTCTCTGGGAAAATTGAGTTATTTTGGAGGAAGTACACGCGCGTACTTTCTCCCAGGAATTTCATACTAAAGCAAATAAAAGGGACACACAAGTGACTAATGGAGAGACAAATAAATGCCAGCAGAAAAAGAGAGAGTTTTGTACTTTGTTCATCGTCATCACCAGCACTCTGCAGGATATCATATGCCTTTTTGTCGTGGTCACTTCTACTTGTAAGCTTGTGAGTAAAAAGTGCATCCCCCACATTGCAAATTAACTAACCGGTATGCTCTCTAAGAGTATATTTATGCTTGTGTACATGATATTTCCGGATGAACTAAAGTTGCTACACATTTTACATGAGCATAATTAAATAGACACTTTCTAGCAAGATGGCTTTGTTTGTGACAATTGTTGGAGAAAAACAAGTTTTGCAACTTTTATGCGCACTCTAGTGCGGAATACTAATACGTTTTTGCATGCATGTTTTCTTCCAAGTTGTTGTACTTAATTCAAGTAGCTGTTTTACCAATTTATTTGTATTATTGATTGTGCCACAAATAACTTTTTATCTGTCATTGTAATCCAAGAAGTTGGAGAGAGACAAGAGGAAGAAAAAGTAGAAGTAGGATTCAGATCAGAAATCCGGCTGCTTCCTTCCCAAAAGAAACAGAAAATTAATGCTAACTTGAGTTTTTTACGGAGATAGAAGTAGCAGCAGCAGAAAAAAACTTTTTTCATGCTTGTAGAAAAATACAAGTGAGCCGTAACATGAGATGAGAAAGAAAAAGTGTTTTTCCTCCTATCATCTTCATCATGCGGAACACAAATCACAGCCACACCACCACCACCACCACACATCACCAATATGTACAAACAGCAACAGCAGCATAAGCAAAACGAGAAAAGAAGTAATAGGGCCACTACGCAAAAAAATAATGTTTACAAGCCGGTCGTGGTTGTTGTGATATTCAGATAACACGGATCCACTATTAAGACCCGTCACACAAATCTGAGAGTGTGTATCATCTTGCCCGGTTTTTATGTACACTTTTTGCAAGATTTAATATGTGTCTGTGTATCATGGCCACAAATGCACAAACAAAACTCATTTTCTCGCGTGATGATGTTTCACTGTGTTGATGGCAGATTGTGGGCTAAACACATTCTTACGCTGATTTTTGGGGGGTTTATGTTATTGTGATGATAACAATTAAAGAAATGGTTGCGTTTTTATACTAAAAACGAAATGCCTTTCTTATGAAACCACTAATAAAATATATGTTGTAATATGATAGCATGCAGCTAGACATTTACTGTGGAGTGATAGCAGATAGGTATATTCGCGAGAACCCTTTTTATTAAAAGCGTCTCTAGATAACACCATTGACTTGTTGACCATCAGAGCGTGTCAAGTACACTTGACCACATAAACCAGATATCGGAGTTTGGCTTTATTGGGAAAGTAAGTGTGTCAAAAAGAATCTACTCTTTTGGTGCTACTACCAGTTCAGTTTTCATTATAGGCAGAGTGAAAGTAAACAGAGAAAATTGGAGTAATACGTAGTTTCTCCCCGTGCCATATATTTTAGATCTGAAGAAAGTTGTAATCAGGAGGACACATGTGTGACCACCGGATATAGAGAATGGAAAGATTTATTGATTCTGGAAAAGGAGGGGAAAAGTGACCAGCACTGGATTGAGTTGGATAACAAAATAATAAGGTGGAATACCAGCACATGTTTAACTGTATATTATCTATGAAGTTTATCGTCATTCAGCTTACTTTATGCTGGTCTTATTATGCAGTTAAATAAAATACCAGTTTTTGCATAAACAAATCTAGAAAATTGCAAATCACATCATGTAGTAGTTTTATGTAACTCGCCATTCTACCAGTGTAACCTGAGCGCATTATGAGAACACAGCAAACCAAAAAGTTCTGGAAATCGGAAGACATTTTGTACAAAATATTTACATAGAAAAATTACAAACCTATCTTGAAAAATCTAGATGATGTGCATGTAAAAGAGGATATTATTACAGAAAATCTTTCTTTGCTCAAAGTTTGCATACAAACTTGTACAAACATCCAATTCCACTGTAATTTCATACATAAAATGTACATACTTAGCAAAAAATTATACTTTCTTGCTTTGCGTGTAGGTCTGCAAAAATGGCACTTTGTTTACCGACATTGTAAACAAGCTTTGTAAGCAACATTATATAAGAATCCACTTCATTGTATAGGCAATCGTCGTGATGATCGGTGTCTATCTTTTCATTCTGATGTTTGTTTTCCTTATATACAATATTCCTTTTTTAACATGTTCCATCTTTTGGAAAGTTGATTTTTTGGAACAACCCTTTTTCTCCTCCAACAAAAAACTCTTGATCTAACAGTTAGATTTCTAACTGAACAGAAAACGAGAACTTTTATTTATGGTCGGCTGTCAGAAGTTCACAGTGGGTGCTTGTCATGCCAAGCCAATAAATTGTCATATGAGAACTCCCCACGCACATTGGGGAAAACGGACAGAACAGAGAAGAGTACAAGAATCTGTGAATTTTCTTATGCATGGGTGGATCCAATGCATTACGTTGCACATAACTGCTTTTTATAAAAAAAAATCAAGATCTCTTTTTCACAGCTTACAAAAAAGAATACTCTAGATGTAATCTCAAATCTAAGAAAAGAAATCCAAAAAAGTTTTGTATACAAGCACATACATAACAATTTTTTATTGCTGATGCATATTCTATGCTAAAATGCAGTTTTTTCCTGGTGTAAGCCAACCATGTAAAATATTTACACACGTTACGTTGATAACTCTGTGAATTTTAAAAACAACATTTTTTCCAAAAAAGTTGCAAGCCTCATCACCACATCAGTTCCTACATCAGAATCACAACCCTTTTTCCATTTGGTTGCTTTTTCTCTCAACTTGATCATTTTACGGAAAAAGAGAGAAGACAGAAGGGAGAATATCAAACAAATCTTCTGAGAAAGAAATCTCGCCAGAAATAGGCGGGTGAGCTATTTTTCCTGCCTTGTCAGCGCAATAGATTAGGTACATATTTTTACGTGAGAACACAATTTCTAAAGTGCACATTGCACATTATGATCATGGATGACTATAAAGTAACTCTAGACGGTTTCATTTTGTTCGTGGCATAAACTTATCTCTCCGCTTGTATTTCATTTTTTTCTCGTTGTTGAAAGTACATCACTAGCCTACAAATCACAAGACACAAAACTCGCGTTTCTCGTTCCTGTTGGCTAATAAGATTGCATAGATGCTTATCAGGCCCATCTGTTTTCTGCCTGAGAAAAATGATTTAGGAGATGGGTAGGGTTATGCCATTTTGTTCAAGATGATAAGGCACAGAATAAAACAGAAACGAAGACAAGCATAGGTAATATACTGTTCCACTACTTGAAAAACTCACTTCACTTTAAAAATTGCAATTGAGTCTGACCAGAAAATAATATGGTGCAGTGTGTAAAGCAGCAAGTTGCAAGAAAGTATAAGTTATGTGCATCATGCAATAAAATACTACTGAAGATAATATTATGATTATATACATTTTGTACAAAAGTCAGAGCAGAAAATAACACATAATTTATGCCCACAATCTTTCCGTCCTCATCATTTTGACGTTTTGAAAGCAGGGAATTTTAATAACCACAAACTGTAAACCGACACTGATTGTTACATGATGGCAAATGGGCTATATATCAGAAGGAGAAAGGCTTCAAGCGGACAATTTTTATATACTTTTTATAGTTATCACAAAATATTATCATTGTTCAATGACCTACGTGATTGTACTGGTATTGACGTAGGTAGTGGCCCTGCCCTGCCCTGTGTGCGCTGCAAATAAAAAAGGGGTCGAGCACCAGAGAAAAAACAAAGGAAAAAATTGGTCGATTATGCTCACTACACTTGTCTTTATTATTAGGTATATGGCCTTGTGTGAAAATGACTTCTTGAAACGGAAAAAATTGCAGACATTTATTTGGGAGCACTTGTGGTGGCGTTTTATAGACGGGGACACTTTTGTGCAAGTACACACATACCAGTACCACGTCATTTCATTGTGTGTTCGGCAATATTGCTGAGTGCATGATGGTGATGGGCTTGAAAGGAACATTTCAGGGGTTCAGGTTTCTCGTTTTTATACCATCTCTGCACGGAAGGGCACTACCCCTTCCACTCTGTTATACAGGCTTACAATAAAAGATGATGATATTACAGAACAAATTGGACAATTCAGTTGAATTTTCAAATCAACCTATATTTCATCTCATTTACTCTCTAGGCTGGAGATACGGGGAAAACGGACCTACAGCACGAGAAACAAAGTTGAATGGGAGGTTACATGTAAATAAATAATCGAGGAGTGAATGGCCAACTGACATTTTTGTTTGGCCTCTATAGTCCCCAGGAAAAAATGACCTGATACTTTATGGCATAACGTTTTCCTTCTGTTACAACTTCATAATGGCTAGGCACACCAACCGATTTGTTTTCAAGCACACACACACACACGTTCTTTTATTGCCAACTTTGGTGCTTAAAGCCCTGCAGCAGCCTGTTAAGCTTGCGTAGAGAAAAAAAGTAAAGCGAACAATAATGGAACCTTTTCACTTTACTTTTTTCAAACAAAAAATGGGGAAAGTAAGCACTTGCATCATTTTCCTTCATGTATGTATACAACACGTTTGTATGATAGTACTAAAATAAATATCTTTTTGTATTTGTGTAGAAAAAAGTGTTCCCTTTTGTGCAAAGGTGACAATATTTTATTTTCCGACTTTTTTCATGCTTTGCTTGCCAACAAATGGAGCATCTGAATCTGACTTTAACTTTGCTTTGTGCAAAGCTCATAATTTTTCTGTTCCGTTTGGGAAACAGTATCAGTTCTTTAAAATACTAGTGCCTTCCGGTTGCAAAGGAAAAGAAATATACTACTAATTGCCTTGTCCGAGATATATTTATGCTTTATACGTATCAACGACATGAAATTTTTACCTATTAAGCATTTGCAGTTGTCTGTGACTTCAAACACCAACATTATTCGTGTTTGCTTTACAAAAGTTAACAGCTTAAAATATATTTATCATTAAATGCATAACTGACTGCGTGACTTCACATGTCATATTATTCTGTATTAAATGCTGCAAATTGGACTTTCCTATTAAATTAAAAAAGCTGTCTGTAAAAAGCAACTGCGCGGTCAAAATGTTGTGTGGCTTTTCAAAGCAAATTTACATTGAAGTATTCGTTCCTTCTTTGAGTTTCAGGTTTTTCATCGGATAAAAATCTGGCCAGGCCACTGGTCACTCACATCTCATTTTGTGTACTTTGGGAAAAATCTATGTTATAAAGTGTTACACCATGTGGTGGCTACCATTTACGGAGTGGAGTACAATGAGAGTTGATGTTGATACAAAAACTCTACGTATTACATGAAATGAAATAATACGCGCATAAAACTGATCAATCCTGACACAAAGTTTTCATTCACTCGGTTGGGTTCTCATCCTCACTCTCACGTGTACCATTTAGACTTACAGAATTTCCATTTATTTATTTACAATAGCAATAACTAAAAGGTATTAAACACATCATTGCACACTGCCGGTTTTCCTAGAACATGTGTCCCAAATATGGCAAATGTGCTTGTTTCCTCTCCCTCACTCTTTCTGTACACAACTAAACTTATCAGCCTAACAAACCAAACCAAATGCCCATAAAATTGGGCAGGGAAAGTGAAATAAAGTCGAAATCCGACTTCCGAATGCATTAAATGTTGTGTAGAGCGAAGTTTATGATGCGTGTGACAATATTCCAATAATATCACGTCATTTCCTTCTAACAGAGTGGAGCTTATCATTACCAAAAGATCTCTTTAAAAGTTATCTGAAGAGTGGAAAACGTGTCCGACCACTTCTACTTATTTTTCTTCTTCCAGTTTCCATCTTTGAACAGTGTAACAGCAAGAGTACAAATTCTTAAAAGAGTATACGCACATACATCTCATAATCATCTTCAGCAGCCTCAAATGCAAAAACCAGTTAATGGTGTAATATACGAGGATTCACTTACTTTCACGAAACATAAATGACCATATTTAGATACGAATCGTTGAGCTGAGAGTGATGATTCTATCAAAAGAGCTCATTATACCAGTAAATGGGTAGCAAAATGGGAATGTGTAAAAAGTGTCGAGAGTAATAACGATGGAGAGAGAATATCAGTGTCTATCGTGTGCAGTAATAACATGTCATGTAGTTCATTCCCTTTTACAGAGGAAACCGTAATAGAAAAAAATGATAGCCTATAGGCTTACTGTGTATTATAGACAGGAGTCGCTGTCGCTATGCTCAGCATGCAATGTTTATAGTATCATGCATGATTGGAGTTTAGGTTTGCAATAAAGCATATCACACAAACTGTACTAACTACTACACAACGAGAAACAAGCTAAGATGTAAGACGATTTTCTCCTAAATCATCGATGACATGTTTTTAACGCAAAAAAGAGATAAAAAGTGTGAGCAACCCATAATAACGGTTTAAGATTTCCCCTATTAAAATACCAAGAGAAGAAACATGCAATAAAATACGCCTATAAATATTGTAGGTATATTAGACACTGCTATGCTTAAGTATTTCTATTGACTAGTAGTTTTCTTAACTAAACTACAAACTAGAGCAGCAGTGTCGTTAGCACTACATAAATGGCTGTAAATTTTTATGAAAGTTTATCTGTCATAACATGGCTCTCTCTGAAAGAAAGATAGTTTAAACGACTAGCTTGTTACTGTAACTGTGTAACTATATGGAAGTTTGCCGCGTTTTAATCAATTATCTTCCTTTCTACAAAAATCCATTTTCGGATTTTGGTGATGATGGTAAACATACATTGCTCAGCAGTAGCTTTTCAGGTTTTCAATAACATTTTGATTGAAAAGACAGCGCCAATTATTGCTGCTGTTAGAGTGAAGTTGATAGTGCGCAAAGGTTTTTCAAAAAGATTCACAGAATCTTATCTTTCCACGTGCGAAACCTAAAGGGGTCATGAACATGCGGACAACTATAAGCAGTGTACTATTTTATGAAGTATGATTGCCTACTTTTTGTTTCCGCACTTTGTACGTTTTCTTCAAGAATATTGGCAAACGCAAAAGAGGCTAACATTTTATCTTGTCGTCGTGTTGGAAGAAACCCGGAAAGAAACTAGCTCATAAAAACTAATGCCTCCTTAATTTTTTCTGCACTTAGCAGCAAAGTATGAAGTAGAGTGATAATGAGCACAAAAGCTTCCAAGAAGGAATTTCGGTAGAGTTGATGAGCTCCATATAATATCTTTATTACACACTCTTAGGCACTTTCTGTTTATATCAACAGTAGACACTCACACACATCGCCATATGCGTCGTAGTACACGCATCAAATTTATTTCAGCAAAACAAGCACTTTTCCTCATAATAATAAAAATCAATCTATAGATTATGCGTATGCTGCAATGCTCATTTTCTGCTAACAAGCTTTCTACATTACACACTGTCCTAGAAAAGAAAATATGCTAAGAATTTTCCAGCAGTGGGTCAGCTACCACTTTTTGCTGGATGAACCAATTTCTCTTTCTTGTGATGACGATGATAATGCATTTTCTGGCACCACCATCGGGAACTTTCTTGTCAAGTCATCATTGTCATTTAAGCTCAACCAGGTTCATGTGGGCTCGTGTGCTACTGGTAAAAAATAAGTGTACACGTGTCTTCTTGATAACTCTCATAAACTTTGTCTTTTTTGCCTTTACAGCAAAAAACTGGTTGAAATTATGCAGTAATGCGACACATGTACCTTGTGAACCAGCTTAGCTTTGCATTTTTAACAAGATTCCATTTCCTGCGACACGATAGCATAATATAATAAAAATGTTTATCATTCTTTTTTATTATACTTTATCGTACCTACTTGTTTTGATGCGTATGTATATTTACCAAAAATTATATATTATTTTGTTAGTTCAAACAAGTAAAGGACATCGCCATAAAGTTGGAGGGTTCAATAAAATCATGACTGCTGACATAATATTATGTTGTGTTTACAGCGTCCCTGTCGTAAATCCATTCGTTTAAATAGACACACACACATTTGCTGCTTAAGCATACACAAAAAATAACTACATTTTGGGCTTAGACATGTTTTATTGGCAAGTGTAATTGTGTGGCTTGGCTTTCCTTTTCTAAACCACGCATTTTTCTCCAAATAGCAGCATGTCATTTGTCACTCAAACTGTCAGATAAGAATCATCATGTCGTTACAATGTCAAGCGGCAGCTAGGGAAAATTCACTCAGAATCAGTTAAACGTTTCGAGATAAAAAACCGGGACATGGATGAAATGGAGTGGAAAGGAATGAAAAGAAAAATTGACGTTTCCTCAATTTGTACTAATTAGAAGTGGAAGCTTATTGTGTGTGTGTATGTGTGCTTGTGCCACGAAAAGGAAAAACACGAAATAAGAATGATAATGACAAGTGACAGCGATAATAGCTACTCTACTCAAGAAAAAACAACAGCTAAAATGAGTGTGCACCTTCTTCCTTAAAACAATAACAAAAGCTGACAAGACAAAAGGTTTTTTTTAGGTAAAAGCGTTTTGTGTCTTTTTTTATTCCTTGGCTTGTACGGTTAAGCGATTTTTCAAGACTCAACTCCAGCAATCCAACCGTGCAAGTTAAGTTAAGCATACAAAGTCTAATTTGCATCCACCCACACTGCAAAGAGGAAAAAACGCATATCAAAACGTATAAATAAATATTTTCGTATGAATACCAATGCAAAAAATAATGTGCGTAGAAATGGGGTTGTATAGTAGATTTTTTGTCTGTAATAATAACAAGAAACAGGGACACACGCGGGGTAAAAAACCTCACTATGCAAAAATGGCTGAGAGTAAACCAAGTTTCTGTATTAATAGCCAGTGGATAATAAACTGACAAAGGGATTTCTATGCGGTTTATCCCAGTAAACATTTTTATTACACACAAAAGAGAGGAGACAAAGTTATAGTGGTCTTTTGCGAGCGCTTTGAGTTCCTAGATGTCCAACAAAGATTAAAGCCAATTTCCTCATTGACTACTATACATAACCAACTACAAGAGTACCGCAGAGAGAGATGTGGTACAACAAGCTAGAAGTATATATATTGCCAAAACGAAAATAAAAATAAAAGAGATTTTTTTCTTCCTGTTTTCCCTGCTTACACAATAGCGCTCCAGCAGATTATTTGTACGCCAAGGGGAATGTACAGCTACTTTGCCTGCCTATGCCGACAGCAATTTAGATAGAAAACGCTTACGAGTCTGAGTATTCCTACTTTACTTACTACCAGCAGACCAGAGAGGAAAAAAGTCCTCCTTTTATTCATAAAATTTTCCATGAAAGAAAGAAACCAACACAGGAAAAGGAAAATGAGAGTTTAGTAAGTTACTTTAGTATGTACGCTGTGCACACACACTCAGCAGGGATATGCATTGAAAGGGGCAGAAAATGATGAAAGCAAAGTTAGCCTCCATTTTCCCATCCGCCGTATCCACTCACTTCACTTGCTTTTACTTCCTTTTTTCTAGGTCGCCACAAAAAAAAGTTGCTTCTTTTGAAAGACACCACCGTCATCATGATCATCATGAGATGGTACACAAAAACAACTTTATAGACAGAAGACAACAAAAAATGTACAAGAAGTAAACCAACTTGCAAAAAAAAATTTGCTGACAGTAATTCTTTTTATTTTTACATGCCTAGATAGTGTATCTACCGACAAATACACGCGTGGTGCTTTTTTACTGTTGGTAAAAAGTAAAAGTCAAAGCTATTCTTTTCCCTGGTGCATATAATTCCACGAAGAGAAAGTCAAAAGTGGAGTTGTATTGACATAAAAAGAGAAAAGAATTAAAAGGCCAGACTGTTTGGTAGTAATGCATGAATGCATACTAACACACAGGACGGAAGCGGGACACAAAGGGAGAAAATGTTTTAATTTATGAAGCTCAAAAGACTTCTTGTTGCTGCAACTGCTGCTGTTAGTTGTGTGTTTTTACCCAGGTTTGTAATAGCTCTAAAAGTGATACAAAAACAAAAAAGTACTGCGAGACTTTTTGTGTGTTTGTGTGTTAAATATGTAATTTGATTAAATGGATAGAAAAAATGGAAAGAAAATAGAGTAGCAAAGGGAAGCGCATATGGTACTCCAGAGAAAAATCCATCATGAATGAATGAAGATAAATGAAAAAGAATATAAAATCTAAAGTAAAAAAGGCAGAGAAAGAAGAATAGCCTAACTATTTTTTAATGATGGTAGATCTAGAGAAAATAAAAAAAGCAGCTTTAGTGGAAACAACTGGCAAGTTGATTGTTTCGGAGAAAACTGTTCTTTCAGAATCTGGTTCTATTTTTCAAGCTATATATTTTGTACTTTGTACCATATTGCGACATCACACGTAAATAAAAGGCTTAAATATATGGATACACACCTACACTTTTGCTTTGCTTATGTCACTTCAATATTTTGCCAAATTTGTCGTAAAATTCTCAAAAGCCCTTTTGTCTCTTTGTAGAGTTTTTTAAGCATCATCCCACATGTTGCTCTTGTCGGTAGTATTTCGGGGAATAGAAAGCTAAGTGAACGGTTCACTCACACTGACAGGCATGTGTGGCAAGAGACGTAACAGTTACGTGTGGAGGTAAACGTAAGAAGAAGAATAATTATTTTTATTTGAAAAAATCTCAAAAGAGGATATTTTATACCGCCTTAATATTTTACCTCTTGTCTTTTTCAGAAAATGACTTAGGCACATGCAAGCAATTTGGGTGCCTTTTCATTGTTAACTTAACATGAAATGTTGTTGAAAAGAAATCGGCAGATTAATGGTTTGTACCTACTTGTGTTAGATCTCACGAAAGAGAAAATACCTAATCAATTGAAGCATGCGGAGTTCTGAGTGTGCCATAATGGAAAGCTTCTCGTTAAAATACAATAAGAAGTGGTGCGCATTAATGCTGTATAAAACGATTATAATGATCATCAGCATAAAAGCACTTAGAATGATGGCATAGGTGATATTCTTGCTATCTGGCAATCTTTCTCCGATTTCATCTTTTCCCCACAGATAAATCTCTTACTTCAAAATTAAAATTGCTCATTTTTAATTTAGTAGAGCCATTTAATTGAAAAAATGTGAATGGGCCATTATGGTACAGAAATCACAATCATGATCGTTTATCTTTTTTGCTAGCTTACCATATGGCCCTCTTGACGTAAACCAAAATGCTTTTCATCTGCCTTATCATAGCCACAATTATTTCTATATGTCAATGGAAAAGTAAACTAAATGTTCAGAAGACTTCTAATTATTTCCTAACAATTTATTTACGTAGCTTATATCAAATTTCCGAACATTTTCCCTTATTCTAAATAAAGCTGACGACAGGTAGAAATTTGCCATATATTCCATATAGTATATGAAGGTAGATTGCCTAGACGTGCAAGATGCGTTCATCACAACAAATTACACTGTGCACCCATATTACCAATCTCCTTTGTCTTATAATTGCATCAAGCATAAATTAGAAAACTCTGAAAGCAGAATTAGCATTTTCGAAATTGGAAAATCCACAGCGAGAAAAAATATTGCACATTAATTCCGTTTTTGGTTGTATAAAGTCATAAATTCAATGAATATACTGCGGCGTATGCAAACATTGCTCAATATTTTTTCATTTCGGCTGAACTGTTTTTGCTCTATGCTGGTGTTATTATGAGTTCACGAACATTCGTACTTTTCAACAGGAATGATATATATTTTTTATCATCTAGGCGTCCGTCTGAGCATAATTTTTATGCAATTTTTCTTCCAAGTTTAATAAAATTTATGGGCCAACTTTTCTAAAAACTACAGAAGAACCGCACAATTGAATGAATGCACACATACAGAAAACAATTCTTTCTTCATCTTTCTCCCTGGCTGTGTTCTTTATTATCATCACATAAGAAGTAAGTAGGAGAATCTCCGAAAAAAGCTAGGACATTCCTCTAAAAAAGAAAGATTACAATTGAGCAGGAAGATTGCAATGCGTAGTACGTAGGCAAACTTAATGGTACGTTCATTCAGTAGACACAATCCATGTTGCCTAATGGCACATGGGAGCAAGTGCCAAATATGTAAGGTCGCAAGAAGCTAATACCATTGCCATTCTTCATGTTGAGAAATTCTGGCTTCACCACCACCACCGTCGTGTGTAATTTCACCAACTAGTAGACGGACTACTTTCATTTGCTCATACTTTCAACTACTGCTGCAATCCGACTACTGCCATTACCAAAAAAACTTGTAAGGATTACAATGGATGCCTTTGTGTTTGCGTAAATAATAATAATAAAAATAATATACAATGTTCACAATGCCATTTTCTGACAGACAACGTCCGACGCTAATAATATATGAAAAGTTTTTGCTTCCCTGCTATCTCCTTCTCTGAAAAATAATAACCAATCCAACATCCAACCCATCAAATTTCTTCGATATAGACAGAAAGGTAATAATTTTTTATTGTCGATGATTCCTCTATCGCAAAACGAAGGAGAGGGTCATGGTCATACCTGCCTACTTTTTTCTGGTTTTGCTTATCCCATTTCGGGTTTTGATTTGCAATTGCAATAACTTTTTCCTTTTGGCTGATCAACCCCGAAAGATTTACTACAACAGCTTGCATAAATATATTGCAATTTTTTATCTACAGAAGAAATCAATAGGCTGTAATAGAAAATTTATCATTTTTTGAATTACCTACTTACAACATGAATTGTGTGTGGCTTGGCGTATGATGATGATGATGTAGTTCCTGCTTACGGCATTTCTAAAAATGAAAAAGTTTCCACTTTACCACTAACTTTATCATGCATAAAAACAATACGGTATTTTTATTAACAAGATTTGTGACTACACCCTTTTTATGCATAAATACCTAATTGCTTTGGTTTGACAGTTGGCACGTTCATTCAAAACATCGGACTTTACTGAAAATGATTATTTCAAATACGTTTTCAGGCAGATTTTCCTGCTTATCATAATCAAACGCAGATTTGCTGTCAAACTGCTATGTATTCATAGTTTTGTGAGTATATTTTTTCCTAGTTGGGCTTTAAAGTTTTCGTGAGAACATGAGGAAATTCACTTTTCCCCACAAGCAAAACCAAGTAAACTGTGTGACAAGTTTAATCGCTGACATTTGGCAACAACTTTGCAAGGCTGCTGATTTATATTAAGTGTGCGACGTGTTGGATTTTACACAAAGTTTATTTCAGTTCATATAATAATCTTCGAAGCATGTTCATTTGACATAATTGTAAGTACGCTTCTCTGACACTAAAACATTTTCCTGGTTTTGCCATTAGAGACTGTGTGGCGGTTGTGGAATATGCGGTGGTTGATGATGGTATTGGTATGCATGTTGTAAAGGCGAAATAAGTTTTTTGGGTTTTTAACATGAAATTTGTTGGCATCCTATTGTAACTTGGGCTTAGAGGAGTCAGCCCCTCGTCACAAGTCTCATCATCATCTCATCATCAACTTTTCATGGACTCATCTACACAGGAGATTATTCCATGTGTGTAGGAATTTAATCCAACACAAAGACAATATAAAAAGCAATAAATCCACAAACATTTTCATTCCTTATCAACACTACGCAGAAGATCAAGGCGTTTGCGGTAGCTTCTTGGTGTTGTTTGTGGATGCAAGCTCTTTAAACTTATTCATAGAAGAGTTTTCTATCTCTATGTTTTTCAATGTAGAATTGTCATCTTGCAATGCAATGTGACTAAACAAGCTAGTGAAGAATGGGATCTTTTACTCTGTCGCCTTGTCTTTTTCACTCTAATGAAGAGAGAGAGAGAAGAGCGAAGGACGTGAGTTGATGTTGATGATGATTGTTATTACAATGCAAGCTACACCATTACCATCAGGCAACACCATCAACAACAGCAGCAGCAACGTTGTTGCTGAAAATATTAATAAATCTAGTCAAAAGTATGCCTTTGACATTATGAAACCTACTCGTTTTGCTTTTCCGTGTGATGAAAACGCGTTGTTATCCGTGTTGTCTTTCCTCAAGAAGATGAGATTTTCGTTATGAATGGGACATTGTACCAAATTTACGACGTGTCATTTTGAAAGCTTGATGACATCCGAATGGGTAGGTGAAAAAAAGCTTGTCAACGATGCTTTTACTGTTTCAAAGCAGTCTTGTTGACATCTGGGATATCCATACTCAACGCCATCATTATTACAAAGAACGGGTATATATGGAACATAATGCACAATATTGTGTGTTCTCCTCACGTGAAAGACTGTTTTGTAGCCACAACATAACCCATATGCAACCTAGTAGTAAATTTGGCAAAATATTTTGCAAAATTGCATCTGTTTTGGGAATTTGGGAATGCTTTTGAGAGACGAGTCAGTGCAATGCTGAAATTCAATTCATATCGAGTTTCTATTACTGCACGTTTTATGCTTCATCTGCATAATCTATGCATTTTTTATTTGTGAGTTGGAATGGAATCCGACATTCCCAACATATTGTGGGAATCCATCAAAAGGAGTTCTGATGCAAATGCGAAAATCAACCTTTTCAACCTGTGACAATTCAGACACTATGAATTTTGCAAATTATCAAGCTGACATGCAACAACGGAATGGTCTCAATTTACCCCGACCGCCATGTAACAAACAGAGCTTGTTGGATTCTGCATAATGCATTTCAATTTTCCCTTAGTGATGCGATTTACTTTACAAGGTTAAAAATTGTTTTTAAAACAGGCAGACAAGCAGACACCGAAAAGCTGAGTGCTGCTTGCTTGCATTAATGTACACGTTTTGCCTACTAATCCACGTCCACGTACACAAAGATAACCATAAATAAAAATCTGAAAGCATTACAAAAAGGGATAATACCAGTGCCAACAATGCGCCACGTCTGCTAAATGACAAATATTTTCTGCAAAGCTGTTGTAAAACAGCGGGTTCGTGCATGGAGGATTACAAACATCTTGTGTATTTATCCAAACTTGTGTGTATACAATATATTGTAATCATTTTATCATCATTTCAACAAAGTTTTTAAAGAACGTACTTGAAAAATATTTTCCCTTTTTATTTTTCCTCCAAGAACATAAAAACTTTTAAAAGCGGTACTTTATCTACCTACCTGTCTGCTCCGTTCTTATATAAATGTGCACTTTGACTGCCTACCACACGCAAACAAACAACCTTTCCTCCTACTGTTTGAACACAACACTAAAAAATAATGACATGTTGTAGTTTACGGAGAGAACATTACCAGCTCACACACAAAGAAAGGCTGTTTGTCTATTGTTTCTTTATGATGATCATCATTATTATTACAACAACACTTCACCTTTTGTGCGCAAACAATACGCAAAAATGCCATTGCCCAAATTTCATCTTCCATTATTATCATAAGTTTGTTTTACTAAGACTTCTCTTAAGAAAAACAATTTATCTGAAAGTGTAAGTAAATCTTTCGTTCTTTTAAGAAAAACTGAAGAAAAAATCGTGCAAATGTGTTTGACTAAAAGTTTTTTTCGTACAAAAAGCCTCTTGCAAAAACTTGACTTCCATTTAATCTTGTAAAATATGGAAAGGAAAATTAACCCTTTTGAACATTGTTTGAAATCTTACCCATTTTGTTGTCTGTGTGTATGTTCTGTGTACACACAATCAAAGAATATAACTTTTCTAACAAGACAAAACGCTGCTTTTAACGTGAGAACATGATGAAAAATTCCTATGAAGTTGGAGACTGCTTTATCCGACATGTTTACTGATTTTACAATTCATTTCACATTTTTCAGCTAGTCGATCAGGCAGTTGAAAGAGAGAAAAACGTTTTATTAAATTTGATAAAAAGATACGCTATCCAGCTGTGATAAATGCGTTTGTACAATTTTCTCATTTATGGCGCATTGTTGGAAGCAGTGCCGGTGCGCTTTACACAAACGACAAAAGAGCAATCATCATTATATCATCAAAAGCTCGTTGAAAATTTAAGGTGATAGATTACAATGTTCGCTCACAGTTAGGTGTGTTTAAAGCCTTAGAACATTATACATCTTCTTAGAGAAAAATCAAGTATCAGGTTTTTATTCCCTTATGTTCGGGCTATTACTGTATAAAAGTGTAATTGTGCGCTTTTTCATCCTGTTAAAATGTAATTGCCGCATTCATTAGTATGCACTGATAGGAATCTAACCTATAAAATGCTATCAGCATCACACAATAGGAGATGGCTATCAATCACTACCATCCTCGGGTAAAATGTAAAAAAAACTTGAAACAACATGACATGAAAAGCTATTATTATGATGCATCTCTTCATCTGCTTAAAAGAAAGATTCACAAAATCTTCAGCATGCAACTACCGAAATGGAGAGTCATCCCATTACTCAGTCTCAAATTATTATACATTCCTTTGGAATTTTGCATACATCTTTCCTTAACTTTGTTTAATGTACTATCAAACATGTACTTTCTGTATTTGTTTGTCTACCTGTTTATTCCTATACGGGAAAATATTTACCAATTTATTTTCATTTCTCAATCCTTTTTTAACTCGTACTCTTACTTTCAACATGAGTCATAAAAACTTCAAAAGTGAACAAGCCAACAAACAAGAACTATTATTGATCATGTTGCATGATGATGGGACTAGAAAGACATCAAATAGAAAAAATGTTTGTGCATTTGAGACTTGAGAATATCAAAAAATATATATGAAAAAGCAATAACGTATGCAACTCACATCTCATTTAGCTTTTTATCTAACACACTGTTTTGTTCCCGTACAAAAGAGATCAAGATCAGCGGAGCTTTAAAAACGTCATTATTTTTATAGAATTGCATTATTCGAATTCAATGACAGTGTGCTTGCTGATATATATTATTTTTATTGATTTTAATATATACATTATGACATATTATTTAGACTAGAAAATTGACTACCAGATTAATAGAAAGAGGAGTACTTGTTTTTTTAAACCTTTCATACTCTATTTTCTTCACGGCTTTTACGAGGCATACATTAAACCAAACCAAACCTCTGCTTTACTTCCTTTTTCAAATTGCATATTACTACGTGGTAGCAGTCATAGTCAGGTGCACCACGACTGACTAAACCATAAAATGAGATAAGTAGCCGTAAAACTTGATAAATGCTTTTTGGATGATGCACAAGATTTTTATGCAGACTTTGTCCTCAGGCTTGTCTATGCGTTGTTGCTTTTAGTGCAATGACAATAGTGCAAGCAAGTGCAATCGCTTAACGTCAAAATTGCAAGTCTTTGTATTTTTGTCAATTGCCTACTCACTAGATATCAAACCAACTAGTCGGTTGCATACGAAAACACGTAGATTAAAACCCATGGTTTTGATATAAACGTAGTTTCCTCCTCGATCATCGATTCTTGATTAACAAACTTTTTGATGAAAATGGAAAGAGTAGCAATTGTAGATATAAAGTTCATAAAAACTATTAAATACTTTCAACAAGACCAATATTACATTGTTTGCGATTCTTTGTTCTCCTTGAATAAAAAACTTTTTACCAAGGAAAATGAAATGGGGATGTGTTCGTAGTTCGTGAATCAAAAGTGATGTAATGATTGACCAAAGTTTTTTCATACTACCCGATAACCTTTTTTGCTGGCGCTGCTGACTACAACGAAAATGTTTAAACAAAACAAAAAGATAGCAGCATATAATACATAGTTGGATTTTGATTACTCGATCCGCCCCTAAAATTATCGGTTTTTGTGCAGTCGGGAGAAATTATAAAGGTATAAAGGCAAGACTTTGCATTCTTTATTGTTCCATTATTTTTGCATAAGATGCGAATAAAGATTAGGAAACAGGTGCAGCCTCCATTTTGCTACAACTGACCATCAAATTCGAAAGAAAGGCAGTAGACGAACAAAAACCGAACGGATGTAGAAAAAGCTGTCTATGCAATATTTGGCGATGCATCTAACATATAATTATACTTTGCCAAAAAGAAGCTACGTGCTTATATGCATCTAGTCAAAACTGAACTAAAATCAAATCCGTTGTAAGGTTTCTTTAGTCTTCAGGTTATGTTTTTATAGGTGGTCAGATACAAAATGGAGAATTAATTTGATGGTCAATGAAATTTCATTTATTATACTTTATTTCGCACCTGAAGGATTTATTAATTGTGTGCTGCTAACTTTTTATGTGTACAAAAGTCAATCACGTACGATTTTCGTGTATTAAAAATTAGTAGCAAATTAAAAGAATCTTTTGATCCTCCCGTTTGTCTGGTTGATGATGGTATACCTAATTTTTTTTATTGTTTAACAACCTGATGCTACATAGCCAGTTTCGTTGAAACCAGAGTACAATTTTCTTTCTATAATTTCGTCACGGTGTACGCTATCCATATTTTATTGCATATTTACTTATTTTTGCGGAAGTTTGTGCCAGGACTTTATTATTATTTTTTCTTAATCTTCCATTTTATTCTTTTAAGGTAGTAAATCTCATAAATTCAACACAAATAAGCGAGTTGAGAAGATGTGCAAAGGAGGAATTCGGGAACGATAAAAATGGGAGTAGAACGCGTGCAAAATATCGAATTACAATTAACTAGAATGGTTTTTCATTTTAAAGAATTTGAACTACATAGTACGTGATTTGATATTTATTGCAAAAAGTTATAAACATGCTATCTATGCAAACTTAATTTTCTTGTCCTTTTCTTATTTTGTTTCGTACCAGCATTTAATTTCTTATAAATTTCACATGCCAGTTGGCAGATTGTTAAGAATGAAATCGAAATCATTAGACTATGTAAAGGTTGAACATTCTGTAAAAATAGCATGGACCAGGTAATATCAAGTGAAGATCATAGCCATCTCCATTTGATATTACCTGGTCCATGCTATTGTTACCGATATTACCTGAATCATGGGTAATCAGTTAACCTGTATAATAAGTTCTTGTACCTCTATAAATCTTTTTTATACAATTGACGTCCCAATTATCTTTGTCTTTATACCTTGTCCTTGACTATCATATCAAAATTCAAACAAAAATATTTTGACCTTTTCCCCCACAGAAATAAATTCTTATGCAAAAATATTTAGCATGCTGACTGTCTGTTTGTCTGGGGAGTAAATATGAAATTTGATTCCCATATGAATAGGTTAATTTAAAACGTTTGTACAACTGATATACATTTTGCTGAATGAAAAGTCTTCATATTTCATCTTCAATTTGTTTTCTACAAGTAGGCTTCACATGGATGAGAATAAAACATAAAGAGGCGCACGTGGAACAACAGAACAATGGAATGAAGAAGAAATCAAGTTTTTCTATTGGAACGGATAACAATAAGAAAATCATGAAACATACTACGTCCTGTGGTTTGAAGTGTGTCATCGTCGTCACCATCAAAAACTCCAAATTGGACATTTTCAATTCTGAGACTTGGAAAATCTAGTTCCCCGTCTCATTTCCCATTCCCAAAAACAGATAGATAAGGATCCCTATTCATATAGCATTTCTTGGATTTGGAGACAATGACGCGTTCGGCGGGTATCATCATGAATCATAGATGAACACCAGAAAAATGACAGGGTTGATAAGTTTATGTATGTGAGAGGATTACATACGAGGGATGACGACTGTGGGAGGATGAAAGTTGTACCCTGCACCTCCATTGAGATTAGAGAAAGCTCTCGCACACAATGTCAGAACAAGATGCATTTTTTGCTAAAAATGTCAACTTTCTTGTTTCAACTTTCACTTCCATTACATCGCTTCCATCAGCAGTACATGTAGCATGTAGTTTTTATAACTATATTATCTACCAAATATGTATTCAGATTTTTAGAGATTCTGAATGATGTATGATGATGAATGAACATGGAAAGAATCCTGTCGTGTCGTGAGTTAGTGCTGGGATAAGGATAAAGTAAATCATATCTAATATTACCTTCTTTGCTAGCTTAAAGACAGCAGATAGTATTTTAGGTAACGTCAAAAGAAGAAAGCACTTTAGACTTCTTGAAGACTTTGCGCTTTTCTCCATTGAATAAGAGTTTCAGCCTTGAGCTCGCAATATAAATTTTTGAAGATTTGCGTAACTGACGTTTGAAAATCTGGAGGATGTATGAAAAGAACAAGAATGCAGGCAATAAACAAAAATGGAAGCTTTTAGAGGCATTATGAGTTCTACAATATCCATTTTTGTGCAATATTTTGTCAAGATCAAATACTTGTATTTGCGACATGGCATGACAAGAGATCAGTAAATAAAATTATTGTCATTTTGTAACGCAGAGTAAGAACGGAGGCAAAATGCAAAATTTACATTGTAAATATCATTTGTGTAACTGGTTTCAAGCTGTCTGGATAAAAATGAAATAAAGCTGAATGACTGACAAGTTAACTAACTCGCTATAATTTTTTGAATGCTCTTTTAATGATTTTTCATGTTGAATAATAGATGAATACATTTATCTTTGAAATTTATCCAAGCTAGGAAAGAAGAGGAGGAAGCAACTCTGTTTTCACTTTTCAGTCGTCACATTGTTTGCAACATTATTAAGGCTTGTCAACAGTCAAAACACGTGCATCATGCAAACATTATTCAGTTTTTGCTATTCCTTTTAACAAGATTTTCTTTGATCAACGGGCTGTGATCTAAACAAAGAGATCCAGTTTTAAAAAGCAAAAGTAGTTGTTCATCGGGGAACAACTATTTGTTCATTTGAATTGAAAAGTTTTTCCCTTCTTTGCTTGCACCCATGTCAGTAAATATTTATTACAGAATTTTGTACAAGTTTTTAAACGTTTTCAAGTGTGACCTTGTTTTGAAGAGAATCAAGGATTTCCTTTGTTGCTGAGACTTTTACGCGTTTTTGCATGACTTCCTTTTTCGATTATCCTTCAGTGTCACCGTCAACACTACAAACCTGAGTGAGATAATCGAGCAATGATGCTTTTTCCACTTTGACCATTCCTAACTTCAAGTACCTTAAAGGAACGCTTTTTCGTTGAGTGAATTTTGACAATCTGCATTTGATTATGCTTTAGGCAAAAGTACTTTTAAAACTTTTTGACGCAAATAGTGAACTTTGAGATTTAAAATGCTACCATTCAGGATTATAAATAAAGTGTTATATATTTTCAATGTCAAGTGCAACATTTTTTTGCATTTCACTTCGAAAATCATTTTTGAAAAGACCTTGAGCCCACTGGTTCGCTTCCTTATCCACTCGAGAGAAAATTTTGTATTCATAACTTTTTCACTCGCAGTCAATCAAAAGCTCGTTAAAATAAATTACGCAAAGCTAGACTGCTTGAACTTGAACGTGTGCATTCTGAGAATGATATTTAAAGCCATTTATAGCTATATTTAAAAATTTCAATACGATACACTATTGGAATTGCGTATTTCCTTTCAAATTAAACCTGTCCAGTTGTGCAAGTGTGAGTGGGTGTGTCATCCCAAAAATAGCTCTAAAGAAAGAAGCCGCCTTTGAATGAATGAGTATTTAAAGAAAGTTACCCGTCTTTGCTTTGATATTCTCTGAAACGGAAACTCTACGTCATAGTATGAATAACATTTTAGAGCATGCTTTACCTTTGACTTTTCTCCGAAAAAGTTTAACAGATGTCTTTATGCTTATATAAGCAATCTTAGTTTTTATTCACAAGGAATATCTGGAGCATGACAGTAGCCTTCTTTTTCTGCAGATTCTTTTGGGGTGCATTATTGTAAAGGGCTTTGGTTACGGATTACGTATCTATCTGGTTTTTTTGTGGTTTGGAATGTGTGGAGTAGTGTGGGCGGATTTACAACTGGACACACTGTCCAAAAAATGTGTTGCATTTGCTACAATTATGCCAGTCATATTCCCTGACCAATATGTCGACCTTTTCAACAAAAAATATTTTTGTGGTTTTGCGGTCAGAAGATATGACGCTATAGTGTCCCTGATCATGATCCTCTTATGGCTGGACATACTGACTGCATGCAAGTCGAATTGATTTTTGAAGCAAAAAACGTCTAAAAAAGCTGCTGTTTGACGTGACTGATTACATGTACGTGTTTGTGTTACAACCACCGTTTGATTATATGAACATGCCTTGACTTCCTCGTTATCTTACATGACTTGCCAAACAACTAGACTAAATTTTGTATGTGTTACGTTAAGCTAAAAGTATAACTTGCTCAAACAGACTTGTTATTACACGTAGAAAATTAAATTTTCACTATAATCCCAGTCTTACATAAAATATTCAGCTTACAATACATAATTCATCCATCAATTTCCGTGTGAGCAAACTATTACCTTAGTATTACATGTGGCTCATACAGTTGTCTTATCGGAAGGTAAGTACAATCAGACAGGGCAAAGGACAGTCACGCCGCAGCTAATCACACTGTTTCGAAAAAGGCAAGGCAAGGCCAATGATAAGTCGGTATCAAACATGCAAGTTATTCAAAGTAGTGTTATGGAAGGTGCTGAAGTGCATATTCTGATTTGCATGTTTGATACTGAACCTGACTGAATACACTTCAACGCAATTTTTCGAAAAGTTGAAGCCTGCAGGAATCAGTAGAAGCAGAGCTGTTAGGAATATCTGCTGCAAAAAGTTTGGGGGAGCGTGTTTAATCTTCTTGTACTCTCTGGGAAACTTTTTGTGATCTCTCATTTCACACCTATGACAAGGTTACAAATCCGCAGAAAATTGATTCCCCTGTTGTCAAAATTAATGCGGTGAAAGTATAAATTTTAGTTTACTATAAAGTCAGAAACCAGCTAGGATGATTTACATATTAGAATACTAACACATACCAGAGTGTATAAAGCATCTATTTATCTAAAACATGCCATCGTATGCACAATTTATTATATCGTCGTATTCCTTTTCCTTTCCTTTGACTACACTTCCCTTTCTTTCAAACAAGTCGAATAAACGGATCATCAATAAATACAATAATCTAAAAAAAACTTGATAATTTTATGTGATAATGATGACTCTGTGATGGTTTTTAAGCATTGCTATAGTTGATGTGCAATTTAGGCTTTCTTAACTGTTTTCAATTTGAATTGCTTACAAACTAATCGTCAATTTTTCATCGAAAGAACCACTTGTATATTTACTTCATAATATTTGACGGAATGTAAACTTTTGAAATTTTGTTTATTAATCTATTACTCACGTAATACCAGGAGTAATTTATAAAAGCCTGTTTTCGACTCTAACAAAACATTAAGGATTTATCTCTGGACAAATATTTTCGACATGATTGCCTACAGGCCAATAAAACTGTGTAATGATGGGCTCTTGCCAAATATGTATTCACCTTTTACTAAATTTACCTAATCTTCTGTGTCATAAAGTCAAAACTTTTTGGAGTACTAAAAATACGCAATAAAATTTGTTAAATACATAGTTGTGGTATGAAAGTAAACATAGTTCATATTAGTTTGTTGCGGCTGCTACGCATACTGCAATAAATCCCGAGGGAATTGTGGCTTTCCAAACAGGAAACTTCTACTCCTACACAAATTAAATATTCTACTTGATATAACTTTTGCGTAATGAACTTCTTGATCCTTCTCTGATCTATTTACGAGACAAGCCTAAAGAAAAAAGAGAATGATGATCTTCCATTTAACATATTGTGTATTTCTGTGTTATGTTGTACCTGACTGACTGCCTCTCTAAATCCCCATTTCCTGTTGAAACCCTTCCAAAAAATGCCGGGAGCTTAATCACGCAATTCAATCCATCCAAACCTGTCACAAAATCCCAAAAGCAGCTCAGCATTATTATTGCTCAAGCTTGAATTCTCAAATAGCCCACTTAAATTCATGCTAAACACGAAGTTTAATGGCATGACAAGAATCAAAGTTTACTTTTCATCTTAACAGACTGCTGCTCTATATGCTACAAGTACAACGTAGGAGTTTTTTATTTGCCATTATGCAGCTTTTGCAAAGAATGCAAATGCATCTATTTAATTTCGGCTTGAGTAAACAAAATAAAAAACCTGCCTATTAATTTGGCTTCTCAAGTGAAACTTTTTTTTACCACACGACGATCCGGAAAGATTCGGGGCTATAAGGACAAGATAACATCATCATGTCATTATCATCATCAAACCCATCAAGCTAAAAGACAGAGTTGAACGTGAAAGTGAATAATAATGTTGTTTGCTTTTATGTGGCTCTATTCATTTGCTCCACTTTTTCCACCACTTTTCATTTCAAAGATTTTATACCCTCGTGTGCTTGTGCATTTCAAGAATTTTCACAGCTCAAAGCTCTCATTTGCTCGCCTGAACATTAGTGAAAACTGTTAATTTACTTTTTGCATTTTGTTCTTTCCTTTGGCATTGGTGCGTAAACACACAAACTCCCAAGTGCATAGAGAGAGAGAATGGAACAGGAATTCTGTCTCAAGTACCTACTCGCATGCAATTCACATTCCGCAACGTATCATTGTCATATTTGGCATAGCTGATGTTGATGTGCCATTTCTACTTTAATGAGACTTGTTGTCATACATGTATTCCTATTCACAACAATGTGCTTATTTGCACTCTCGGGTCTCTGGTGTGGTCTTCCGAGAACATGAACTTGTCATTGAACATGTTTTCCCCCAAAATTATTCATACTCTCTCTATACAACTCGAAACAGAACAAAGCACACACAACACGTTATGCAATGCTTATGCCATCATCTATTGTCAGCATATCTTGTTGTGATGATAATGGTGGTGACATATACAAAACCAAGAGAAAATGAGCAGACTGCCCACATCTGTGCAAAATGCAGAAAATCTTAAGCAACTTGACAAAACTATTTCTTAGTACCCGAATCCGGGTATTGTATTATAGACAGTCCTACACAAATAATAACAATTTTAAAGCTTTATGCATGCATGCATATATAATCCAGCGTAATAGGTTCACTTGTGTATTAGTAAAGAGGAAAGAGGGACGACGATAAGAAAAGAGTCTTTTATGGTTCGCCCACAACCAACCGCCATCCCAATCCTCTATCTTTCTTTTGAAAAGAAAGTAAAGGAAAGACTGCAGGCATTGTGCCTCCTTGTAAATACATTTTCTCACATGCCAGCAGAGAGAAAAAGGCTGTTTGAAGGACTTATTGACGGGAGGATGGTTAATAATGCAACGTTGAGTCTGAATAAATGTGTGTGTGCAAAAGCTATATAAATGTTAAAATGAGGGTATGCATGTATGTTTATGAAGTAATAAGGAAAAAAGTAACCAAGTGTTTCATGTTGCTACTTCATGATCACAGTGTACACATAGCTTTTCAACTTCAACAACCGCAGTAGTAGTAGCCCGTCTGTTACAAGTACAGTTTTCCTTCTTGGCTAGAAAAAAAGAAGCTTGCAACTTAAGTCCTTGACGATGGGTTCATAAAATCTGGAATTTATTCTTATCATTACGACAAGCTTTTCCACAGTTATTACCAGGATTTCGGATAAAAAGAATGAACATGTTTGACACAAAGTGAGCGAGAAAGTATTTCAAGAATTAAGGAAGTCTTTTTTGACAATCATGATCATGGTTCGGCTCTCGAAATCATAAAAAGCCTTGTGGTATGCTATGCTACTCAGTTTCTGTTCTTGGTTTGGTGGTGGTGCTCGCTTCTTTTTTGAGTAGACAATCTTTGAAATGCAAATGCACAAAAGACTAATATTATGAATAATATCTCTCTTCAGGCACGACAGTGTATATATTCATTTTCTGCCTATTTTCCCAAGTACAATATACGTGTGTACCAAAGAGGGTGCCCTCCTTGATGTGTACAGTTACACGTTACACACAATTTTATCAAGTGCAATCAATGCCACTTTTTTTTTAAAGTAGCTGAAATTGTGTACAAATTTTTATGGGTCTTGTTTTCGGCTTGGGTTCTCCTTCTCCTTGTTTTTGACAAAATTTGTAAATAAAAGTCTCCAACAAATCAAATCAACAAGAAATTTGAATCATACGACAATGCTATGTATACCTAGTTGACTGTGGAATCGGCGATCTATGTTTGAGACATTCCCGACCCGACGAATACCACTGAGAAACAAGGTTGAAGTTATGCAAAGTAAGTGGTAAAAGAGAATGAACAAAAGGGTAACTCTACGTCATGTCAGTAATTCAAGTACACACCTACGCTACTTTTTTATTTATTCCTAATTTACCTTTACATGACAGCAACCAACACTCTATATTTTACTGGCTTTGTTTTATTGTAACCCTAAAAGTCTTAAATAACAGATTTGCGCACAGTCAAAGGCCATGAAGGTAAAGCTAAAACTGAAACAAACGTCGGTAAAGAAAACACTAGCAGCTTGCACTGATGGCTCTCGCCTGTCACAAGGAAGCTCATAAATAATTCCACTTAATAGCTTTAAAACCCATTGCTTGTTGCATTCGTAATTTTTAATAGCTCATCGTTAAGAATTAACCCCTATGTATACCTAAATCTACATCTTATGGCAGTACAGAAAATCTTCCAAGAACCTTTCCCCTTCCTTCAAAGCCACATCTCTCTTCTTAATTATATTTTCTAAAGGAGCATGTTGAAAGCTGAGACGGTGCGGCAAGGTGACGATGATAATAATGATGATGACGCTTCTTAAAACGATTCGCAGCTTGCTTTCAACAGCTCTCGTTTACACAAACCGGGCCAGAGAGAGAGAGATGAGAAGAACCCGTCAACAGCACACACAAACACCTTTCAGCCCTCTTCAAACAACAAGAAACCAAATCAAAGTCTTTAAAGCTTTTTGAAGAGGGTGCCGGTCTGACTTTATGTACTTGTGGTGGTGGCGTGCAAAGTAAAGAAAGATGGAATATTATACAAGAAGCAGAGTTTCTTCTTCTTCAGCAGAGTAATAATATGTAGATTTGGATTTGGCAGCTAGCGTATAAAGTCAAGTGTCGACACGGCTAGCAGATTCCTTTGTTCATAGAAGAAAATGTGTCTGGCAGACACTCCAAGAAAACTCCAAAGCTACAGGCAGCAGCAAAAGAATAATAGACAATAAGAGAATAGTTTTTGCATTTACATAATATTCTTATTGCTGCTTATTGTTTTTATCCTGCTGGCTTGACTGCTGCTGCTGTTGTTGCAGGAGTCCAGAGAGAGGAGAATATTTTCTTCGTGTTTTTATGACTCAATATTCAGTGACAAGCCATGAAAAAAACTGTTGCATGCTGTACAACAATCTTCTAGGAAAATGCTGCTTTCGACATAAAGACAGTTTCTTCTCCTTCCTGGTTGTCCTATAAGCTGTGTTTTTTTTATCTCGGGGAGTATTTTGACGGGCAAATGAATGCAAAACTTCTTTGATAGTTTATTTGATTGTCAGTCTACCAGCTTAGTAGAAATGCTCGAGAGAACACGCCTACACAAGTATTTAAGCTTCTGTAAGCAAACTGTGCATTGAAAGTTTTAAAGTGGATATTTCTCGGTTGGTAATTTGCGCAGAGAAATTAGTTTTAGGGGTAAAATAATATAGCGTTTTATTGCATTATTTAAAATTTGTATTACCATCTTTATTAAATTCAATGAAATTATAAGCGTCTATACATTTCCCTGGTGGTGCAGCTGAGGCTAAAACGTCAAAGCAAAATGGGTTGATGGAATAAACGCAATTCTGTTGCTGGAGAATGAACTTGCCAACATTAAATTAATGGGAACCGGAGGAGGCGCATAAATATAATGTAGTCCCTATTTCCACATGTTCCTACTTATTTTCCGGAGAAAATCATTCTCATAAATATCCACTCACAACAGATGTTGCCCTTATTGCATGTTATATACAGTGAATGATAACGCATGATATTACTTCCACCCATTTCTTCAGATATAGAAAAAAAGATTATTGAATTTTCGGGGAGAAAGTGAAAGTAGACGAAAGCGAGAGAAATTTGCAAGCAAACGTAAATCCAATTATTCCAAGCCAGATATTTTAAATACACGTATCTAGTGTATTCGAACACTAGGATTTTTTCCGATGTTGTGTTGCTTCTCTTTCAGAATCGGTTAACAATGCCTTTTCTGGTCTATTATACTATTTCTATCTTCTTACAGACACAGCTTTGCAAACGCTATACTCCCACATTTATACATTCACAAAATTTAATAACCTTTTTTCCTTATCCCACTTGTATTGGATTTTGAACGGGATGATGGTGGTACTGGTGTTTAAAATATTTCACGCTTGGTTTTTTTTCATCTTGTGTGCTACTTCTTCTTCTTCTGTGAAGAAAAGCACTAAATTTGAGCAAAATGCATTATGCAATCCAATTTCATATCGTCATATTATTCACAATTAGATTACAGTGCATTTGCTTTTGGCTTTTTTGCCAAAAATATAACGTAAAAGTGTATGTAACACTTATTATACGCACCAGCGACAATTTGGAGCCAGTTCTGTTTATAGCGTTTAATTTAATGCTATTTTCCATTTTTTTGCACTTTTGTCCCTATACACACTACAAGTGGGAGCATAAACGAGAAAGCGTATGTCAGGACTAATAATAAATGAACATGTTTATGCTGCTATCTTTTTTCCAAGTGAATTGCATTCCTTTCATTATCAACAACCAAAACTCCCGGAAAACTTGCTCTTTTTTTAATATTATAGCCTCTTGTTTTTTAAATTGCAGTTTTAAAAAATCTTCAATATTTTTGAACGTTCAAATAAACGTTTACCAAAAAGTGCTGATGTTTTCGGCTTGCACCATCTTCTCTCAGTAATCTTATCTAATAAGATGACATGCAAAAATTACACCGCGTTGTGTTACCGTGTTGTGTAAACTTGTCAGTTTGTTGTCCAACAGAAATTGCATTTTTTCCTGTAACAAAGCTCATGACTCATGATGACACATGAAGCAATTGCCGTTTTCTTTAGTATAAAAAAACAAGTCATTGGGTTTAAGTGTCTAAGCCGAACAATGAACAATTTGATGGGATACTGTGTAGTGGACGGGATTGTTCAGTAAAATATGACCATCGCCAATTCCATCTTGTGCCTGATATCATTAGTCTGCTCTAATCTGGAAAAATGGGTCCCAGTCAAAGTGCGAGATGGTTTGTATGTTTGCGCATGTTACACTAAATGTTAATATCAACCAAAAGTTAAATTATTATGATTATTACTCTTATACCCCTTCTGTTAAGCTACTACTATGATTATGACTGTGTATTCTGTCCTCTAAAAATCATGAAGGCACCCATTCTCTAAAAAAACAGCAAATTTTCTCGGAGGCTATCAAGATAATGTGTGCCAATGTACTTTCAACGTTAGTACCGAGAAAAAATAAAAAAGAGATGCATATATACGTACGGCATATTTTTTACTTGAGCAAACGTGAGACAAAAATGGTGATGAGCTGTTGGTAAAAAAGTGTTTCATTTTTGGAAGCGTTTTTGGCAGCTTATACATTATTTAGCTAGACAATAGAGAATGCGTATGACAAGAACAAAAACGGCACACGTGTTTTCCTACCGTAATGTTTTCTTCTCGAGGCAAGTTTATGTTTTACTTGAAACACGTTCGAATTTCAGGCCTGGCAAAGGTTCTGAAAATTGAACACAAGTTCAAAGCTGTGTACATACATAATATCACACCGATCTCATGAAGAACGGATTTAATTTGATGGATGGAGCATTATAATCCTTTTCATCATAAACTTCATGAAATTGGAGGCGGCAGAACTGGTAGAAGTACAAAACAAAGCAGCTTCTCTACTTCAATTTCAATGAAACCCTGACGCAGGATTGACTGCTGATGTGTAGGCTTGCGTTGTCTGCTTATAGAGCTCATGACAAACAAGCAAGCTTCTCCATAATCGTTTTAACTGATTCTACATACTATATACCTAGAGAATTCTTAAACCCGGGATAGGCTACTAAAAGTATTTTTGAGAAGCATCCGAAGCCGGAGGCATGTCACGGTGTTGTTTTGGATGGATAAAGAATCCAAAAATATATTCTGTGGTCAAACCTGGTACATGCAACAGCGCAGCAACCAGCGATAGTGCTTTTTTGGCATGTCGTCATCATTCTATTATTGTCCACATTCCGTATATAGCACAGCACAACAACAAAGTGAAAAGAAAAAATAACAGGACAAAGGATCGATGACCAAGCCAAAAATAATGGATGACATTTCACTAGTTTTTTTTCTATCCAGTACTGTCGAAAGTGTGTATGACAGTGCTATTATAGCTAGAAGCAGCTCAACACACATTTTCCGTGTTGTTGCGATCTGATCGTGTGCTGATTAATGTTTTTCTCCTTATCGCAGCAACAGTCACTTGACATGTCAGTACATTTATAAAAATCTAGGAAATATTTGCGTCGTACATCACAACAAATCTGTGAAGAGACATTGAGATGAAATCAGGCTTTTCAGTTTTTCTTCAGTAAAAGCTTCACTCGTGAGTTGCGCCACGAGCCATACATACACTCTACTACTGCCGTTGACGGACTTGAGAGTTAGGATTTGTCAGAATGGTAATGATAGGCTAGGTAAATATCCACACACTACATGCAAAGAAACATGCTTTTTACTTGCATCATGCATCCTACAAGCCTTTCCTACAAAATCAAAATATTTAGAGAGCCAACCAGTCCATTACATTCCGAAATAGCCCATTGTGTGCGTAGCTTGCATGCAATGAAACGCCACAACAATCTCCTTCTCAAAAGTTTTAGAATGTTGCTTGATTCTTTACGAAAATCGACAGTCAACAAGTTTATTCAGCAATAATACCAGCATTAAAGTCTTGTGTAGTTGTGTACAGCAAGTGTACTGTTTGCTGGTATCCATTTAATTTTTCGAGAGAAAAATGTGACTCAGCTCAACAACCGCCTGTCACACAGGACGAAGATAGCCTGTTTGAAGTTTTCCTTTAAAAAATGAACAAGTCCTTATATGAAAAGCTTTCATGAAAAATTCAACCATAAAAAGAAAGCAGGCATTACAGAGGGAGAGTCGGAAAGCAAAAAAGAGGCACTCTAGAGAATACATAATCATCCAACGTCTCGTGGAAAAGACCTGGCATCATTAGCGATGAAGCACACAGGAACACTTCACTATTACAAAAATATCTTTTCCGTTTCACCTTTCAATAAAGCGCGAACCTCATATATTATTTTTTAGCAGCAGCAGCTATCAAGCCAAAAACTTTCCTCTTGGTAATGTGGTGTCGTCGTTTTTTGCTTTCGCTAGCAACACACTTGACTTGAAGATTTTTTCTATTCCGTATATGTTGAGGAAATGAGGTTCTAATGTAAAAATGTCATTCATTGGGTGGTTATAGTGTAGCATGCTTTTGTCAATCAAAAACCAATTCAAAGGAAGTGTGATGATGAGAAGAGGAGAAGGCATATAGTATAGTGATGAGGGCAGAGGCAGGTGTTCTTGAGTGGGCCTCTCCACACAATCTGCTGTAGGCGGAAGGTGTCATTGTGATATAATACTTTGCCAGCTAGAGAGAATAATATTATGCGAGAGTCGAGTGGTGTAACAGCGTGTGGAAGCGGCAGCAGCAGGAGTATGATGGTTATGAATTCTGGACTGTGCAAGAAGAGATTCCGATGATGGTTATGACATTGACGTCAGTCAAACCAACAGGTACTAGGTACCCCCGTCTCTTTTCCGCGAAGGAGTAGTAGTATGAAGCACGTTATAGGTAAATCTATTAAAGCATCATGTCAAGTGAGGTAGAACATTGGAACATGTAGTTTTAAAGAAAAAAAATCCAGCTTCAAAGTTCAATTCAGGTTATGGAAAATGTGACAGCGTGAAAGGAAAAATTCAATGAGAATGATCTGAAGTGGAAGTAGTACTAGCTATGCATAATGTATGTTACCTGCTTATATTAGGATAAAGTGCAAAAGAAAAGTGAAAACAAGAAGTGTAAAAAAAATCGGTTCCAGATTTACGCTTTCCGCACAGGTATTCTTGATAAGAAAATGAGTTTATTTTTCGAAGAAAAAGATTGCACAGGAACTGGGAATTGAATGGAGAAAAAATTATGAAAAGTTTGTCTGCCTCCTTCGTGCCGACAATAATAACGCATTTTTGAGTTATTGGCTGCTGGGAGAGGAGTGGAAAAGTTGTTTACTTGATCTAAAGACGAGTAGAACGACTTGCTGTTGACGATATAAAGAGTGAATCACTTCACTTTTTTTCGTGTGTCGTTTTTTATGCATATGCAAGTAGCAACCAGCAAACACAATTTTGACTTTGCTGATGAGACGAATCGCATTTGCCCATGAACAAGTTTGCTTTCTTGAGTGAATACCTATTCATACACATAAAGACCAAACTTCCGTTCCTTCTTGAAGAAAAATGTGAAAGCTTTTTTGCAGAATTAACGTTTTTGGCTGAAATGCCGTTTTGGTTCATAGATTAGAGAAAATATCAACTTGTGTGTGTATGTAAAATGCTATAACTTGGCGGAAATTTCTTGACACAAAATAAAGTCACTTGATATGGCTTGTGTACACTCTTGAAAAGTCTGTACACATGAACAACAGTTTGAAATGACAGGAAAGACGCGTGCATAAAATTTTTTGTGGTTGCTTTTTACTCTCCCCGAAAAATGTTTATGCTGTGTTGGTATTAATTGAGAGGGGTTCCCGGTGCGGTGGTGGTGGAAAAGTGAAGGGGAACAAAATCATTTGATACTGTGCACTTCATACTGAGTGCGAAATAATCTAAAGCATTTTTTATACAGCCCCTATATGTTAGTTTAACCATAACAAATAAGCAATTTTGCATGAATGCGTGTTAAAAGCACAGCAGCAACTAAAATAAAACCAGCGTGAGCTCATGAACTGCATGCATTTATTGTTTCCTGGCACGATCCCTTATCTTTTAATTTTGCCAACCAAATCGGCGTAATTAGGTAAAGTCCTGCCTCTTTATTTAGCACACATGCTAAAACAGTTTTTTAAAGAATTAATTATGCGAGCTCCTATCTCATTTGCATAATATTTTGTGTACTCTGTAAACTAGGAATTAGTTTAATTTTCATTATTTCATGTTCATGTTCATTTCATCATCGAAGCAAGGTCGACATTACGAGAATTTGTTGAAGAAAACCTGTAACAACTGCTTTTGCTATTTTATTTTCATAAACTGGCTCAGTCTAGTAATTTGATTGTTGCATGTACAATGTAGACGTGAATTTATTGAAACAATCCACTGTTTACTCGAGAAAATGCCATATTCTTCAACATTTACACTGTTAAGGCTTAAGTTTACGTCATATTTCTCTGGAATTCAAAATTGAAAAATAATCTGACATTTTCTTGCAATTTTCTGCCTGTGTAGGGCACATGTGACGGGCAAAGCAAATGCTCTTTTTATGCATAAAACAACGGTCCATCTACACATCTCCAGGAAAATGATCACGTGTGAAAAAATTTACGAAGTCCTATTTGTGCTTTATGTATTCCTTTATGTATTGTCCGAACTTACATTTATAAACTGTCATCCTTGTGGAAAGACCTTGTCTGTCATTTGGTCGAATTATGTTCCCCGAAAAAATAAAGATATCGAGTAAAGCCTTGATGTTCTTCCGTATATATGTCACATAACTTATGAAACATCACAACAAAGAAGTTGTCGTTGAAAAGAGAAAGTGTAAACGATTAAGGTCGTTGTATAACCTAATAGGCTTATTACATTGTTACAAAAGCAACAGAGGAAGAGAAAAATGCTTTTTATTATGGTTACCCGCATTAGCACAGTCACACTATCTCTAACTTACTAACCGCACGTGTGTGGAAGAAATTGCAAATGTCCTCCTGAAACAGTGTCGAGGATCAAGGTGCATTACCAATTTGCACAAAATGTAGGTTGTATCCTAATCGTTAGCGTGTGTATTTATTATCCTGGTGAAAAGTGATGATGGCACTTGCAATTGTGACAAGTGTATATGAACACTTCCGCTTCACTGGCAAAGACCTCGTTATTTTCTCCTTTGTTCGCACTCCTTTCCATACAATTTCTAATAGAATCCAGTGAAAAAGATGAAGATCTGCTGATCTTTTGAGAAGAAAAGGAGAAACAATAGGAAATAGAGATGAAGAAGCGAAAAGGATACATAGAGATAGATTTGAATTGCATGTTGAGAATATTGAGCTCGTCACAGAAAACAAATTCTAGCTTTTGCTGTGAACAGGTTGATTTTGTATGATGTCATGTGTAATGATAATACAATTGAATCAAACTGCCCTGCAGTACAATAATACTTGAAGTCGGGTCTAACCTGTTGTAAGTAGGTAGGCGTCACTGTGCTACCTATCATCATGCATTTTCTCTCTCTATTTCTAGCTTTTGCTTCATCTCATTTTATTGTTATCGAGGATGTAATCAAAAGGTAAAGATTCCACTTTCCTTTATTTCTCTTTTGTCAATTGTTCCACGAAACACGAGCAACTTTTTCCCTTTAATATATTCCACTTCGTTACATTAGTTTCTTAGAACTGAAAATACGGTCCGCTTGTTCGAATTCCAAGTTGGGAATTCACATTGTCTACCTATTATTTTATCCAATTCTGATTGTAACATTTGAAGGCTACACATTATCATTTTCTTATTACATCTACAATTTCATTAGGATACTAAAACAACTCTCATTTTCAATTCCCGTGCAGTCTATTCTCTAAGTTATCTTAGAATGCAAAGCAAGAACTCCCTGTAGACTGTGCAACAAAATTGCATGAAATATGATTCCATCCTAGTAGACACTGAATACGTTGCGGTGGTGGTCTACGAAAATGAAAGCGATGCAGAGTTTATTATGCTTGCTTGAAAAAACCACTACCTAATATTGTAATTTTGTTCTTGTCTGGAAATAAAAAGCACTAAAAATTCAACAAGAAAAGAGATCAGTATCAGCTTACACATCAGAACCCAGTCTCATTAGCTAGCTCTATGGCTTTTTAAAGAAAGCTGTTTAAGTGTAATGTAAACCATACTGTTTTCATTATGTGCACATCAGTGCAGGAAAGAATTTCAGCCATTTTTTGTGTAGGTGTTATGTAAATTAGGTAAGTATCAATTACAATCTTACACGTGTATCAATCTCCTGTAAAAGTTGTATGGAACTTTTAATATGTTACGTCAGCATCTTAGAATTCAAACATCATATCCGATTACATTGACAACTTTTTATATCTATGGGTTTTTATACTTGATATTATCACTATTTTTGCATAGAAATAAGCCATTCTTGTGCTGATGCAATATGTAAAAATGAAAGTTAATCCCGTATCATCAAAGGACATTTTTGTGGCATCAGGCTTTCCTTGAAGTAATGAAAGATCCTATTTTTTACTTTCATTCTAAGATGTAATTCGGAGAAGAGGGACAAAAAGCGTAAACCACGCGCATCAAAAATCGGCCAAGTATTTCAGCTCCTCGGTTTTTTTTATTCTGGTAGATTAAATTAAATGGACACATTTTTTACCACCACAGCTTGATAAACAGCAGCATAGTGAAAAAGAAAACTAATGATACTAAAGAGTAAAGACTGGAGCTGGTGTAAAAGTAAAGTAAACTTGATACTCCTGTCCGTATCCATCTCGCACGTTCAAATTACTTCCTATTTCAAGGTTTGTTGAAGAAAAAAATTAGACTCGAATTGCTGTATTGCGAAAAAAGGATATCCCCTAGAGCAAATAAAACCTTGCATTTTGTTTCCATCCGGGAAAACACAGTAGCAAAAGGGAGTTGCAACTCGTTGAAAAGTTTCATATGACTGCATTTTTTGTTACCACAAAAGCGGAAAGGGAAAACTGGAAAAAGGCGACAGCTTCAAGGGCACCGTTATGTAAAAGTGTCGATTGCTTTTTCTGGTAATTATATAAAAGCATTGAAGAAATACCTAGTTTCATTTGTGTGAAAACCTTCTCGTCACGTCACTCGCGTTGTCCTTGGACGTGCATTTGTCCTGTTTTAGTTCATCAGTTGCCAGTAGGAAATTAAGGAAAAATAGGGCAAAAGGAGATGAAATTTTTTTATTGTGCTTATTTTTGTACATAATACCCCGGGCTCGTTATTTATAACTTTAAAGAGAGAGTTTTGGGTACATATCACACTTCTCTTATAATGTCAACCTTTTTGACAATTTTTCAAGCCCGAGAGGTGTTGAAATACGTGGGTGGAAAATTGCTCAAAGGATATAAGAAATATTTACAAGATTTTCTAATGAGATGATCATGCTTTGTACACTGTGCACTTCAAAGGACCAATAATATACCTATATTTTCATTCACTTACTTTAATTTACTTACTATATACCTAAATATCAAACTCTGGCACGTTTTTAGTATGAAAATAATGACCTTGCTCAGTGTGTTTGGGTATATACAACAAAGTTGATTTGCCACGTGGCCCGCATTATTTATATGGTTTTTTCTCTAAACAAACAAGCAAGTTACTAAAGCACACAAAAAAGTAAGCTTTACACAGTCTGAGTGAATCAACAAAGTAGTTAATTTTATACTGAAAACCCTATTAACCTTCGTCTATATATTTGAAAAGTTGAAGTGTTCTGTGTACCATTATTGCCATACATGATCATGAATCAGAAACAGGATTTTGAGACACAAAAGCTTGTAGAGAACAAAAGGTTGAAAATTTTCAGAGAAAAAAATAATGCCATAAAGAGATCAAACTTGATGTAATAAGGATTCAATGAGTGTAGATGATGTAGTAGCGTGTCAATGAAAGACAACTATAAAATTCAATAATATCCCATTCAAAGGAATTGCTCATTTTTTGTTTACGTGAAGGCTTAACCTTCAAAAGAATAATAGGTATAATATTTGTTCCAATAAAAGTACCCTTTTGTTCTGTACTTCTATTACGTGTAAAGCTTTTGTATTTATTTGTTTGCTTCAGTAATTTACACCATTTTGCAAACAATATTTACAACTAGTATTACCAATTTCCCCTTTCACATTTTACACCATTTCCCAATTTCCTACTTTTCCACAAATATTTCCCCATAATGCGTGGGTTCGCGCAGGAAATGGGGAATTTGTTGCTTTCTTAAAATTACTGTAATGTATGTTGTAACACAACCATTTACAAGAGCTTGCCTGAGTAAGATTCCCCATAATATACACAACAGAAAACTTTTTCTTCTTTGGTAAACTTTCTCTTTTAAACATTGAGTCTCTGAACAAGAGAAAGGTTGTAACTACCTAAGTAATTCAAACCAGAAGAATGTTCTTCCGCATGGACAAGGAGAGAAAGTTTAATACCATGACCTGATGTTGGGGCAATGTGGACCACAAATTCTCTGTTTTTACAGAGAAAGCTTTAGAGAACAGTTTAAGAGTTTTTTACTTCCTGGAAATAACTCTTTAGGGCTTTTCTGTGGTTTACTTGCAGTATCAATGTATGTAGAGGTGTGGGTGTAAATGTTACGATGATTTTAAAAGAAAGAAAATATAGCTATTTTCCAAGTTTGTCCGGGAAAGTGTCTTTGTTTTGTACCTACAATGCAATGCTTTCTTTTTATTTGCTAAAGCAGGAAATAGAGGCAGAAAAAGAAGCAAAGCCGAGCTTTATTTTTTTGTGGGAGAAGCAAAAGAGTGTTGCAAATGATGATGTTACCTCGTAAAAGTAGAACATGTTGATACCCGTTCCATTATTGACACCGCCGGCTGCTGTGCAATTCTCATTTGTCCCATTCAGTCCGCAATAATCGCTGGTCACAAGAGGGACATCAAATCCAAGAGGTGTAGTCGCCGTCAAATTGTTGTTTGCCCCTTCGGGTAGTATTGACTGTGGCGAGTCTGGGTCGTGCAACCGATTTGTTAAAGAGTCCTCCATTGAATCCCCGTCCATCTTTTACTGTCGCTGCTGCAGCTGCAGCACTTTTTTCTCTTTTTGATATTTTTTTGCACTTTGCCCCGTCTTCTCAAGATTTCCCGTCAGTCAAATCAAACACGACTTGAAGAAGAAAGTTTTTTATATTTGCTTAGACTTGAGGGTATTTTTAACCCAAAAGAAACAACGGAAAACAGAGACTCTCCGCTTTTTCTTTGGGAGATGATGTACAAGCCGTGTGAGTCTCTTTTACAAAGGAAAAATGGAATTCTGAATGAAATCAATGGGTTGAGAAGACGTTTTACAAATAGTCGTACTTATATGTCCTTTACCGTTGTTGGTTACTTTGAAAAAAGTGTAAGAAATGACCAAGATACTGGAAAACCGTGTAGCGTTTCCTTTGTTGAGTTTTCTTGCTTTCTCCGGGTTCGATGTCAATCTAAGTGGGTCAAGAGCAAAGAAGAAATCAAATTTTAAGTTGAATTTGTCTTCACATGAGAAAGCATTTTTCATAAGCTAAAAAGCGATATGCTTTAGAATTTTGTCAAAGCTACCTAGTTTAAAATGACATGCAGACATTAACAAAAACGCCTGTTAACAGTAAGACACACAGGTCTACTACGACAAGAGAAAGTCAACAGTCACAAAAATATACTCAAGCCAATCCCATTTATCAGTTTTACGTTTATACGTGAATATACGTTCCATGCTCTGGTTGATTACTATTTTTGACAAAAACTAACCATTCCACAATTTTTCTTATTGCCATTCGATAACATTCAAATTCATATCACACATGCGTGCTTTTCCTGTTACAACAACCAGAATAGAAGCAGCAGCGATTTTTCGTCGCTTTTTCTAAAGGAAAATGCCATTATTTACGGCGAAATTCAGTGGAAAGTTGATCAGGAACTGAGATAATGGCTATTTGAGGCTGGAGAAAAGTAGCCCGCTACGACGATGTACTTTTGCGGAAAGCCATGAAAGGTTTCCCTACTTAATATCGGCTCCCATTGTAAAGTACATACCATTGTCACTTCTTTTTTTCAGTATCTAGCTCCAGGGAGAAAGCTCTTGAACAAAACACACGTTACCAACCAGACCACACACACGCTCGACTTTCCCCTCTCAAAATGCAATGGTCTCCTTCAGCAATAATCGTTTCGTGTCTGTGTGAAATGGCCTCCAGTGTATAAATGCTCACTTTTATTCCCAGATACTAGATAACATACACATTCCAGAATATCAGCACCAGTTTCTTACATTTTACACGTACTTTGCACAACCGTGATTTTTTCAAGTGCCTAATTTCTCAATTCCATTCAGTGAAGTAATTGTGTTCGTCGTAGGTGGCCATCCGTATACATTGTAGTTTTCGCTGCACTGCACCCCTCTTTTGATAATATAATGTGTTTGCAAACTTTTATTCCCTGCCTATTATATAATATGTCGTCATTCCATAAATTTCTTTGTGTCACTCGATTAGTCAATAAAATGGCCAATTTCGATGAACATTTCGGGCAAGTTCAATTTTCAAGTCAGAGCTACTTACATGTTTTATTTTCGCATTTATTTTTCATACTACAAACTTTTTGTAGATTTTGGGATCGGAAACGTCATTCAAATGTGAAAATGTTGATACAGTTTGGTTTGGGTTGGAAGGGTAAAAAGTTTCCTAGAATGCCGAAAGCGTATACATATAAAATTGTTTGTTTGCATTCCTTCCTCCAAACACCAAAAAATTATAGCCAGATATTGGTAGTAGATAATATTACACGCACTATAGAAAACAGCTTTTTTGGAATACGAAGCCAAATAAGATCTACAATCTACGCTACTATTTTGTGGGTGGGGGTGGATGAATGAATGAATGAAATAGTTTGTTTTTCTTTCAACAAAAAGATAAAAAATCATGAACGTAGAGTAAGGAAATGGAAACAGAAACAGATGCCACATTAGCCTTCAATTCTAGCAAAAAAAAACTATTTTTTGCATTCAAAAATCTCAAAGCAAATCACACCACTCTCCCTTTCTCGGTATGTAAAATTACCCTTTTCAAACTTGATCCTATTTCTTGTTTTTCAAACCGCTACAAACTTGCCATTCTAACTTTTGCCAAGCCAATGATTTTTATTGAGAATCCAAGAAAACCTCCCTGCGTAGTAGAGAATACACACTTTTAAAACTATTTTATGTAAACAGGCGAATAAATAAATTCATGGATGGGCTATGCATCCCATCCCCCTTTCCCTATAATATACTGTGATAGCTTGCTATCCTAACCAACGATTCTAATCTTTATTTTGTGTAGTTTTACATAATAATCGTAATAACAATCCATTCTTTACTGCTTTCACTGCACTGCATGTTATGTTGTTTCAACTATTTTATATTTGTATCAGTGCTTGATCTCTTTTTGCAAAAGCAACACTCTTCTACATTATTACAAGTTCAGTGTACGAACAAGCTAGAGTAGTATCATAAACAGCAATAATACCAATGCCCTTTTGTTAGCCCTCAGTACGCCGCCCCATAAACAGCAATCATTCTCGAATGTATAACGGCATGCATTTCATTTTCATTCACACTTTTACACTTGTTCGTTTTCTGGTAGAAAAGCCATTATACTTTTACAAGCATGGAAATCCAAAATGTGCCGGAATGTGCCACAGAAATGCATCTTTCTCCCTCTCTCTGGTTCTCATAGACTTTGGGAAAAACATTACATTCCGTCATTCACTTTCTCTTGCCATGTTTTTAGCCAATGCCACACAGGTCTGCAAAAAATGGTACAACACAATGTTTTTATGGAATGACGCGTCTATATGTTCATAAAGCAGTATCATATTTCGGATATCTATTGCTCTCATGTGTTGTTCTAATGTCTTACAGAAGTAAATCTGGATAAAGCTTCCCTGACTTGAATTTAGAAAGATGTCATCAACAAGATATCAGTGTGTAATGCTGCTGATGCCGATTTTTTTCTGACGATAAGACGAGATTTTCACGGTTTGATGCGAAAAGGCTGACTTGTTGGTTCTCGCGTTGTGTCTTTGTATGTATATGCTGGTATTACACAAACCATTTTTTTGACGGGTGCAGAAGAAGAAAGGCGGACACCGTACTGTTTTATGCAATGCGCTCCGACTAACAACCCAACCGTGGAAAAATTGCAGTTTCACTTTGGATAACGATATAATAATACCCGTGAACACTGCTGAACTGACTGAACAACTATTTTCTTGTCCAAGTCATATTACTCGCTACTAACTCAATATACTCTCTCTCTATCCGTGAATATAAGTCTTCATTTTATTTATTTATCTTTAAAAGTGTTCACATACATTGACATCCACGCTCGTGTTTGAACTCAAAGTGAGAACAAAAAATATTCGTGGAAATGCAACAACATAAAAGACAACCGTACATATTCCCTTTGTTTTGTGTGTATTATATAAAGCCATTATTGTATTCTCTTCCTAACACACAAAATCTAGTGATGATTTTTTTGAAGAAATGGAATAATGGAATAGTCGTTGTTTTCTCCAGCAAAAACAGAGAGATGAACCATTGTAGCCGTTAGGTTGTAATAACAGAAGCCATCAGTATTTTGGCTTTTGTGTTGTTTGGCGATGATGCTGATGATGGCTTTCTATATACTTGACTGTGTGTGCGTCGTTTGTCGATGCTGCTACTACTGCTATAATATTTTATACAACATCTTGAGTTACAAAAATAAACCATTGAAACGCTACTACACAATACAATTCTTCTGTGCTATTATTTCCTTTAAAATCTGGAATCTGTTCTCTTTCGCGAGAGTCGCAACATTCTCAATAATATTCTTTATTCTTTACAATTTGCAGTTGTGTTAAGGTTTTCATTGCTTTTGTTGCTTTCTCTGATGTTTCTATACTACTCTGAGTTTTGTTGTATGTTTTCTTTTCGCGCTACAACCACTACAAAGAATTATACCCTGACTGTTGGTGCTTTATTTCAATTGTAACAAAAATTCGGTTGAAACTCCGACTATTTTTGTTGTACGGGGTATTTGAGGTTTTTTGGAGGATGATGATGATGATGAGGATGCTTGTGTGTTGCAGTAAAATACATAAAAATAATAAAACATCATAATGGAAATGTGGAAAGAAAATAGAGAAAAAAACGGATATTTCCGTATGGTATACTATTTCCTTTGCAGTTCCATCTGCCATATTATCCGCTCTACTCAGTAAATACCCGAGTGGCTACCAGTGTCTTGGTCAGTTTTGTGCAGTTTACGGTTTGATAAATGATGTTTGATTTGGCACAGGGTTTCCATTCAACGTTTCTTTCCCGTTTCTTTTCCGTGGACTATAAAAAGAGTTCGTAACCCAGTCTGTCAAACGCCGGCGGAGGAGAGCAAAGAGAAACAGACGTAGAAATAACTGGTACTGGTCGCGTACTAAAAAAGTTCAGACTGATTTTCCTGTGTACTCTTTCTCTTCTGTTTTACATGCATGTTATTATGACTTTTTATGTCTTTTCATGGAAAAATTATTATGGTAAAAAAGTTGTGTAATGGCAAGGCAAAATACAAGCAACAAATGTGGCCAAAAAACCCAAAATAACAACTTTACTTCTGTGAAAAATATACGAGGACTATGCATTGAAATTGAAATTACATAAAACATGTGGATAGGGAATTGAGGTAGAAAAATAAATGTCCGTTTCACCGTCAATGACGCTATTTTATTCTATCGCATTTATAGACTGCATAGAGGATCAAATTGACTAAAAGGTAAAATACTTTCCTTCGGGCTTTTCTGGACAGAGAGGTCAAACTTATTGTTATTGCGTACCCTACTGCATTTCAAGAGAGTGTTCGCTACCTTTTGTACAATTTCGTATGCATCCCATTTCCTTGTTAAGTTAACGGTTATTGTTTTTGCAAACTTTATCCGAAAATGTGTTCTCTATACATACGCATTATGTTGCTCTGAGCTTGACTTATCAATATACTGCTACACATGAACACAGGAGAAAATTTACTGTGCTACTGTTACTTCATTAAATGGTGTCACTTGCATTTCCTTCTCTTGGTCACCAGCACCAGCAGTAAAATATCCAAGTACTAGTCTGACGGGAGCACTACACTGGAAGTAAAAGTGATACAGTGAAAGATTGGGATGTAATTTACTCGAAGAGAATATCAATGACTTTTTTCTCTCCACTTTGTCTTGAAATGGTCGCCTTCAATCTACTCAACTGTCGTTTGTACCAGCTGTACATAAAAAACAGACGTACACACACGGTTTATGAGACACTGCTTCTTACATAAAAATAAGGAATAATATACCTAACTCCAGAAGAGAGAAATATCATCAGTACTTTGTACACGTGGGCTTTTTCCTAATGACGATGGTGGGACAAGAAGTAAAAGGTTGCACAAGACGTGTAACATGAAACTGAAGATATTGCCCAGTATTTTATATTGCCACCAGCAGCAGCATCAGAATCACATTGAGAGAGAGAGAGTCGACGTCACCCTTGGAAAATTTGCCGGTTGTGTGCACTTCATCACTTCGACATAAGAAGATTACACAAGAAGACGGGCCTATTCATTTCATTACACAGAAGTTTCTTTCAATTTTCTACATGAGGCATATGTCGATTTAATTTGAGCAATATGTCGACTGTATCAATTTCAATTCAAGAAGGAATAAGTTGTTAGTCCAGGTCGTGTTGCATATTACAGACAAGTGCAATGTAATAATGTAATGTGTACGTGCGGAAACTTGAAACGCGTCAATTTTCATTTTGCTTTCAAGAGAAATGAAAAAGAATTCCACACACTCTTTTGCGCTCTATGATAATGATACAAAAACTTGAGCACTAAAGATTTGTTACTGTGTCCATGTTGAACCAATCTCTGATTTATTGATTGTTTAATTTGATTCAGAGACCCAATTAAAGATATTGTGACGGGAGAGAAAAAGCACATGGTTTATTCTTCAATTAATTTTCTTCCTGTGTCGCTTGTACAAGCAAACTGTATAATAGGTATGTACGTATAAAACGCGGTACTTTCATTCTGACTACACTGCCGTTGTAATCCAATATCGACTCTGGGAAGATTTGTGATGCTCAACAATCATTCGATTGCCGACTTGTTTTGAAAGTTTTTTGGCAGCGACAACTGGTCAAATTCTTAGACACCCACGGGACAAAAATATTTTTCACTTGTGCATAATAGACATTTACGCGGCTATAAGATTTCATTTTTATTCCAAGCTGTTATTATGTCGACATAATACTCTAAACTCTATACCAAAACGCATATAGACAACCTCAATTTATATATATGTGTTATCTTGCGCTCTTGCTGCACATAGAATTATCGCTGTCACATTCAGATTAGGTTTTTAGGTATATTAGCTTTCGCCTTGGTATATTTATTCTGTTTTGCTGCACCAAAAATATGCTACGCTATTCGCTCATGAGTTCACTGAGGATAAAAAGCATAATATAATATTTTGATCTACACATAATCTGAAAATGGAGTAGGCAACTGTGCAGGCATATTATCCCACGGTTGAGCTAACATCACAAGAGCAATTGTACTAGAGGAACTTACTAAAGCAGTGAAAATTTAATAAGAGAAAAAATGTTACTTCCACTTTTGTGCCCCGCACTGTCATTCCTCACAAGTTTTTGCAAACAGAGTTTTCTATTAAACGACATGTTAAGAAGAAAAGGGGGAAACGGGACGATGAACTAAAGTACATAGTACACAGACATATATTTCTCAATGAACTATTGCACAAGGAGGAATAGAATGAGAAAGGTTGGTTTTCTAAAGAAAGATGGAAATTGCTCTTTTTTTCTTGCAACTTTTACAAGACAGCCACTACCACCACCGCATAAACTTCTCTCTGTACTTTTCGATTAGGCACATGTTGTATGTTACATATATTCTTTCGATTTCTATGCCCTTTATAGTTGACTTGGCACACAGAAAAAGACCACAGTCAACATAAAGTATGTATTATGAATCCCAAATCATTCTAACTGTGCTATTATATTATTATATAACTAATAACCATTCTTCCAGAGAGAGCCTTGCCTTGTTATTGTGTGGTGGCTGTGAAAAAGAAAAGGAAAGTGTCTTGCAAAGATCAGAACAGCAATGTCATGGCATGCTAAAGATGATATAGTTTGTTGCAGTTGGTGCTACACACACAAGACTAGGGTTTTTTTATTCTCCACGATTTGCTTTTTTGCCACTGGCTTTTATTCGTTTAAGAAAGGCAAATAATATCTATAATATTTCCGGTGATATATTTGTATTGCACTGCGCAGCAATATTGTAGCCGATACGATTGAGAAAAATTGAGAATGAAAGTACAATATGTCTCTCCTTCTCTTGTTTGTGGCCTGAAGATATGTAGATATAACTTGCTACACAATTTTACTTTCTTAAAGAAGAACGGAGAACGAAGAATCCTTTTTGTCACCACGATCTCGTGGTGGATTAGCCACACTATATGTAATTTTTCATATGCCGGCTTGCACAAACAGCCCGGAAAAGAAGCATAGTTTTACTAAAGGAATATATACATATTTTGCAAGACTTTTTGCCAGAGAGGAAGCCAAAGCCAGATGCATACATCAAACGACATATTTTTCAGGGATGACACGGGTGGTTGTTGTGACCCCGAATGCCATTCTTTCCTGAGCTAAGTATGTATACACACCGCGCGCTTTCTTCGTTTTACTACTCCTCCTATTATCCTATTATTATTGTCAGAGAGGCATTATGGTATATATTATAGGTATTTTGGGTGTAATGTACTAGTTTGCCACACACATCAGCGAAATTACTATTTCAGCCATGAATTTTCTCCTTCGTCTACCCCAACAACTGTCGTGCTCCTGTCTTTTTTGTTTGTGAGGAGGATGACGTTCGTTGTTGAATATGCAAGTTGAAGAAAAATACTTTATTTTTTATTCTCTTAACTCCCTCTGTGCTGCTATTATAAATATAAATAGGCACACACCAACAGATAAAAACACTTCACGTTTAACAACAAGTAATCTCGTTTGCTTTAGAAGATGTTGTGCTCTGGCGTGCGTGTGCTTGGTGTTTGGTTTCTTTAAAAGTTAACATTTTTTGTGCTTTATTGTGTTTCTTTTGTATTCATTGATTCATGGCGTTATACAGGGCAAGCCAACATGTCTTCCTTTTAAAGCCCACCACAAATCTCTAGGCAGAACAAGGGATTCCTCTAAAATACAGATGTATATGAAGGCAAATTAATCTTGTCAGCGTGTTCATGCTATTTTCAGATACTAAAAACTTTCCTCTTGCTAGTCTTCAGAAGAAAGGCAGACAAGAAGATATTTTTGTGTGTGGAGTTTCCTTACGTGTACGTTTTGGTTCATTGTGTTTCTTCTTGCGTATTTGGCAACTTTGATGTTTTTTACCGCACGAGATTTTCTCCTCGACTTTACATGAGTCATATAATGACAAACGTGCAAGTATGAATGACTAAATGACTATACACACGCCCGCCTTCCCGTTCCCAATCTCATTTTTAGCCTGACAGGAAGAAAGGAACTGTTGTGCAAAGCTGGCTAATTTTTTCGGTGACACTTTGCATTATTATTCATTTACTGTCTTTTATACTCCTAGAGGGATTTAGATTAGGTGTCATAAACTGAAGTGTAATTTAGCTTTGGGGAGATACAAGATAAATCCGGCAAAAGACATGATGCTGACGTCATATGTAAAGTGCGCACTAACGGTGGTGTTGCGCTATTAAAATATTTAAATATAAAAAGGATATTTCTACAGATTTGCTATATTTATACCTTTTCCCAATAAGTAAACTATTTGAAGAAACTAATACACACTCACTTACACTATACAATAAAAGTTGATGAAACTTGAAACTTGAGAGTTATTGAAGGTAAGCCAAAAGGAAAGTTTTTTTAGGTTTCGTAAGTAAAAACCAAAACCACTCATCCGTAAGTTTCACTCACGTCAAACATTTTTAAAACTTCCCCCAAGCGCTTCTTTGCTGCTACTACGACGAAGCCCTTTATAAATAGAGGTTTTTATCGGTATGTTTGCCTTTCTAACTTTTTTGTTCCCGTATTGTTCCCTCAGCGTATAAGCATAATTTGTTTGTCTGATGGTCTGATAACATATTGTTGATGTATCGGTGCTAAATTATTTATGTTATTTACCACATCTCCACTCTCCACGTCAAAGAAGGTATGTGTCAACAACCAGGATAAGACAAATACAGGAGAAAAAAATGGTGAAATTTTTGCTGCTTTTGTTCTTTACAAAAAAAATCAGTCTGTCTAATGAAAAGACAGACTTCTTTAGCAGATAGCAAGTTTAATGGCTGCTTTTATACAAGAAAACATCCATTATATATTGTCACAATCAACAAGAATATTAATGGTTTTGATTCTCATTTATCTTATCATTTCAGCACTTCATCAATTCTTTTCTACCTTTTCCTATATTTTCTGGTTTTTATTCACCGTTTTTTGCAGCAACTAGCAACTTTTCTCTTATTCTCTTCTCTTTTATTTTACAATACATTAGTCACATTTTAAGATAGCGTGTTATCTCAAATTAAAACAGGTAAAGCTTTTACGAGTACAGTTTATTTCCTAGAATATGACTTATTAAAATTATTATTAGAGTGCTATAGCTGTAAGGAATCCAAAAGTTCATTACTAACAGCTTGTTTTTCTATGTCATTAACTTTTGTCCTCTGAATCAACGTTTCCTTCGCCAAAATAAATTTATATTTCCTTCTGCATTATTAAGAACCCTTACAATTTAGCACGTTTCCTCATCAATACCAATAATGACAGGCAACATCATGCGATGAGATTGAAAAGGAGGGAGGCTCGTGCATAAACTGAAGTTATTAATCTCTCAGCGCAATGGGGTAATGGGGATGAACAACCAAACATGATCAACGTCAATAAAAACAGCCTTGTGGTAGGATAAGAGTTTATATGTCTAAAACGTCAAAACAACATCTAAAGAGGAAATCTGATATGATCATGTTGAATAGATGCACTTACAAAAAACAAATAAATGCCATTACTTATAATAATAAAACATTGTACATAACTTTTACTATGTGAAGTAGCAAATGATTAACGAGCTATTAATTTAATATTATGGTTTTTATGCAAGCACACATACATCTCCTTTTTAGTGTTGTCTGTGCCGGTTTTCATATATCATTGTTATTAGTATTATTGCCCAAGTGGCAGTGTAGAAAAGACTTTATAGTGGCAGGGTGCATGCAATCTTCAACCTTTTTTCTAGGTTTTTTACAAGCAGCGTAAGTTGGTAGTCACCGACACTAGCTAGGCTTCTTGCGGTTCTTCATCTTTCACGCTGATCATAAGCATCATCATCAGCATCCTGGGAAAACCTTGCTTCTAATATCCCAAAGGCTTAATAAAAAGGTTTTTTATACAAGCACACACATAACTTCTCGCTTATTAAACCAAGTGGCGATAGCTCTCAGATAAATGCACATTTTTGCTGCTCAAGTGCTTATCTCTAATTCCACTTCATTCACTGCTGCCATGCTCCCGTTTAACTGCACCACTGACGACCGTGTTCTAATGAGCCCAGCAGCAGTACATGGACCAACTACGGGGCAATATCAGTAAAAGTAGAGCCTTCAGCAGTTTTCTTTCTTTCTTTAAGAGCAATACGTTTTTTTGGAATAGGTTTTTATATACTTTGCTCTGGGTCGACATAATGTGTGCACCCATGGATAAATTGAAGGGCTTGCACAAAAGTGCTGAGACGGTCGTTTTTTACCAAAGGAATCTTTTAGCCCCGAAGACGGAACAAACAGAAAAAAAGTTTGTAAAGCCCGTGCTAATGCACTGGTGACACTGACTAAACATGGGGTTGTATACACAAAGACAATAGACGCTTTATTACACCCGCACGCTGATGATGTGTAACATGACATCTCTAATATTCTTGGTTTATGATGGCATGTGTTTGTGGAGGATGGAGGAGGCAAGTGGCAAGAAAAAAAGCAATCCACTAACCGTACAAGAAAAAAAGGAAGTGAGAATTTGTTGATGGTAAAGCTATGAAGGAATGCGGGATGTTTTTATCTGTGTGTGCTCATCATCATGAGAATAATTCGGGATCTTTGGCAAAAAATATTTGAGCTTCTGTCTACTCCTAAAGTTTCATCATGATGGTATGATATAGACAAAAGCACATAAAATAAAATGGAAGAGAGAATGGTTTATGTTTCCGTAAAGGATGATAACGATAATACGCACTTGACAATTGGAAGTAGAGGAATATGAAGCTGAGGAAGTTAACTGTCAAAAGAGAGCAAAAGACAAGTTATTTTTTTCGTAGTGTGTGTGACAAGGTAAAGTAGTAGCCTCCTGTTGTTTTTATGCATGTCACGCTGTCTCTTAACCTGTCATAGAAAATGTTATATTTTTTCGTGCAAAAAAATAGTCACAGACACAGTCAACAGTGTTTACGTTGATGCTCTGGCTGGTGGTGCGCCGTTTGGCAGATGACATCATGGGAAGCAGTTACAAAGGAAATTATGAGCCGACGAAGTAATGAATTTTGTATTTAAAATGCATAAATTATTCAGAAGCTCTAAAGGTTGATGCCTAGACTCAACATATCTATTTTCTACGCAAATGGCACAATGGGGGAGAACGAGCAAAAAATAATGAATATTGATTTATCAGAGTTTTAGTTTCTAGAAGCAAAAATTATGTATACAAAAAACTTGACTAATTGCAGGTGATGGATACTACCTTACTAGGTGTGTGCACGGTCATTTAAGCTTTGCGGCGATATTTTCTCGTCTCGTATACATAATTTAAAATAATATTTGCAGAGCAGCAGACTATGTTTTTTTATGTTTGCAAAGCAGAAAGATAAATCATCAAGATGATTTTTGAAGATTAATAGCTCTATAATGTTAGCCCTGTAACAGGAAAGCTCCTCTGCGTTTAGTATCTCTGCTTGTTTTCACAGATGAGAATTGTCGGAACAACTTTTCTCATTAATTTCCCACCTCACCTGACACTGACTCTGGTAAAATAAACAGCAGCAACTGACTAAGTAACTTGAGGATGTTTATTGTGAAAATATTGCGTAAATTGGAAAATAGGGTTTTGTCTAGTATTTTCTTATAGAATGGCTTGTCGACCTGAGGTAATTATAAGAAGGATGATGTTTTTCATACCTTTTACTCCAACTTCAAGAAACCCAGAAAGTGTATTTCCTCACTCTTTCTTTATATTTACTATACAAAAGATTTCCAATCTCCGTTTCAGCTTCTAACTTCATTTCTCCCCAGCAGATTAAAAGCGATTTTATTACGTGATAATTACTTGTATCACAATCTGACAGAAATGCTACTATACTGACATTGAGCCACACACACAAATAATATTCGACTAACTACCTGTTTTCACAGCATTTGTGTGTATAGTGTGTGTCCTTCTAGCAAAATTCATTCTACAAGCTTTTGAGCTTCTTTTCCCCTCAAGTTACAATCTCTCATCTGCTCTTGTACAAAAACACACGCGAATGTTGCTGGAGCCCTAGTTAATTAAAGTGTGCATGCAATAAAAATATTTTGTGTAACTAGCAAACATAATAAACCTAAAACGTGTGTGTAAAACTAATGGGGATCCTCTTAGAAGACTCAAAATTCATGTAGTATTTGATCAGGAGATTTTGAGTAAATCAAAGGAAGATTTAGCAAAGATTTCCTTTGCCCTTTTTTGCTTTATGGAAAAATAGGGTATTCATAAAAGCTCTTCTTTTTGAACATGATCAAAATTGATAGGATTTTGTACTAGAAGCAAGTAAATATTATTAGGGGAAAACTGCGCCGCTCTAATATATTGCTGCTAGCTATACAATGATATATTTTTAGAGCTTACTTAGTATTTTTAGTTCTAGTTTTACTTTCAATACTAGTAAATGAACAAGAAGACAGACGTGTCTGCATTGTAAATCTGCCATCGACTTGACGCGTAACACGGAAAAAGTTAATGCACCCACAGCATATATTATACTACTAGCTCAAAACCAACATGTTGATTTTCATTCATGAAGAAGAATGTTTTTACACTTGTTTTTTCGCAGAATGAGATGAGATGAAGATAGCGATGGAGGTCCCATTTTGCTTATGAATGTACCTAATTTTATACTACGTGTGTGGAAAGGAAAATGAGAAAGCTCTATCTTTTTTACAAAAACTGATCTAAAAGTCAGTTTTGTACATATATCTTCCTGTCTTGTCTACTATTTTGAAATTAAACACGTCACATGTCACAAACGGGCTGAAATGGCATACGCGACTTCTATCTAAACAACACCACACACACCATAACATTTTTTTGTCGCCTGTACTGAAAATGTGTCCTATGTCATTGACAAGCTACGGAGGAGGCGTTTTTTCTACTCCGCGACATCTGAAGAAAGTATGTAATAAAAAACCGTCATTGCTTCCACTGACAGACGGGTTAAACAGTGTAATTTTCTCGGTATTTACTTTTATCTGTTTTGCTTAGCGTTTTATTACTTATCCTGAAAACTAATTTGTCGTTACGAAACCTTCTCTACTTAAGGTAATTGGTCGTTTATTATGTTTATTTAGCCCGGAAGTGTGTGTGTGGAAATGCATAGTAATTAAACTTGATTTTCTATTTCCAACTGCGTACAAAGTTTACTTGGTCAGTGTAATCATGAGAATGAAGATGACTCATGATGATGACTCTGATGCAATGTCATGTTAGTGTTTACTACTAGCTGTTTACGAAGAAATTCTTAATTTTGCTTGTCTGTTCTTCAAGCTATTTGTTCAGCCTTTTCTATAGTGCAGTGCGACTTGAGTAACAATCAGTTTGTTATGTTTTGCCTATTTACCGATACTGACTGGGACGACCTACTCAAATGAATGGACGATTGATAAAAGCTATAAATGTTGATTTGATGCCAAAGGGCTCACTGCGTTTGAAGTTACGAGAAAATCGGTTCATGCATGTAATATCATCTTTGTTCCATATGCCAACTTTTTTGTTTGTCTATTTTTTTCACTTGCCATTTAAAGACAGATGAGACATAATACGACCTTAATGTTCTGTCATCAGTGGAAAAATATTTAGGTACAGTACGTAAATAGCCGTGCAGCCAAATATAATGCGCTTTACCTCATTTTTCTCAGAATTCTAAAAGCAAAGCAAGACAAATACCGTTTTTATTTAGCAAATAAATGTATTTCGTTTTACCCCAAATTCCAGGATTGCCACCGTGTGTGCAAAGCTTTGTTTATATGTTCCGCTGTAGGAGTAGCTTGCACAAGATATTTGCATTTGCATGACACTCACAAAACGTACAATTTTTACTTCCTACTTTGCAAAAACAATATTATACAGCTTTCACATGCTTTAATGATTTCACTTTGTTTTCTCATGTTCTTGTACGAAAACTGATTCACCAATTGTCTCCTAGATTTGTTGGACTTTTCTTTGTTTTAGTTTTTCGTACTCGACGGAATTCACAGCTTATGCAGCAGCAGCAACAACTAATAGCATAACAATAATCATAATATCAACTACTTTTGCTTTCTGCGCGTTACAACAAATTCCAAGCCATAACGTTTTGACACAGAGAGGCACACTTAATATTTATACTTTTACACACACAGTTTTTACACAAAAACTAACATATCATTTATAGCGTTTTACAATACTTTGGTCTATACTTTTTACAAGAAACATATCAAGCCAAAAAAGATATAAAATGCATAAATTTATATACAACTTTGCATACAAACAAATACAAGTACGAACTGAAGAAAATACTTGAAAAAGTTTACGGATTTATGAAAGCCATTAAGTTGGGTTTGATAGTTTCAACTTATTATTGTACTTACTTGACTTTGTCTCTTATTTTGGGTTGTTGGAGTCACAAGGGTTTTTTGGTGCAAGTAGTGTAGATGTAGTAGTAATATAGCTTTGTTCTCAGCAACAAAATTGTATACAGTTTTCTATCGCTGTTGCTGATTACCAGCACACACAAGCCGGGATATTAATACTGAAAGTTCTTGCTGATTTGTTCAAAATGTCTTCTTCAGCCAACTTTATATCTACTGAACTGACGTACTGGAAACAACAAAAGCTCTGGAAAACTACTTGTTCCTGTTTCAGGCACCCGTCGCTCTTTCTACTGACATTGTTCTTGTTAAGCCGAAGAAAATGACGTTTCTGAGGAGGAGATGAAGATGATCACCAAGATTTCTCCTACCTAGTGAGATGTCAAGTGTTTCAATGTGTGTGTGTGTCTATGTCTCTGGTGTGATCTTGTCCCTTCCCAAACCAATCTACTGTAGGTATATATTTGTTCCTTTTTCTTTCTCTCAATTTTTTTGCAAATCTAAGAAAAAAAGAAAGCTGAAAACTGTTTCCTCGTTTGCAAAATCTTCACAAAACTCGCTCATCCACACTCTTCTCACAGCTTTTCCGAAGAATACTAAACGAAAAAAATTTCTAAGTAGAGTGGAAACGAATGTTTAGGGATAATGTTGGTAATGGTGGTGGTGGAAATGCTGGGGTGACTGTCAAGTAAAATACTGGGGCTATAATATACTGCATGGTGATTTCTTCAGCTTTTTTGTAGCTTAAGCTTTTCCTTTTCACAAAACTCTCCGCTTGCTTGCTTGCCTCTCTGGAGCTTGTGTTGGTTCTGTCTGAGCCACCAAACGTAAGTGTGGGAGAAGCGAGAATGTGTCTTCGCCTCTTTCTGGCTTTTTTGTAGGATGCTTTTTGCAAGTATGCTAGTATGCTTGTGTGTGTATGTTTAGAATATAGAGGAAAATGGAGAGAGAGACCGAAAGAATGAAGTTTCAGGATTGACTCTTTCTTTGAGTCTGATGTACTGGCTGCATAGAGGTTGACTATTTTATTTAACTGGTTCTTGATGTTCCTTTACTACACATTACAGCTTTGGCTAATGCCACTACTCTCTTCTGCCTCTTCTGTCTATGCGTCCTCGCGCTTTTTGCAAAAGCCGAATAGTGCTAGTTTCACTGGTTTATTAACTAGGACTGGCGAATGCCGTTTTTTGGGGATGTAACAATGTGAGTAAGTGTGTATGTGCATCTACATTACAAAAAATATATACTAAGTAGTGACGACGCTGGCTGTTGTACTAGTGTTCGCTATTTCTTTCAGTGTCGGTTTCAGTTACTTTTGTTCTCTTTTCCGTTGAAAATCTTGAGTATGGACAGGGAGAGTTAGCAGTAAAGCAGTGTCACACACGCTTTTTATTCAAGACAAAGGCAAACGGAACTGCAACTTTTCTCCCGGTTGCTTTTGTGAGAAAATGGGCTTCGTGTCATTAAGATAGCTCTGTGTAGAGTGGAGTATGAGTTTTGGTTGAAATAATAAAAAGTAACCAAAAGCGTCATCAGACAAATGGTATTATGGTACATTAGCAGCAATAGTAGCTGATTTTTTTCTAGAGGAAACTAGAAACTAGTTTTGATGAAGAGCCTTGCAATGTCGTATGAAAAAGGACTGGAAAATTTACTTCTAAGCTAGGCATTTTTCTATCAGGAAAATTAGACATGAGCAAATATTTCATCGACAGGTTTTTTGGGATAATTTTAGGAAAAAGCTTATAATCAAAAGTATTTACTTTCTTAGCAGCCAAACTGGGTGCAAAAGAAATGATATGACATATGAAATGGCTTTTTATGGTTTGGCGTGACAAGCTAAATTGTAGAGGCACACACGTTATCTATCTATCATCATCACTTTGATGCGTAGCACGTCTGTCTGATTATGCACGAATCTGGTTTGGATATAGGATTTGAATAGGTATGTGATTTAATAAGTTTTCGGGTTTAGATGTTAGATACTTTTTGCAATGAAAATATGACAACATTCATTTAATTATTCATAAGTTGCAGGTCTGCAAACACACAACACATCAAATCATACAGGTAGCAATTTGACACATTGTGACTTGTCCCAAAAAATGAAAATCGAAAATAGCAACGGTTTATGCCATTTTTCGCAGAAAAATAATGACATCAACGTTTACAATGATATTTTTTGCAAACTTTGATATATGTCACTCTTTTGAGAGTTTGCATTATTAATACCTTAAATTGCAAAAACAGCATTAATAAACAGGTAATAGGCAACCTAAAATGTTTATCTGCAATTTTTTCGCAATAATATTATTACATTTATTTAACAAAGTACAGTGCTAAGTACTAGTGCTAAAATGCCGTACAATCTAAAGTTGCCTAAATCTATACTACCTGTTCCTCAAGCAAATTACCAAAAAAATTAATTATCAATTGAAACGCTACAATTCATCTAATTCAATTTGTTACAGTGAGTGAGCGGGTACTAAGTTAATATTCAATCTAAATGCATTATGCATGTAACAGGCTTTTAATTGATTTCTAACATGGATGCATCTCTGCAAAGCTATTATTACAAACTAACACAGGTTTTCAAAAAAATGTAAGCTGGCAAAAAAGGAAGATGAACTTGTCCACACACTGTAGGTAGAGAAAAATGCTTTTTCTGCATTTTTGCAATAAGAATCTTCCTGTCTATTATCCAAGATCTTTTAAGAGTTCACTAGTTTTGCAACCTTTTGTCCTTCTAGCATTTTTCTGCTCTTGCCCCTTTTAACAGGCAATTGATGCTAAAAATAATTTTCTGCTTATAGAAACAATTGTGCATTAGACTAATTAAAAACTCCATTTAGCTATCTGGTCCGTTTTCCCAAATAAGCTTGTACCTTAGTAAACTACTCCACTCTTCTTATATCCGATCCTGAACTTTTAACACGTCTGCCGTCTTGCTTCATAGTTTTGCAAACATGGAAAAGAGGAAGTAGGGATTAAAGCTATCGAAGTTTCATCCCAAATAAATATCTTGCGAGTTTTTCGCTAATAAAGTTAGTCATCCTTGCACAGATTACTACCAGGAAAAAAGTAGCTTGCGTATAACAAGCAATCTTTCTTGTTTTAGTAGTACAGCCAGGAAAACTCCATTTTCACAGGTCTGTAAACTTCTTGAAAAATAGAAAGGGGATAAAGATTACTAGCGCCAAACTAGTGTAGTCTGCATGGCTGTTTTATTGTGTAGATAGGTGAATGTACGCTAAGTAGGTAAAATATAGTAACTATTTGTAGTAGCAGTAGCGTAATCATTTTTTTTCCTTTCTCAAAAAACTAATGGTTTATCTTGATGGATAACGTGTACTTATGGAATATGGTCCATGAACTCGGATTTTACAAGTTATGACAGTTGCATAATATTCAACTTGCTGTTTATTGCATTATCTCTCAATCTTTTTTTTAATTAGTCGGCTTTGAGCGATAAGCTTGAGTGCATTAGCAAGTCTAGTAACAAGATTATTTCTTGAATATTAGATTTAATATAGCTCAAGCTGCTGTTGTATAAACTGGGTAGACATTTCCTGCTTTTGTTAAACATGGCAAATAGCTCAGAACAATAGCTGGTTACAAAATGCTACCTGTTTTCCTTTTGTAAAGTAGATAACAACGCTATTGTGATATTGTGAAACTTGTTTCATTTATAGTTTACCAAATTCCACCGAACTTTAGCACACCAGCTCACCCACCACTACTACTAGTGACAAGTGACACTTCCTGATTACTTTACTAGAACCGGTGGCATTTCTCCGTTGCTTCGTTCAGATTAATTTTTATTTCAAGGATTCTGAAAAATCTAAATCGATAATTTCAAGTTGGCATATTGCACGTGTTTAGGTTTAACCCAATTGGTTTTTCAAAACTTGTGGCAGACATTTATTCCAAAAAAGCATTGAACTGTACTACTATATGTACTACCATAAGTATTCTCAGTATTATTTTCCAATAATATGCAAAATTTTGTTTTAATGAGCTGATTTTGCATTAAAAAGTTTCATGACCATTCCGAGTATTATGAGAACGAAAATACGGTTCTGTTTATAGAATGCGCATCATTAAATCAGAAACTGCAGTTGCGTCATTGTTGTCTGTGCTTATGTTTGCGTTTTCCACTGCATGGTAAACTGAAACTTGATAAACCTACCTTGATATTGGTGTAGGACACGCAAACTTGCGTCTATACGTTGGCTGGCTTGCATATTATGAATCCACTGTTTTGATGCAACTCGATTAAGTGCAGAAAACCAGATTATTTAGACAGTTTGCTGGTTTAAGAGGTTCAGAAATAGAACTGAGGAGGAGTAAATTGGTACATTTATTTGCAGTAGATTTATGAAGAAAAACAGACCTTCCTCAAGTGAGCGTCTATTTAGTCTCAAGAGTACATTATATTATTGTCAGTCATGGCATATATTTTTCCCAGAGAGAACTTGTCTCGTGTAATCTTAATGCATTTGCACTTTGTTTCTCTGATTCATGGCAAGAATCACATTTTTGCAAACAAGTAAACATGCCAAAGATAATATTGTGTGACCTAGTGTAGCGAAAGTTAAACACAAACGGAAATAATTTTCTACGTCTTCGCCAGAGTCCAGTTCATCTCTGAAGGACTAAACGCGTCATCCTTTCTAAGTGATTGGATAACCCATCTTTATCTCCATTTCTGTCAAATTTTCTAATAGACAACGATAAAAGCATTATTTCCTTAGTGCTCTAGCGTGCAAACCACGTTATTTCCGGCACATCTGCAGCTCCAGTCCTGGAAGCATAATTACATTTTTTGATATCCCACTCTTGGAAATACTTTTGACCAGTTTCTTGCGCAGTTTTCCTTGAAAGCTTCCTGATTTCCTGATTCAATCCCCAAAATATTATATGAATTTCTGCCAAGTTTAGCACGTTGATCACTTCAGATCGGTGATGTTCTCCAGAAAAGGGAAAATAACTCGTTTCACTGTTTGTATTACATCATGATGATGGCAGGCTCTTCGTTAGGGATGGAAATTAGGCTCTCCTTTTGCCTGTCTCTTGTCTCCAGCGACAACTTTCCCGTGTCAAGTCCAAAAACCAAGAAGACCAATTCCCCGCTGTTTCCCGACAAAATGCATTTATCCTCTGAATGTCGTTAGTTTTCTCAATCCAAACCCACAGTTTGTCTCTCTCGTACGGTTATTTTATTTTGTCCTAAATATCCTCCTAGTCCTCCCCGACTACTGATGGTTGTAAAGTAAAGCTTATAAAGTTTTCTGATGAGGCTATTAGACGCGCAAACGGCGACTAGTCTTTTGATGGTCCAAAGAACCTCTTTTCAAAGAGGATAAAACTTTGGGTAGTTTAGTTTATGTGTTTGTCAAACGGGAAATCTTACAATGGGAAAAATCATGTTATGTGCATCTCTTCTCGGGGAAAATGGCTCTTTGTGCTCTTTCCATTCTGTCTAGAGGAAAAAGGGATGCGCTCCCGATCAAGTGGTGGTGGCACTACTGGTGGCAGAAAGAGACAGGGAAAGTTCTTACATGCATGCATATCAAAGTGTGGGAAATATAAGGCTTGTTTGCATACAAGACAAGTGCTTTCTCCCAAGAAGAAAGGACTGTACACACGGAGAAATACAGGACAACAACAAAATTGAAAATAATACCGGGCAAGTTATATCAATATCAACCCCGTTCCATTGTGTTGCATCTTTTTATCTGGTGCCGTGTAGTAAAGTTGACAATGCTTGAATGCATGCAAACAAACAACTTTAAGGCGTTTGCATTTTCTGCAAAAATGGTATTGCCTTGAAAGAAGGGAAAGCACTTGGTGTCTTGTCTTTTACATAATTCCCTTTTTAGGTGGAATTGAACCATAAACAGGGTATCTGCTTTAAGCATTTCTTGTACTTTGTAGGTGATGTGAATACAAAAGATGTACATTTTTATAAACAAATCAACTTGAAAGCTGTTTCTTAAAAAGAAAGTCACACAACTCGTGTAATCTCCTATTGAAAAGAAAATATATAAGGTAGGTAGCTCTTTGTTTTGTTACAACACCCACGTGTGCCACGAGGAGGAAAATCAGTTTTCAAGAACCCTGAAATAAGGTGGTAAACAAAAAGATCAGGAAAGCTATTTTTTGTTCATTTTATCGGAAAGAAAAGGAATTGATTGGCAGCTTCATTATCATTATCACACAATGTTTAATTTTACATGCACCCTTTAACCTTGCTCCGAGAAAGGATAACATCTTTTGGTTGCATAATTTGCTTTTTTAGTAAATGAATGAGCAGCAAGGACAGAATTGAAGCTTAAAACCAGCAGACTAATCTTTGCATAGTGAACTTCTTCCTTTTACGTTGCTCCTCTTGCTCTATAGCAGCTTAGCCACTACATTGTATTTGCATTTACGCATTATATCCCACTCATTTATTAATCAGTCTTTGTCCTTGAACACAAGAGATGAGGAGATGAGAGGCTACATTAAATATGCATGAATTGAAAGAAGGAATAATACACGTAGAGTATCAGGTTTCGCAAAACGTGTCTCACTTTCCCCCGGGATGAAACAGGTATGTTGCATCTGCATCTTTACAAAATCCTGTTTATAATAGATCTTGAGTTTAAATATTAATTACCAGTTTGAAAGAAGAATGTTTATTGCTGTCACTGAAAAGTATGATGACAATACTAAAGATTATATAAATGCAACATTTCACCTAATTTTGCTACTTACGTTTACTGCAATAGAAGATTACGGCAATGCAAAGCTCTTAATACAGCCAAATCTGGTGGGGTGATATATGTTGCAATAGCGATGTGTGGAATTCAGTATATATGATAAGATGGGATTCTTCTTTTGAGGAACAGTGTGATAATCTGGTATCCGTGAAGAGTAGCTAAAGGTGTGCCTAAGCCACATCATTGTTATTTACACAGCCACTAGAACATGTGGTACTGAATCAAGATCTTGTAGATAATCTTAATTAAAAAGACCATGCATATCTAGCAGAATGGGTTGCAAACAAGAGCGGAAAGCGTTTTGCTTATCTTCTGTCAGCCAGGCAGAGTGCTACAATCGGATAATTTTCCGCCTTCAAACGGTTTAATTTACAATCCACCTTTTCATGATGGTGAGGTGAAGAAAATGAAAATACGGTTTCTCTCCTCTTTCTTTGACGAGTAAGGAGAGATTGTCGGTTTTGAGAAGAGATGAAAAGGAAGTGGGATCCAGAAACCACACGGATTCTATAATACATACTGCCTTGTGGTGGTGGTGGTATAAAACCTCTTTAAAGTGCATCATTTTTTAGTATTATTGTTTTGCTGGTGGTAGTATAATGGTATGGGAAGAGAAAGGAGAAAAATATACACACACCATTCCATGTGAGTTATTGTTATTTCAACTTGTCATGCTTTTGTGTGCACTATTTTCAGCTAAATGACATTTTGGCATGGTATGCATTTCATGATGGATGCGTCTTTCTGAGAAAAACAGTTGCGCTGCAGCAAACAAACCGTTTTTCTCTCTTGGGAATGTGCATATTTTCAGTATGACTGGTGGATGTAGTTGAATTTGAACCCAAAAGCCCCTATCTATCCAAGTTATTATCATGAATGAATGCTTATTATATGAGGAGAACAATGAATTATTGCATTTTAACTAGATTGCGCTCAGCGTACCTAACTACTTATGAAGAGAATGGAACGCATTCTCAAAGAAAAGAATACAAGTAGGCAGGCAAAAGAAAAGAAATGCAATTCAATTGTCAGCGTAAATTATTCTTGCCTCTTGTTCACTCTCACTTGATCTCTTAATAACACTTTATCATTCTCAATAGTAGATTTTTAATTTGAGTAGATGTTACTATTTGAACGGCTGCTCTGTTTCGATTTGAGCTATGCGCACATTATCTAAGGTGAACCTTTTGATTCGGATTTAATAAGAACACACACTATCATTGTCAAATTATAAATATACCTTAGGTAAATGTAATGATAGTTCATATTGATGTTCTGCGTAAAACTTTCCATAACGCAAGTATCATGTGCGTAATTTATGGTTTACAGTGCCAGGATCAGATGCCAAAGTTTAAAGAAGATTCTCTAAATGTTAGTTCTTTCTTGTATCAAAGTCATCTCTGAGGTTTGACTGGTGTTACATCATTTCATCCACAATGACATTTACGATATTAAATGTATGAAATATTTAGTAAATTAATGTTTGCATTTTTTGATTAATGGTTTCAAAAAATCAACTTAATTAACATTCTTCTTGAATTTGATCTACCTACGGTATTTCATATACTTTTCTTATCCATTTATAATTCAAATTTTATGTCATTACAGTATGTCTTAGATGTACTACCTACATAACTGCGGACTATTAATGTAATGAAAACAAAGTTTGTTTTGCAGATGTTATGATGGACAAACAATTTGCGAACTGTAATATAATGCTAATGTAAGCATTATTTGTACAAGCCGAGCAACGTTTGCTGCAACCAGAGTATTTTGGGATTGTCTTTCACCATTAGATAAGTATGCTGTAGGGTCGTCAATGAGTTACTCCAAATGAAACATAATATAGAGCTGTTGTATGCTTACTAGAACCGGATTATAATTTCCAGTGGTTAAACTTTTACAATAATCTTCCATCAGTCAATACCTCTACCAATTCACGTGGCTCTTTGGACAATTAATGCAAAGACAAATTCATTAGGTAATTATTTTCTATGTACCAGACATTACAACATAATCAGACGATGGGAGTTAATTATGAAAGATTATCTTGACGGAGGCATCATAGAAAGCAACGTTAAAAACCGTTTTTTCACTCTTTCTTTTGCATACAAGCAAATGCATAATGATGATGATGAACCTATAGAAAGCGTAGAGTTCTAAGCACCAATTTTATGACTGCAACTCCATTCAAGTGGAAAAAGTGGACGTTTATTTGGACTGAGTGCGCAAAAGTTTATTTACGGCAATTGGCTATTATCATAGGAACTAGGAAGAGGATTCCTTCGGGATGTCATTAGATGGAACGGTTTTGTACAAGTTCGATACAACTTTGCAACATGTCAGATGCAGTTACAGTTACGTGCTCCTTGAGCAGGTCCTGTATCAGGAGTGCAAGACATGGCTGCTGCGATTGTATTTCTGAATAGACACAGAAAAATAGGTTGTCTTTGTTCATTCCCCACTCTCTGTATAGCACGTTGGGAATTGGAATTGTGGAAGAGCATTTTAGCTTTCTCCCTAAAGATAACTTTTATGCTGCATTCCATGATGTACTGTATAATGACAAAATATTATTCCACTTTTCAAACATCGTTTCTAGATAATAATTGTGGGCACGGTTCGGAGTGGCTCCCAGGTGCAGGGTACAGAACGAGAAATGCCATCAGTACTTTTCATGAGTCGTTTTCACTGCTATCTCAATTCAAACGTGCATAATACTCTACATTGTACCATTTTATTTTCAAATTCCTTGTACACTCATTTAAAATATTTATGGCTGTAAATTAATAGCCCATTTAGAAAGTTTACTATGCATACGCTCCGACAGTTTTATCGATTGTGTTTTGCGCTGTTCGAGCGTGTAGTTAATATGAAAGTTGCAAGTAATAAATTGACATTAATACATGTGCAGTGATTGCATCATGAATTGCAAGTTTGCATGTATGATCACGCGGAGGGAGCAATACTTTTGCTATTCTGCTAGGCTTTTTGTGTGCCTGTGTATTTTACGTTTTTTACGTCTGATTTCCAGTCACACTAAATTGAATTTTGAAATATGGGGTGTAACGGTGTATGATTCTATGAGTATGCGACGTAGGAAAGTTCAATAAACCATAATATTATTCAAAATTTGAAACAAGGTTTCGTAGTAATTCTTTTAGAGCAACTCTTTTGAAAGAAGTTTGCTAATGGGTAGAAAGTTATTGTTCAAAGAAAGCTTGACGAGCGAGTGATGCCCTTTTTGCAGAAGGAGAAGCATTTATCACGCTACCCCACTTCCTGGAATCTCCGTCTTTATTCTTGACACGAGTCAAAGTGTTTATGCCAACCTGGTTTGGAATTCAGTGCTAGTATGAAATGGAACATCAAACTTGACGAAAACAACAAATCACGTAGTTCATAGTTCAATGTCTGGTAAAAGTGAAAACTTTCTCATGGTTTTATTCAATGTTTAGTTTTAGTACAAAAACGTAGGTGTAACCTCGCACATGAAAATAGCATGTGCCTACGTAAATAATTCACAGGTACGTGTACGTGATGACGTTATTCCAGGAACATCCGAGCTAATTGGCTACAGGTCTAAAATCTGAATTTTGTAACTCAGTGAACTACTGCTCGGTGTCAAAAGTTTTTTAACAATCAGTTCCAGTTCCTGTAGAGCCAGTTGGCAATGCGTTTTCGCAACTAGATCCTTCTCGCATTGCTCAATCCGTGTCAACAGTCTTCGCGCGTCACGTAGATGCTGGGAAAGTGTAGTATCACTGAGAATATCTTTTGCTGTCAAGTCCTTCTGTACGCCCTTCAGGAGCAAAACCAGCAAATGTAACGCTGCTCTTCGCACATGAACATCTTTCTCGGTTGAGAGGATAGACTCCACACAAAACCAAACCTGAAAAAACAGAGAAAATGGAAATATTCTAGACTAGTCTCCCGTCATGTCAGCAGCAAATAAACAATGCTGCTGATCTAGTAAATGGATTGAATAGATCAATCTTAGATAAATTACAACAACAATTTAATCCGTAAGGATTTGGCGTGTTTACATATCCGTAAACTAAAGCCTCAATAATGTACCTTTAAATCCTATAATGTACGAACCTACTTCAGATTCGTCAGTTTGGTAAAAAGTTTTAATTGTGTCACAGTGCAATCACCAAAGATTGCAGATGTACCCATATGAGGTCTGAATCAGGTTCTGTATATTAGAATTTTAACAATCCGACTTCAAATTTGTCAGATTGGTAAAAACCTGGACCATAATCATGTGCCGCACCGTGCAATCACTAAAGATTGAATATTTAACCATTAAGGCCTTGAATTAGGCCCTGCAGATTCTAATTTTAACAATCCGACCTCAGATTAGTCAGTTTGGTGAAAAACTGGACCATAATCATGTGTCGCACATTATAATAACTTAAGATTGCTGATTTGATCATTAAGGCCCTGATTCAGATCCTAAATAATTTTGTTTGGTACAGTAGTGATAATTGGTAGACGTTGGGTTCATTTGGAATAAATATTTGGTACAAAAAAGCAAGCAAAAAGTTTTTGTCCCTGGCAGGTTGCGTACTCGGAACCACTGACCCTCGAACTCAAGCCACTGAGCTACGGTGGCTGGGATTGGGTAATGTGGTAGAATAGCTTCTTGTAAGCAAAGAATGATGTGAAGCAAGGCACGCATGCATGCACAATGCACACTGAAAATATTGCATCCCCAGAGAGGCTATTGAATTAAGGGTATAATGAAATCAATCATCAAGTCATCAACCCTAATAAAACCGAAAACGTAACAAAATATTGAACCCATTACAAACTTACAACCGTAGCATAAATGTCAGAAAAGCCGTATAAAATATATAAATTGTAGATCAAAAATACTTTCTTTTACAGTGAAATAATTTTCCCTTTCTGCGAACTCTCCAAGTTTATTGGCAAACATGGCAAGTACATGCCTTGCTCCAATTCCAAATATTATGTATGTCATCATTAGTCATTAATACGTACTTTAGCATAGCATGATTCTTTTCATAAGCAGACATGCATATCATTATTTTATTATTGCGCTTTCTACACTTTAAATACTTATTACTTACCTCTGTAAGAATTATGCCCAAGGAGAATTTCAGAAGATGACAAAGTTCTCCTAGATTTGCCAACGCTGATGCTCTCATAAAAGGCTCTTCGTCTCTCATCATACGAAAAAAGACATTTGTCAACGGAGCTCGGTAGCTTGGGGCGAGCTCATTTAGCTTTTGTACAACTTTTACCAGAATTTCTCCAACTTTCATTCGCGTCTCAATCCGCTCACTTCTATCCATCTGCTGGTACATCTTTGCGCGAGACGAAGACTTGTTTCTCTGCTCATTATTACCACAACCCTCATCAGAAGCAAGGACGTCATCATCATCATCGTCGCAATTAGCAAAGTCGTACTCTTTGATTAATAGGGGAACCACAGTTTTATGGAATTTTACTGCCAATGCCGCCATTCCTTGTATGGACATGAGATATACATATGAATCGTCATTATCCAGATTTTCTCGGAAAATTTTCAACACTTGCACTTCATTTTCCAGCGTTTCTCCATCCCTTTGCTCGACTAGTCTTCGTAACTCCAAAATGCCATGACCTCTTACATGCACCATGGGACTGGAAGCGTCTTCCAAGGCTTGTTGGAATCTGGTCTTGAGAGGAAACTTTGTTTTAGCTTTGCGGTCCAGTCCACGTGATCCAATACTGTACAAAAGGCCACTAGCCATTTCAGGAATCCCCTGTCTTGTCAGACTGGCTTGTGTACATTGACTTAGTTTTCGCAAATGAGGAATGAATATTTGCAAACTATCCCACAGTTGGTTGATTTCTTTATTGATTTCCAAGGGTGGATTATTACTACTTGCAGCAGTAGGAAACTGGGCTGATAGAGCTTCAACGGAAGCTAAAGCGGTATCAATAAGTGCTCCAATTATGCCCAAGGCGTACATAATTAGTTGACTAGTATCAAATTCCTCTGAAGTCAAAACAAAACTATTGCAAACTTCCTCAGTAAACTTGTTCAACAACAATTCTACGAAGCCCAGCGTTTCCTCCAAGGACTCAGAATTTCCAAATTGCTCCAGAATTTTCTCCTCGTCTCCCATTTCTCCTAGTATTTTAAAGGTAATGAATTTCTGACACTCAGACAAACTGACTTTTACTCCATTTCCGTCTAAGCGTGTAGGTAGTTCATCGCTCTTAAAACTTTTCGGCCTTGCAACACCTTCCCGTCCTCCTCCTGAAGAAGCGTGTCTCGTTGTGCCCCACTCCAGCAGTTGGCGAAACAACGTAGGCCAGATGCCCTTCAGTCTTTCGTTTTTCAGAACTTTGCTGGATAAACAAACACAAGTCTGGTCCAAATATGTTTCGTACACTTTATTGTAATCACTTGACCCAGAAATGAGTTCCTGATGGGTTTGAACAATCCGAACTTCCGCTTGGCTGTCAAAATCAAATGCGAGATCAAAAGTGTTTAGCGTTGGAACTCCATCTGCCTCTTGATTAAGTAGGAGCATCATGATGAAATCACATAAATTAACTTCTTTGGCTGGCTCCCCTCCTTCTCCAGCATTTGTTTTACTGTTGGATGCTCCGAGATTAGATGTTGTTCCCGTTGTTGTTGTTGCTTCTGTTGGTTTAACATTTCCATTGCCACTACTGGGCAGCACTAAATTTTCGCCTGCACCAGACCCGTAAATCTCAAAGAGTAAAAGCAGAACATCTTTTAATTTATGATGCAGCTGCTCCGCGGCTGCAGCCAGGGCTGGCTCCTGCACAGGTTTAGCCAAGTACCTTTCACATGCAACAAATATCTGAACAAAGAGAGACCACACAGGTTGCAACTGTTTTAAAGGTAAACTGGAATTCATAGGCTTGAGTAAGCCCAGTAAATGCTCCGCATAAACTGCGCATAATGTCACGTTTTGTAAAGTGGAAGAAATCCCTTTCTCGCACGGTTCCAATAAACCATTTCCAGGAATAATGGTAACACTTTCTAATTTTTCAACATGGGGTTTCTCCTCTTGTTTCTGGCACGTGTCCAGGTGTACAACAGGACGAAACAACTTGTCCCAGAATATTGACTTTCCAAACGAGAAATCTATGTCCATGAGTGTGATTCCACAGAAGAAACCTATCTGCATCAACTCCAGATTTTCACCGTATGGCAGCTTTTGAGATACATTTTTATTAACACAGTCATCAGTCTTTACTTTTTCTCCAGAACTTTCTTCCAGATTTTGTGTAACCATTTGGTAGCATTGCTCCGCAAGACATTGCATCTTTTCATGTATCAAACTCTTATCCTGCTTTACCACTGCACTTTTCATTAGTCTGGAAATGATTCGCATTAATTTCCACGTATCACAACTTCCGGACACTTCAACCATTGTAGAGGCTACTACTACAAGACCATTCTTTGAGAGGATCATATCAAACAACAAGTCGTTACACGAGCCACTAATCCACCGAGGCTTTTCCGCGGCTCCGATAAGAAACAGGGAGTTGATAAGTACACCCTTGGGCACGTTTGGAAAGAAGTTGTCACTCATTTGCACACATAATTTTTTGCGGATATTCATCACATTGCTATATTCCTCCAAAGACAGTGCTCCAGGTTTGGAGGGATTAGGTGGTAAAATGGGGGATTTGCAGACTTGTAACAAACCAGCTAGTATATCACTTGTATACTTTTGTGCAATCAAAGTGTTCAGCGTAGGATGCTGGGAACACTGCAACAAAATCTCCAGCGTGTGGGCCAACCTGAGAAACTGGTCAAAGGGAGGAAGGCTTCTAGCTTCCAACAGAAAATGAGACACACTGGGATTCATCTTGCGGAGTTTGGGTGGAACTCCAAGACCCGGGAGTAGATAGGGCATTACACCAAATCCGATTACAAGCTCAACAGATTTCTGCACCAGGAGTTGAGCCTGGATACTTAAAACATCTATCGCCTTTTCCTCTTCAGTTTGCTGGGCTTCAACTGCCTCCACAGTTGTTTTTAGCTTGTCTAACAGACTCAGAATTAAGCAGGTAAATTTCCAGGAAGAGGTTGGCGGAGTGTCACCATTAAACAGAAGAGATTTGGAGGATTCCAAAAAGTCAACTTGGTGCTTTAGGCAGAAATCTGTAATGTTTTGGAACACTGCTTGGGGGCTGTTGATAACGGTGTCACCCTCACCTCTTGATGACGATGATCTGTCTGTAAAACAAAATTAAAAATAGATTGATATATTCCAAGATATTACCCAATTTTAATTACACAAAAGCAAGTAAACTTACCATCAAAAGGAGATGCCAAAAACTTGAAAACTTCCAAAAGCTGGTCAAGCTCCATTTTTAATGATCTGTAGTTACTTAACTCTTGTCATTTCACCTAGCAAATTTGCCAAGTTTATTTTCTGAGTCACCTTTGCAAATTTGTGATGACTTCACTCGTCACCTCTCAAAAATGCAATGCAGATGCTTCTATACCAAAACAATAACAAGCATGTGTACTCATCAACTTCACTCGTTTCCCGCAGCACACCGTTCTCTGATGGCTTTGCTATCAACAAGCTTACAAAACAGACTAGACGCTACTTTACTTTGTTCCATGAAATTTGCATGCATTTTGCGAACGAATTTAATGAACGATTATGGCTTGTAGTTCACTGGCAAATTTTATTGTCATTTTGTAAGCCAATTTGCACTAACAATTTGGACATGCTTTTTAGCTGGGGTTTTCGGTGGCAGTTGGTGGTGGCGCAGCAGTTTCCGCTTCACTGGGAACTGCGGATGGAGGTGCAGGTGCTGCTGGAGTTGGAGCCGCAGGAGGAGCAGTACCACCTTCTCCAGTACTGTCAATACTAAGTCGCATTCCCTCTCCAGCCATTTCATCCCCGGATAATCGAGGCACTTCCGGTGGCGGTGGCGGTGCTTTGGTTTCTTCATAGTATTTCTTTACAACTGCCAAGTCCGCTTCTAAATCTACGGTTGTTTCGGGTAGCAAGGATTCTTGTGGATTGTACGCAAGCCAAGAGGGTACCAAGGCGCTGCCTCTAAGCCGTTTTACTACGGTTCGTAACTTGGCGGTTTTGAGAGCTCGATAGAAGGATTTCTTCTGGGCTTCGGACATTTGCTGCTCGCCCTCCTTTTCCTCCTCCTCGTCTGTTCGAAGAATGTCCTTAATTGCTCTTTCAAACTTTTCATCGTCCACTTGACCCAAATCGGCTGAGGTGGGTACTAAGCTGACGGTGCTGGTTTCCTCCCTGTCCTCTCCGGAATGGAGTCTGGCGTAGTTTACCAGTCTGGAGGTGGTTATACCCCCGCCGGGAACTACGCTTGTGTTTGTAAAAATCCAGGCTAAGGCAGCGCCCACTTTTTCATCGTCTAGATCCCCGTCAGCTCGTTTGATTGATGAGTACACTTGGGTAACGCTTACGTCTCGATTAGCAGCAGGATCTGTTTCGCTCATTGCGGATTGCGGACTAATATCCAATAGATTGGCCAGTTTCTCAACAATCTGGTCAATAAAATGCTGCCTTTCCACATCAAACTGTTTTACCAGCTCGTCCACTAGCCGTCCTCTAAACCCGTCGTCCCTCACGTCTATCAATTGCGTTACGTGATAAACGCTCAGATCTGCGTCTTCTCCAGGATTCAACTCGGCATTCATCTTATTGGTTACCCTTACAATGGATTGAACCTCAGGTTCTGCTTTGTTTGGAAACGTAGTTTCCAACGCCTCCACGTACTGATTGGAAGAGAGTATTCCCTCGTTCATTCCTTCATCCACGGATTTTTCCAAGAAAGTGTTTCGCACTCGGAACAACTCATTTCGGATGACCGTGTAGACACCCTCGTCAGATCGTCCCTGGAGCACATTCAAAAAGTCGGTTAGCCTGTAATCCAACGAAAATCGCTTGCAACACTCCACCAAGTTGTAGGTCCACTCCATTCTCTGCTCCACGTCCTCGTACTGTTCCTCAAAGTAAATTGCCACAAAGTCCGCAAAACTTTTAGTAGCTTTGTTTTCCTGCTTGCCATAGTCAAACTCGTCCTGGTGTTTGGGCGCATTTAGATTTTCCTCCAGAACCTTCTTTCTAGTCAACCAAATATCGTGAATAACCAACGCTGCGTCCCTAGAATGCAGTTGGCGATCTGATACTTTCTTTCCATGACGCAAACACCGCAAAACGGTATGCTCTGTGCCCAACGGTTGAAGAAACTTGTCTCCACCCCGTCGGCTTCTTAATTCATTAAAAAGCTTGTCTGCTGCATCCTTTGTGGATTTTCCTCTTATCATGCTGATCCACTTTGGCACTCCACCTTGTACAAATTCACCCAGTTGTTCCCAACTGGGTCGCGGGGTAACTGTAGTGCGAAGTTCGGTTAGTTGCACCTTGACCTCGGCAAGTTCTTCAGTTAACTTTGCTTCATAATCCTTTAGATTTGTCAGCTCTTCTTCCAGCGTGTCCTTTTCATCGGCGAGCACTTTTGCCGAAGACTTTTCATCGATAATGCTTCGTTTCATGCTTTCATGCTCATGGCGTGGGACCACAAACTGATATTTGGTTTGGTACATAGCTAGTCTGCAATAATCATTTGAATGAGGATAATGAGGAATACACAATATCTTTCATAGAAAGTAATTGCAATTAATTTCTCACTTTTTCTCCGCGTCTTCCAAATCCTTATGACAAATGGCAAACGCCATTATCCACACCATTCTCCTTTCCTCATCAATTTCATCTTCCGTCATGTTATAAAACGGGTCTTCTTTATCCTCCTCATCAGAATCTACAACGGTCACTGGCGCGTTATCCGCATTGGCAGCATTATCCGCTCGTTTCTCCTTCACTTCTCTTTCCTCCTTTTCCCGCATGCTAAATGCCTTTTGTCGCCTATTTGCAATTTCCGTGTCCACCATTACAATCTGCTCCTCCAAATCCCTATGCCTTTCAAAGTGGTCACTTAAAGCTTCCTCCATCTTTTTCAGAATCTCAGTAATAACCTTGATTGCTTCTTCTTGCAAGCTAATCCGTTGCCTTAAAATGGTCAAATACTTTTCCGATTTTAGAAGCTGATAATACTCTGGAAATACATATTCCTGCATTTTAACTTTCATGTGGTGCTTGAGAATTTGAAGGCGTTTCTTTTCAAAGTGCGCTTGCTTGATTTGATTAATTCTGTAGCAGAGCATATCTTCGTAGCTCTTTTTAATGTAGAACAGGGCGGGGCAATAGGCCTTGAAGTACATGACAATGGAGGAGAAAGCACGCTGGTAAACCTTTAAACGGAGCATACGCTTTTCCCAGGACTCTTTGTGGTGATGATGGTGCCTGTGAGCACTTTTGCTGTTGGCTGTGCTCACGTTGGACTTTGGCTGACTGAGATTGGGTTTGGAGGTTTGTTGATGATACCGAAGAATGCCCAATCTGTGAAGATCCTCCTTGCATTTTGCGGACAATTTATTGAGAAAGTCGCAAATTATCAGAAGAGCTGCAGGTCGGTACTCAATGGAATCTGCAATGGCTCTTGTGAAAGGCTTGGGGCTTGGCAGGGTGATAAATTCCTCTTGACTGAGAACCTCATCTTTGCCTTCTTGGTCATCTTCTGGTTTAACAGCCGCTTTTGAAGGGGATTCTTTATTGGCGTATGCTGCACAAGGACCAATTTTTGGCGAAGGTGGTTTTTCGAGCACGGAATTTGACATTTTTTGAATTAGTGCTTTATCCTAAATGAAAATATGAACTATGAACGTTTCTTTAAAGCCTAATCCTACGTATTCTGTATTCAAAAAATCTACGCTATAGTGTAGGAAAATTATTGCTAACTTATCATCTCGCGACACAATACCGAATGTCAAATTACGATAAGCCAATAAAACATTTTTGCATGTCCCGTATCGATCGTTGCTTAGTCAATCAGATTTGTGCAAAATTTCCCTTTTTTCGTTACACATGCTTGACTTTTTGCAAGGAAATCCTCCCGCAAAACTTTCTACTTACGTATTTGTGGAATTTTTATTGGGTAGTTCTCTCTGAATAAATGCGTCTAAGTCTATAGTTAGCGGTGTAAAGGAAGTTAGCTTAGCTAAAAAGCATAATGCCACATTCTGAAGGATGGATGGTACTCCTTGAAAAAGACCAGAGTGAGGAAGGCCCACAGTGTGACGCCAATACTACTGCTGGAGGAGCAGGTACTACTCGAGCTACCTCCCAAGCTTCCGGTCCACCCCAGGCAAAGGTGAGACTCCCACCCCTTCAAAGCCAAGCTCCATCTTTAATGATGTCTCCAGAACACTGCCTAGCGGAAGTTGACAATTTAATCACATTCAAACTCCGTGACAATGCGGAATACTTTGGTCGTATTCACATCAAGAATATAGCTCCAGCATGTGCAATCATCTTCAAAGTCAAAGTCACATCCCCGGACCGCTACCGCGTAAGACCGACTATTGCTGTGGTAGAACCCGGTAGCACTGCTAAAGTTCCCATTATCTCTCAAGCTGGGCTAACACCTGCCCAGATCCAGGAGGATCGCTTTCAAATACAAGTGTGCCTTCTGCCCAAAAACATGCTCCGGGGAGACAAATGCGAAAGTATTGACTCGTCAAATGACAACAATGACTCTGCTCTCAACTCCAGTTTTGCCGAACTGAACAGCATTTTCAAACGACTGATATACCAGCCTGGAACGCTTATAGATACTTTCAAGCTGGAAGTTTATGTGGTGCCACAAAAAGAGACTCCAGCTAAAGTGGAATGTGGAGAGTGCAAGATTCCTAACAATATGGAAAACAATATTGCCGATGCTGTGTTAAAAAAACTGCGACCAGTGATGGAGCATATTTTAATGCTCTTGTATATGATTTTGCTGGCACTTATCTGTCTAATTGTTTTGATGATTGCCCAATGGTTCAGAAATCAGGAGGTTGAGGCGGACTGCGACAAAGGCTGTCCCGATTATGTCCACAAGTCGAAATGCATTGGTTGTTACGGATCTAATCCCGGTGGATGGCTTTAAAAAACTGATGCATTCTCTTCATATTTCAAAAATTGTCATTTTCTCAAAGATGCAGATGTAGTCCCTTGTAATGAAACATTACCTACTAGCTACTGTATTTTTTAAATATTTGAAACATAAAATATATAATAAAAGTTTTCCACTTTGAATCCCATTTTTCTCATTTAAAAAATATAGCATCTTTGATTTTATTTTATTGCCTTGCTAAAAAACTCATGCACGTTTTATGCAAAATCATACAAAGATTGCTTCATGTTTGCATGCATATTTTTTTGTGCAAAAACAAAACGCAGATTTAGGAGGGCTCATTTGCATACAGTTTTCATAGACTCTGCAGAACCAACAACCACGACAAAGCATTGCACACGCGTAGCATGTTTCGTTATTTCATTTTTGTGGCTCATGGCTCATCTTTTTCATCATCTTTCTTATGAACTTGGATGGGCTTTTAAGGACACTTGTACCATAAGCGTATTGGGATTGATATAAGCGCAGTTTTAGTAGAATTGCAAGTTTGAAGTTATACCTATAGCACAAAAATATAGGTTTTTGTTCTGCTTCTTTTTCTGCATAAGAACATGAATGAACTGTCAGTGACTGGCTTTTTATATATGATCGCGTGTGTGTTGGCAAAATATAAGCCCACTTTATACCTACCTACTAAATACTCTTTCCCAATAGAGTTCTGGCTGATATTACTCTGTTGCTGTGCAGAAGATTTCCTTCTTTGTGTACTACTCCAAAAGCCAAAGCCCCACACACAATTTTCCCTGCTGGCTCAGCATTTACCTATTAGCGTTTTGCTATAAAATGATATACGAATACAAGGGAGATGTATTATGGTATTATGCGCCATTACGTTACTTAACCACCTACTACCTTAATCCCATTATTTTGTACAGAGCTACGCGTTTGGTTGTAATGCTTGAACAGTTGAGGTTGTATGAGTCTTTGTTAATTTCACAGTTTGTTAAGTCATTTTGGACTTTGTGACTCAGGTGAGTTTTTGCGTAGTGGGGTTGCATGCATGGTCAGATGCATAGGACGTGGTAATTGAATGTTATATGCGTATTTAGCCTCAGAGCGGAAACTTTGTGTGAATAAAATCAAATCATGTTTCAATCACAGCGCAGTTGCAAATGTACCTGAGAGTACCTCTAACTATTTCTAGTATCTTATTTTATGCTTTCAAATTGTGTTTTCATAATTTTTCGCGTATAAATTTTTCTAAAACTTTATCTAAATAATTGTACACGTATTCCATAAATTCCCGTATGAACTTAAATAGAGTTGAACTTAAGTATTGTTCGTGTATAGATAGACATGTAATTTACATAAATTAGCTTATCAGTTATTCTTAGCTTCTTTCATTTTAAGCCTAAACAGTGAACCAGACAGGTAAATTGGGCTAGACATTCAGGAATCAAGACGAAACTTCGAAAAATAGGCCAACATTTAAATATTTCCATTTAACCAACGTACCTTCGTACCAACGGGTATTCAACTAGTGTACAAAAAACCAAACCAATTTTTTCGCATTTTCATCCAAAGCTATTCTTACATCTTCAAATCATCTCTCTATACCCTTCTCTACACTTTCTGCTTAAGTATTGCTAGGTCGAATTCATATGGACGTACTAACTCTCTATATATAAAGTTGTGTATACCAAATAGTAGATCTACCAAAAAAGATTCTCTGTGTAAATTGCGTAGTGCAAAGTGAACTACCACATAGAAAAAATAGGCCTGTTTGTGTAGTTCATGTTCCAAACTAGCCACTTGTCTTTTTATACCTCTGCCAGTTTTGTCTGTACATCCAGAACTATGAACACTTGATACTACTCACAAATGCCTTATCAAAATCCCTATAATTTCCTGCTACTTTACTACTTTCCCCATATATTTTTATCTAGGTTGAATACATTGAATATTTGGTTGTAAGCCTAAAGTAAATGCAGGAGTACATAGAGAATTTGTAGCAGTGTTGAGTACTCAGCTTGTGGTATAGTCTGTTTGCAAATAAAGTGCTCTAAACATCACAATAAGCTTACAATGTGCATTATCATCAGGCTCCTGAACCTGAGAGAGCTGACTAGTGACTACACACTCAACACTACTCACCATCATTTCAACTCACAGAAGAACATTCACAAATTCACATAATTTTTTTTAGCTTAGAGAGCTCTAGCTATAATATAATAGCTAGGAAAACAAGAAAGAAAGAAAAAAGGGTACAATACCAAAAGCAGTTGGGTGATGAGTTTTGTTTTAAAAAAGGTTGGACTAAACTGTTTTGGACCTTTTTCGTGTTAAATGCACCCTAAAAAATCCAGAAAGTTTGCAAATTTTTGGCTCTGTGCAAAAATGTTACTTTGTATAAAGTGAGCAAATTTTTATAAAAAATAGGAAATTTGTGAAAAGGGGTAGATTTCACAGAGAGTGAAGTTGGGAGCTAAATGGCGAATAAAAAGGGTGTTTTTGAAAAGTCGTAGTTGTTAAAGGGTTGATTAGGAATTAAGGTAAATTTTTTGAGATTTGTGGGATTTTTATGTAATTTGGGATTGATTAGTGGGCGGGGAGGAAATTTGATGAGATGATGAGTTAATTGGGATGACTCATGAACTTGACCTTTAATTCTTTTGCAGTTTAAATGTCTCCTTTAACGTCCAGCAACACTAGTCAAAGATAAGGTCGCGTGTTGTTCCAGAGTCCAAAGGAAACCTCCACCTTTAAAAGGGTGAGTGGGGTTGACTAATATTTTCTTGGTAGTGGACTTGATAACCTGGAACTGCTTCAACAACGGAAGGGATAAAGTTTGGCATTGAAGATTGGTTTTGGGCCCCCGAGCTACTCCGGGCAGTAAGAAAAATGAGCATCTCCAAGAGTTCTGAAACAGCCAGCGTTGATCGCATCAAGATGCTGTACCCTATGGTCAATGAGGCAGAGACCCCATTGCCACGCTCCTGGAGCCCTAAAGACAAGTTCAATTTTATTGGGCTCTCGCAGAATAACCTTCGTGTGCATTACAAAGGTGGGTGATTAGTTTTGATAATGGTCTTGTAAAAAGTTAAGTGGGTAAAATAATCATGGTGGATGTATTTGTATAGGTTCGGGAAAAGGGCACAAGGACGCTGCCAGCGTTAGGGCGACCTACCCGATTCCTGCTGCCTGTGGGCTGTACTATTTTGAGGTGAAGATTGTATCCAAAGGGAGGGACGGGTAAGAACACAAGCGATTCCTTTTTAAAAGCAACATTTTTATATTTCAGTGATGTAGCAAATAGTAATGATCTAATTGCATGTAAAAGGTACATGGGAATAGGGCTTTCAGCATATGGCGTCAACATGAACCGTCTTCCTGGCTGGGATAAGCACTCATATGGATATCATGGGGATGATGGTCACAGCTTTTGTTCCTCGGGCACGGGACAGCCTTACGGGCCAACTTTCACAACAGGGGATGTGATTGGGTGTGGAGTGAATCTTCTGGACAATACTTGTTTTTATACCAAAAATGGCCACCATTTAGGCATTGCATTTACTGACCTTCCTGTAAGTACAAAGGTTATGCTGCACCAAATTAAGAAAGATATATGTCTACACACCTTATTATCTTCTGTGTGGTGAATAGTTTTACAATGAGGGTTCTGTTTTATGTGAAATCTTGTAGGCTAATCTGTATCCCACGGTTGGACTTCAGACGCCAGGAGAAATTGTTGATGCTAATTTTGGACAGCAGCCTTTTGTTTTTGATATAGAAGACATGATGAAGGAACTTAGGGCTCGCACTCGCCTCACGATAGAAAGATATCCTATTCCGGATAGTTATAGGAATTGGGAGGGGATTATGAATAAGTATAAAAGCTTTATATGAAACAGCATATAATTTATTTACGCACTCTCTATGTAGCAGTGTCGTCAGAAGGTACTCTAATTTTGTTTGCAGAATGGTGATGTCATATTTGGTCCATCATGGATATTGCTCAACTGCTGAAGCATTCGCCAAGACCTGCGGCCAGGCAGTTGCTGAAGATCTAGTGTCTATGCAAAATAGGCAAAGTAAGTTTTACTGTGTATTTCATATCAAAGTTCATAACTTTCTTACCAATTGTAATGATGAATGGTTTTTACAGAAATTCAGCAACTCGTCCTGGATGGGCACATCAAGGAAGCAGAAGAGGAAACGAAAAACCTATATCCAAACTTGTTAGAGTCGAACCCTGACCTATTGTTCATGTTACGCTGTCGTCACTTTGTTGAGTTGGTTGGCCAGTCAATGCCTCCAAAAAATAAGCCTTTGGGAGACTCAAATGATAATCCAATGGATGGTGAGACACATGAAAGTATATGTAATGGAAATGCATGGAAGGAATCTCATCGAATTGTCGATAATGAAAAAGCAGGATCCAAAGGTTGTGATGAGGAAATGGAAATCGCGTATTCAAATGGGTACCAAAACGGTTGTAGTGCTGGTGGGGATGAAATGGGTAAGCAGATGATAACATACGCAGCATTAAGTTTCACGCACTTGATTTATTGGACGAGCAGAAAAGATAACTTATTGTATTTGTATGTTTCCGCAGACATAGAAATCTCCACATCTTCGTCTGTGAAAAAACCAGCCAATAGTTCATCGAATTCATCACTGCAGTCGGATTCCGACTCCTGCAATGGTGACTCTTCAGGAAGTACTAGCAATAATGGGAACATAATTTCTAACGATATTTCAGTAAATTCGTCAGTAAACGGCAACTCTACAAACGGAGCTAAAAATTTCTCAAAGGGGAAATCGATAGGTGTTAGTCATTATAGTGCTGCATCAAACGGAAATGCTGCGGGGATGAGTGCAGTGGAACAACTACTCCAAGTTGGGCGAGACCTGCAAGCCCTCAGCATTGCCATGCGTCGTGTGTATGGCCACAATGAGAACAACAAGAAACTAATGGAGAACGCTTTCAGCCTGTTGGCCTATGCAGACCCCTGGGACTCTCCAGTGGGCTGGCAACTATCCTCCAGACAAAGGGAACCAGTTTGTGCTGCTCTCAATTCAGCAATTCTTCAGTCAATTCAATTGCCAAGAACTCCACCACTTCAAGTCGCTCTCAATCATGCCCATCTGCTTCTGACGCAGCAGGCCAGATCGGGCCTTGGTGCTTGTGCCTTCATTGATCTCGACATGCAGGCTGAAATCAAGTAATCATAGCTCTGGAAAGCGTAGCCTTGTTTCAAAAATTTCTTTCTTGTGACTTGTGACTACGTTGGCCACCCACACCACACTTATCTTACTTTTGTATAAATTGTTTAAAGTCTGTAAAAATCGGATTACAGAGACATGCATGTGGTTCTTTTTTGTACATCACAGTTTGATACTGAGAGGTGTGTGTAGTGAATCATCTCAACAGAAAAGAAAATTGAAACTTGTGCAAAAAGATATTGTACATAAAACAAATAGTCTTGATGATGTGAGGTTATACTGTCAGTTTGACTTGTTCAAATTGTCAGTGTGTACGTACTGTACTGCTTTAATCAAGTTTATAGGCTGTAAAATGCATCCTTCCATCTAAAAACGACTCGCGGTTAATAATGACAAGTTAAACTGGCGTGGTGATGTTAGATATCGATAGAAATCCAATTTTGCTGGCTGGTGGGGTTGTACAAAAACGTTGTTGATGGGCGTGTAAAAAGTATAGAATGAAATATAAAAAACGCGGATTCGCATTGAAAGTTTTATGATTTGCTTCTCGTTCATTAGTATGGAAAAGAAAAGGAAGAGGGCTAATAATATGGCCTTGTACTAAAAAATAAATCGAAAGTGTGAATGAAATGTACAGTAAACGTATTTTGGGATTAATCATCATCGTGGTGTCGGATTTTTGCTTTTCAGTCAGTGCATTTTTTGTCTGTTTAATTTTTTTGCGCAAGCCATTGCATTTTCAAATGGCAGTTGCAATACCTACTCATTTCGTACTAATTTAAGTATATTAATTAATTGTTTCTTTAAGATAATAATTTTCAACCTGCTGTATATCAAAATAATATGAGGATTGACTACCAATGCTTAAAGTCGTTTTCATATTGTAATTTTATCATAGATTTTTATTATTTCTTCGTTGTTCGTTCTTAATCAACTCCAACAATAAGATACCTGTTTTCCATAAAAATGAAATGAAAACTTTTTAATTAGTAGTCCTTTTCATTCCGCCAAAGGTGCGATATTACATTAATATACTTTGTTCAGCTTCTTTCTCTCAACAAGCTTTGATTAACGCCAGTGAAAGTGATATAAATATATCTATGACAAGATATTTTAGAGGGTATGGTTATTGGGATAAGAGGGGCGAGAGGGAAATGTTTAGATAACTCCACCATTGAGATTGGTTTGCCTTCAGCGTGTTCTCAATTCTCTGTACTAAATCAATAAAAAATTACTGATAAAAAAAGGAATGAAATACGAGAATGGTTGGAATGGAGGGCATGTGTAAAAAGTGTAATTATTCATGGGAAATACCGTTTTATAGAAGTTTAAAGTTCTTGTCTATGATAATAGAAGCAGATGCGCTGGGCTTTGTGCTGCATTTTAGAGAACACATTAAAAGTAAGGCGTGATGAAAGAATAAGAAAGAAACCAGGAGCTAAAAAATTGATATAAAACGTAACGTCGCATGTCATGAGGATATGTCTGTATAAAAATAATTGATTTGTGTAAGGTGAAAAAATAATTATTGTAACGATATAATACATTATTCATAATATTACATAACGTTCGCGCAATCGGATGGAGATATAAAAAAATAACGTAACGTTTGTTTATCTCACAATCAGACGGAATTTATAGTTCTTATTATTATTCGCAGTATATATAAAAAACTTACTACATAGGCATAATAAAACTTTGAAAAATGAACATAGATTTATGTAACTTTTGAACAATATTGTACACTAGGTACATATAATATTATGTTAACTTGTCGCGTTTTATTGCAGGCTAAAAATAACAAGCAAAAATGTGAAGAAGAAAAAAAACCTGTAACGTGAATAAAAAAGCTGACATTCTTACAAAAAGCTATGAAATGCTCCGCTTCATTTTATTTCATCGTTTACTGCTTTTGCCTGGAATAGGTCTCGGTAAACTGCTGATGATGCATAAAACTTTCATTGTTTCATGGTTATGAATTTGGTGCCACAATAAGTACGATGTATATAAAATGACATGAAAGAACTTTTTATTGAATTTTTAAATGGGTTTATCTTTCGTTTTTATAGGTTCATTCATTAAATAGCTAAAATTTAAAAAAAATGGACACGGTCCCGGTTATATTTGAAAGTTAAAATGAATATAAGTAGCGTAAATAAATTTTACAAGATCTGAACAAAACATTTCAAAAAATAGGTTTAACATTAAAACGCACTAGTAAGCTACATTTGACATTTTGGTTTTCATTTACACACAAAACCTTCTGGGTATTATGCAGAACTTTTTTCAAAGTTTTCAACAAGTATAAAGTATATTTATTTAAACTAAAATATATTCGGTATTAATGAAGACAGTCGACGGTTATTTTTGCATTGGATGAATATTATCGATGTAGTACGTGGTATTTAGGATAAAGTATTTCAGTCATTTAGCTGAACATTTCAAAACCTATCAACTCTACACTACAACTATTATACTAATTAACAATTTTAGTGTACATTTATAGCTTTTTTGTTGCTGGTATTGAGTTGAAAGCTCTGGTTATTACTGCATTTCTTCATTATAAAATATTTTACACTTTTGAATATAATTTTCCCTATTTCAGTTGTCATTTGTGCATGAAATTGGTAAAATTGGTAATAAAAGAGCATTTTAAAAGAATATACAAGGAAATGACCAAAGAATACCAAGTACAGTGCAGCAAGACCAAGTGAAAGGTTTAAAAAATATGTACACGGGTAAATCAGTTATTGATAATTTAATGACTTAATAAGTATTTGTTGCATAAAAGGAAGATTGTGGTTGATTGAATCCTCGCTTATTCCATAGATGTAACATAACATATGTTATACACCATAATCTCACAATATATATTTTTTACAGTAAGGCTATTCGATTGATTAACTAGAGCACAGTCCGCTATCCAAGATTTCCGTTACAAACGTTGCTACATCATCCCACTTGCAATTATCTCTGCAACTCTCCTCCATATTGGAAATAAATGGATGCTGAAGCAAGGCACTGTATGAGGGTCGTTCTGTGTAAAGTTTTTTAAGGCACTTGCAAATAAAGTCTTGAAACTCTGGAGAAAATCCCTTATTAGTAGGCAGCGTAGGAGGATCACCAACCACCACTTGCTTTAGCTGGTCAAAAGGCGTTCCCCACTTTTCATAGGGAAAGTTGGCTGTGGCCAGTTCCACAAGCGAGATTCCTAGGGACCACACGTCCGAGCGAACGTCGTACTTGGAAGGATCTCCAGACACGTCAATACGCTCAGGAGCCATGTAAGGCTTGCAACCTGCGTCGATGGTTTTCGCCACGGAATCTTGCAAATAGCCGGATATGCCAAAATCACACATTTTAATGCGACCATCACGTGACACGAGAATGTTGGAAGGTTTTACGTCTCGGTGAATCACTTTCAGTTCAGAGTGTAGATATTGCAGGGCTTTTACCACCTGAAAGTATCCGAAATCATCATTCTGCCTCCAGTTTTCTCTTCAGAACTACATACGTTAAGGAATGTATTTTGTGCAACTTACCGCGTAAGTAATTTTGGACAAAATCACTTCCGGTATTCCTCCATTCCTCTGCCTAGCCACAGCAGGATACAATTTATCCAAGGAAATATCCATAACCTCCATGCAAATCCATACATCTCCCTCCCGAAACAAGGCACCATAAAATTGCACGGTAAATGGACAGTTGGCACTACGCATGGAAATGTCCAGGTCCATCAGAACTCGCTTCTGCTCCAGCACATTGTCCGTTGCAGGAATGCGCTTTACAGCCAGAACCGTTCCGCTGGGGCGGTGTCGCATTTTCTCCACCACCCCATAAGCACCTCGCCCCAGTTCTGAGATTACTTCCAGATCATCCGCTTCCACTGCCACGGTTCGATCATCAATTGTGATTGTGGTACAAGTATCCAGATTTCTGGGGGGAGCTAGAGGAACGGGTGGTGCAGCATCATTGTTAATTGCCAGCTTTAATCCTGGTCCTTTCTTTGGCATTTTAAGGCTTGCTATTTCAATGCACTTTGACTTTAGTAAAATATCGCGGAAGACTTGTTCAGTATATAATTCAGTACATTTATGCTTTTCCACAAATATTGCCAATTGCTACCACATTTCAGTTCATGTGAAAGAGCAACAAGTGAACAATAAACCGTTTCCGTTTTTTCAGATAAATAGTGCAACTGCACTTGCTTGCATTTTTACAATATTCGCTGCAAAGCGTTTAGATTTTGGCACAATTATAACTTATTCATGAGTACATGAGTTTTATAGAATATCAGTTCCGTTTCTGTTTCAGACTAGTTGATTTTTTACCAGTGACTCCTTCTTACTCAAGGCTCACATGATAACGTGCTAATCTCCAGCAGGAAAACTCCAGCAAAAGCCTACTGATACTTTGGCCTTATCACAAAAATTGCTTTGCGTTGGATTACTCTGGCTTGCTACTTTATTTTTAACACACACGATGCGTGAGTGGTACGTGCAAGCGTACAGCAGAGCAGCGTCACAGCGTATTAAAATATTTTTATGGAGGATTATCTTCAAGTATTAATGAGATATTGTGGATTGGCTCTTCTGCTCCTGTCTGGTATGCAATGCAATTATGTGCGAAAATTGTATATTGTACTTGTATAAATTGCGCTTTGTGTTGTTGTACATTTGGCTTTATAACTTTTTTATTGCCTATTTCCATTCAAGCCTTCTTGCTTGAAGGATAAAAAGTGAGAACAATGTGGTCGTTTTGGTATGGCTTGATTTGAGCAATTTGAGAGCGCAGTAGAATAGAAGATCAGAATAACATATCATGATCATGTAGGTAGTAACAGCAAAAGCTGTTGTGCTTTGAAAGTGTAATCTTAGGGATTCTTGAGAATGTGGAAGAAATGCAATAACAAAAATCTGTACAAGTCACACAAGTCACAAGTGTGAAGTCTTAAGAACCAAAGATGAACACCAGAACAAAAACTCGAAAGAGATGTTCTTCTTATTATGTCCCCGTTAACCTCTCGTGCATCTTCTTTCCCTTTCTTGAATTGTCTTGAGTTTTCTTAAGATGTTTTATACAGTCTTCATATAATAAAGCTTTATAAATCATGAATCATAATGAATGCCATATGCATAGGAATCTAGACTTATGCATACAAATTGATAAAATGACATTTTGCTTTCCAGTATGAATGACCAAGCTCAAAGGGAAAGGTCACTTGTCACTGCATCCAAATTATTGCCAAAATGTCAACTGAACAATATGCATGCATGCAGCTCATGAAATATTTGTCATGTTTCACTTTGCCCCAAAATCGTTCATTCTTTCCTTAGTAGCGTTTGCATTGTAATAATTAAACATAAAACCTAAACAGCTTTTGTTATTACGTCTCAAATAACTAATTATCATGCTGAATAACTCGTTAACCCTTTTCTCACCCTCTGTCTACCCTTCCATGTGAAATTCTACCCAGATTGATGTTGTTCTGTGTGAAATTCTTCACGAGACCTAATGGCAATCCATGCACTTCTCAAGTATGTACTTGTGCACTAAACGTGTGAAATGAAATGGCAACTGTAACGTAAACAGTATATATATGAAGCACATACTCAACATCTGACTTTACACTACTGAGCTACTTCTATATCTACGTGCAAATGTACACATTACCAGATTTTTATCATTAGTCATTCTGTAACTTGACGGAAGAGTCACAGGATTTTAAAGACACGTGTACACACTATATTCCTGTGTTAAATGTAAGGCTAATTGGTGCATTAACCAAACTTTCTCCAAGTGTGCTTTAAGGGATTGGATGGAGAAAGTTTTCTAGTGAACAGGAAATTTGGTAAAGTTTAACCACAAGGCCAAAGATGAGCACACCGGAAGACACAGTGTCCTCCCCGGACAACAGCTATTTCAGTTTAACGAGTGGAAACTCGGTGTACTTTTCTGCGAAGGATACCCTTAGTGGGTCGTCGTTGGGGGATGGAAGTGGCGAGAATAATAAATTGCCTCCGGTGGTCCAGGTGAATGCCACAGCGGAAACTGCGGTTGAGGCTGAGCCTCCTGTGACGAAAGGGAATCCTAGTAAACTTGACTTGAAGGTTGGAGATAAAAGGGAAAGTGGTGGGGAGGAGGAGTCGTCACTAAATGGCAGTGGGGGGATTAGTGGAGGTAGTTCGTCTACCTTGGAAGAAGCGGACAGTATGACAAGCTTTTCGGATGCGGCGGATTACTACAATGAAAATGGGAGTTTTGAGGGAACGGAATCACATCCGGTGAAGAGAACGCCATCCACGTCCAGTGTGGAGGTGAAACGAGGCATTTCAAGACTGGTCAGCAATATTGCCAATACTGACTCGGAGGATAGTGTGAAGAAGCAGGCGATAGAGGAAGCGTTGAAGGAGAAGGATTTGTGCTCGCTGAGGAAACTTGCTGTTTCGGATGGAGGGCTATTATCTAGTAAGCTTATCAATTGATCATTCTCATTCTATTAATTTCCGATAAGTTCCTTGGGCTAATGATTTGGGTTGTTACAATTTTTTAGATGCCCTGAGAGAGCTAAGCTGGTCACTGCTCCTGGGAATCTCACCTAATGAATTTACCAAAAATCGGGGAACTTCCTTCTCAGTCCAGTTCCCAGACGTAACAGAACAAGTACAAAATCTGGTGAAACTTGATGTGGCCAGAGTGCTAAAACGCTTCCCTCCCGGACTCTCCGATCCCCAGCAAAACCACTTGCAAACCGTGTTATCCAACCTGATTTGCGCTGTACTACAGAAAAACCCACAAGCTCACTACTATCAAGGTTTCCACGATATTTCACTCACATTCCTGCTGGTAGCCTCGGTGGAGAGTAATCCGTACCTGGCATACCTCTGTTTAAATAAAATGATTGAGACAAACTTGGGTCCTCACATGGAACGGACTATGGACAGTACTCATGAACTCATTCACACCATTTACGCCATTATTGAGAAGGAGGATAAGAAGCTGTACCAAAAAATAGCTATTGATACAAAATGCCCGGTGGCATTTTGCCTGCCTTGGGTTCTCACTTGGTTTTCGCACACGTTGCCCGATGATTCAGATGTTTTTAGTAAGTCTGCTTTTTCTTAATTGCTTACTAGTTGTAACTTATCTCAAGGTTAACAAACTTTTATCTATTTTTACAGGATTATATGACTACATTCTCGGAAGCCAAACCAGAGTGGAGCCTCCACATCTCATTCCCATCTTCATTTCAGCGGCACTAGTACTTCGAAACTCCCGAAAGATTTTACATGATCAAACGCTAACCGATATTGCTTCCATGCATCAAGCTCTGTCCAAACTGCCATCCGAGCTTACCTCTTTGGAACCTTGGCTCAGCGAGTCTACGGAGTTAATGCGTAGATATATTGGCCAAGAGGATCTGCTAGTACAACGAGGCTTGAAAATTAAGGACATGCAGCAAAACCTGTGGAATGACGATAGCAATAACAATCAGCGACGAAGAACACCTGCCGCCAGACAAGGAAATCTTTTCAGTTATGTGAGCAGGCTACTCTTTGTCAGGCATCGGTGGACAACGATATCCTTGCTGATGATGGTGACTGCCTACTTCCTTCAATCCCGCTACAGAAGAACCTTTTTCCAAGTGGAATTCTTTCGCAGTGCGGTGGACAACTATGCGCCCACTCCAATGCGAAGGTTTTTGCAGTTTGCGGTTGAAGATGAATCGGATGAATGACGAAGAAGGAAGAGCAATCATAGTTTTATTTTTCCAAATTAGACACTATAAGTAAATGAAAGTTTTGGTGTGCACGTTTTCAAACAGATTGGTGGTGACTAATTAATTAAGTACTCAGTTTACTTTTAGTGCAAACATACCCTTGAGCTTTTTCTCGTACGAACTTGGTACACATTTTTCTAATTTGAATAGTTATTATAAAATATGATGGTTTGAATCTTGTGTGTATTCACGGTGCACAAAACTGGATATTTTGAAGGATTGAAGCCTAGTCGTAATAATGTATAAGGTTGGTCTGATCATGGACATTGCTTGAATTCCAAATTTAGATAGTAAGCTAGAGCTAGGGTAATATCTAAAGTGCTTACTGTAACGGCAATCATTCCAGTAATTATTGTTAATTTGAGCAAAACGGTAGCTTAAACTTAGTTTTCGGATAAACTGTAATAAGGCCAGGGGCTTATACTCTTAGAGGAATTAAGGACTACTGCATTATCGTAAGAGGGAAGTAAATGAACGTTTTAGTTTACATTTGAAGAAAGTTTTCTTTCGTACGAATATTATAGTTAGTTAGTCCGGTTGTAATTAAAAATAAATGTTAGCCGAGTTCAGAATTAGCAGACTACTTTTGCCTTCGTCACAGACAATTAACCATTCACGTTGAAGTTGTAATGTATTAGAAAGAATATTTGTTGAAAATGACTATAAGGTTGTTTAAAAAATGCCAATAAATTGCAAAGGATTGTCATTGTTGGCTTGAAACGTTTAAACAAAGTTTTTTAAAAAAAATTTATCATTGGTTAATCTGATAAAAATACATTTATTTTTCCGAAAAACAAAATTCTGTAGATACAGTTTAAGTTTAAACTTACTGTATATGCATAAATCGTACATTAACTAAAACACTTTATTTCTGCTCACTGCTCAGTGAGCCTCGCCCTCTGACTGGATAAATACCTCGTCCATAATTTCTCCGACGGTGAGTTGAAACTCGAGAAACATCTACAAAAGAAAAACGTAAAGAAGGGATGCCCACACTAAAACAGTTTTTAATTAATACAAAAGACGTACCACATTTCTCCAACCTATAAGGTGGTCCTGTGTCCAAACCAAGTACTCGTCAGTTACCGCAGTGTAATAGCGTTTACTAACTTCGATATCGAATAGTGTATTCTGCTTCACAAGTCTCAACAAATTATGCCGAAAATGGATGAGCTTGTGAAACTTTTTAGCGTACAAGGTGCACGTTTTGCATCCAAAGAATGCCTAAAACACAACAAATTTCAGTAATTCAGTAATACAAAAACCTACCTATATATATGATCAATTTTACACATTTATTTTTTCACATTTACCTGTGCTGGTATCGGAGTATGATCTGGTGTATATTCTTTCATCGTTCTAATATCGTAAGGCCTTTTGGTAACTTCCCCTCTCTCACGGAAATACACTCTGAAGTGGGGAAGCTTGTCTTTGGAACGGCAAGCAAAACAAACAGCTTCCTTATTGACTCCGGTTGTAAGACATCGGAACGTGGGTTGCTCCAGGAGCATTTTCTGTAATAATAAATTTTTTAGAGGCAATATTCGGTAAATTAGAAGTTTCAAGATAGCTGCAGCAGCAACTTACCAGAGCATCCTCATTAAACATATATTTTTCCCTAGCCTTTTGCAACATTAGCTGAATGATCTGCTCTTGGAATTTATTAATCTGATTCCAGGCAATCAAGTCAAACCTTCCGATCCGTGGTACTCCTGTAATTTCCAAAAGATTTACAATAAATGAAGTCCATTTCTTTTTATTCTTGAAAGCTTCTATAAAGCCAGTCATCACTACTTACCAGTTCCAAAATTAGCATAGATGTTTTCCAAAAAGTCCGGATGTAGTGTTAACATTGTCATGATTGGAAAGCAACGCATGAAATCTCTTTTCAATGCTTCAATGCCTCTGATTTTCCCTATTAACCTGCAAAACAATTCTAATAAGTTATCTGTTTCTGCCAACAAACAGTATTTCTCTAAAATAGATAAACAGTACATACTTTGTCATTCGACAGAAAAAGGGCTTATCCACGTATAGGTACTGGAAAACTTTTTCCGTCATTAACTTTTTGGGTTTGCTGGTTTCGCTTACGCACAAAGGTTTACCTTCGGAGGCGAGAACCACAACAATTGGCTGGAATCTAGCGTAAAACTCGACTCCCCTGAATTCCTCCTCAGGAAAGAACCATTTCTAAAACAGAAAAAATCCTCTTTCGTAAAAAGTCTTCATTAGATTCAAAGGACTATACAACAGAAAACCAGCTTACCACGCAGGAACTGACGAAAAACTGCTTCTCACCATACTTTGCTGGGTAATACTGACTGAGACAACATTCTTCCTCTATGATTTGCCATATAAAAATCTGGTCCGGTTTCTTGTCCACATCATTCACGTCGATTACAAATTCGCCGTCCTGTTGAAAACGAAAAACTAGATAAAAATATGAATTTGTTAAAACAGCAACATTACAAATTACAAGCAGCTTACCGCATACAACATATCTTTTTCTTTTGGTGTGTACTCTGGCACTATGTGTCTTGGTGAGACCGTCTTACCTCCGGAAACATCTACTGCAAAAACACAGAAAGCATAAAAATACTTGGCATTTCAATGAAATTCATGACAAAAAATTTACCAATATACGTTAATTCTCACCATTGTGACGATTCTGGCTTATTTCTGGATATTCCTCGTCAGAAAGGAAATTTTCCCGTTCCAAGGTTTTTCTTCCTTTACCCTTCTTTACAGTTCTTTCAGGAATATTCACCAATCGCGATTCTATATGAATACAAATATTTTTGTTAATGCACCAGACATTTGATTAATTACCTTCAATTCTACGCCTTCATTATTACTTAATTTTTACGTAAAAGTAAGGCATATGCTGACAAAAAAAACAATCACTCGCACCAAAAAAAATAGACTCTATCATCTACGAGGCTTCTCTGTTCAAAGCTTTTACCAGCACATATAGAACCATGTCATGTATATGTCTCAGCACGTCAATGACCCATGACGAATTTATGTACACTTACCTCGCATAGGTACTTTCGGAAGTTTAAGAGCCCGGTTCACAGGCCTTCTAACTACTCGGGGTTTTTTAACTGCCGCTAAAGCGGCCGCGGCAGCCTTGCTTGTTCCAGGTTGTGGTTCTTCCGTTATCGCTTCATTGACTTCAGTTTCGGTTGTAGGCAGACTACTGGGTTGTACCGAAACGCTTTGATCTTTGGAAGGATGAGTATTAACTTCTTCATCTGAAAAGTCAGCCTCCATCTGCATGCCCTCAACCATAACTTGTTTACTTGCTTCAATTTCATTCCTAGTGAACTCGGCTTGTGAATTACTGTCATTACTGGCGCTAGCACTACGTTGTTGTCTCGCGCGGCTTCTGGTTGTCCGCGGAATCTTTACTCCGTCGTCATCATATAAATCGTCCTCGTCATATGAATCCGAGCCATAACAATCAGCATTGTAGCGCGTTCTTTTTGCTGAAAATAAATATAATTTATAAGCATTAAATTTTAGAAGTTTGTCAATTAGGTTTGAAGTACTTTTCTTTTTGCTTATTCTTACCTGTAGATCTTTTACGAGAGGAAAATTGGTCATCCCCACCGGAATTCACGCCAGGAGAGTCAACAACCATGATACTATTGTTTTGAGGACCAGGCATAGTGCCACCAGCATCACTCCGTGCAAAATTACCAGAGAACTGATTACTGGACACTGCCACATAATTCGGAACATGGTGCATGGGTCCAGTTACCTGACCCGGAGAAATTATTGGCACTCTAGCAAGCTCTACATTTGGCTGCCCAAAGTTTTGGGGAACATTACAGTATAGAACTTGACCCGGCCCAGGTGGGTTTGCATTAGCTGCAACAGGACTTGGCTGCTGATTAGGTACAACATTCATTGGTCCAATTTGACTGGACGCCATGCTTGGCAAAACTCGATCGCAATAAGGTGGCTGAACATTACCCTTTGCAGCAATATTACCCGCAATATTTGCAAAGTTGGCTGTTACTCTCAATGTGGTCTCGTCAAAATGACTTTGAGTCAAAACATTCTTTTGAGCTGACTTCCTTCTTGAAGTATTAACTAGCGAAGGGTTTCTTCCGCGACCACGACCTCCCCGGCTACCACGACCACTTGTTGGAGTACTTTGACCTGCTGCTTGTGCAGTGATGTCTGGGGATGGAACTGCTTTTTCGTTTTTGTCTTGTTTGGGTGTGCGAGGTTTCTTAGGCATGGTACTACCTTCACCATCCAAGGATTGCGCAATGGCTTTCTTTGGAGATCTTGGTTTCCTCACTGGTGATCCCGTCTGAAGATTCGATGATTCAGCCCCTTGTTCTCCACCAACCAAACCAGTAGTAGTGCTAACTTGTTTTTTCCTTCCTCCTCTTCCACCTCTTCCTGCTGATTTTGGCCTAGTAGTCACTGGCATCGCGGATATCTCCACTGGTAAATCGTCCAAGTTTTGAGTAGGGAGCTGCTGTTTTCTACTTCTTCCTCCACCACCAACACCCCTGCCACGACCTGAGCCTCTAGGGGATCGACCACCGCGACCGCGACCTCGGTTTACAGGTGGAAAAGAATCAAACTGTATCTGGTCCCCTGTATGGTTCACTTGCGGCAATGAATGTTCCTGAGAAGTGTTCAGGTCTACTTTTGAAACAGGCTGCGTCAATGGAGCAAACTGCTGCTGGTTGTGATTGTAGTTTTGATGATGATTGAACAAAGGTGAAACTTGTGGTGGTGCTGTAGTCGGGTAAGGGCTATCAAAGTTCTGTGCGCGGCTGGAAGTCGGGAAATTAGAATGAGCGTCATTGATTATGTGGTTTTCGTTTGTACCACCATTCCAAAAATGCGGGTTGTTGTGATCTAAGTCAGGTTAAAAAAACAATAAAATAAATACTTTGTGTTATTAATTCCTCTGTAACACTAAATGATTTTGTGGCTATAATAGCTTACCACCACCGTAATTCACAGCACTTTCATTGGATGCAATGTGCATTCTTGCATCAAATTGCTGCTGCTGAGTAGCGGGTTGTTGTATCATTACAGGGTTCATTGGAGCAGCATCTATAGATAAAAAGGGATAATGAGATTAAGATTATAGTCGACTTATTATTTCTTGATAGAAAAATGTAAATTGTAAAAGCACCTCCCTAATTCAATCAACAACACAAAATGAAAAGACCAATTATAAGTTTTACTTACCACTTGGAATAGGGACCGCTCTCCTGTTGTCCACCACTATATTACGAGGTGGTCGAGGCTTCGCTGTAAAGGTACAAATATTTAATTAGTGCAGTGAACTTTTATAGCTATGTGGTTTCATTTTTCACTTGATGCCTTAATGCCTAATGACTGGATGAATTGTCCGAAATTCTAAGAATCACATGCCATTAAAACAGTATTGTAAAACCTTATTTCAATGAAACATAAAACATTCAGCTAATTTACCTTGAAACTGAAAGGCACACATTTCTACGTCATCTTGTTCATACTTTAAGTTGCTCTGTGAAGTTTTCTTGGAGTAGTAGTTACCAGTAGGTTTGGCAGCAGGAGGAGATACATCCCCAGTATGCATAATTACTGACGTTTGCAAGGGATTACTGTTCTGTTCATTATTCACCATCATTAACTCCTGTGAAGTTGACTGACTTCTGACTGGGCCTGTTGTTTGAGTTACATTAAGACCTTCAACACTCACAACTAGTGGCAGGGTTGAAGGATTACTCAAATTTGATATCATGTTATTGTCCGGTTGTGAATTTGGAGATGAATAGGGCATCATCGTAGTTCCCGAACCTGTTCATTTATAAAACTTCCATTAAAAGCTATATCATGACATGGAAATCGAAGTAAATCATGTTAAACATACCCAGACGGAACTCGTTTCGTGACGTGGTAGCCAAAGACTGTCGCAAATTTCCATAATCATGGACATCATTGTCATAAATATTTCTGGATGATCCAACCACTCTGTTTCCACTCTCCGCAAACTGAAGTTCAGTTTGTCCTTGATATACCCCTCTACTATCACCGGGAATTTGAGGCATCAAGTCGGAAGGCAGGGGTTGGCTAGTAGCGTAACGAAAAGTCTGCGAGTCCTTTACAAATTTATGCATCATTGGAACCTGACTCGCCAAAGGAATTTGAGGATGATGATGCTGACCCATCACCGCCGTGGAATAATTAGTTTGCGGTAGAGACATTGGCGAAGCAAAGTTAAACGAAGGCGGAGGTCCCAGATCTACCTGTTGTAGGTCAACAGGATGACGGTAGCCATTTTGCAAACCACCATCACTGGACGGTGGGTAGTGTAAATAACCGGGACCAGCAGCGGGGTCACCGGAAAATGCGTAAAGTAGTTGGGGTTCAGTCGAAGGAGGAGGTCCTGTATTAATTGTGTCCATCTTGAATCACGAAATCACTGGTCATGTCACTTGAAAACCTTGTGGATAGCCACAAACACTCAACACTGCAGTCTGCAGCGTCGTCAACAGCGCAAAGGAAATTTGCTCGCGCAAGCTGATGTTCTTAGCAAAACAACAACAACATACACGCTTCCCGGAGTTGGGCTGCTTCGGTTTGGGTCATTGGGAGACAACTGCTTTGCGTACGCACTACGCACCAGGAATTTCCGGAAATTGTTTTGGACCGATGATTTGGCTTATCTTTAGCTTTAGCTTATCAAATAAAATGTGCAATTCTGCAAAATTCACAATGCAGTTGGTCATGCTTCAATGTTTGGGAGAATGCGTAACTTGTCGTTTTGGGTCGTTTCCTGTTCTGTGCTCTGTACCATTTCTGCACGTCATTCTTGCTGGCTTTCACTCCGATACAGCTGCTCAATGTTGTCCGCAGGGAGGAAAGTGAAAGTGAAAGCTGGATGTAGTGGATCTGATATAAGCTTACCAATAAATTGGCATTTTCTTTAGTAAATTAATCTAATGGGTTATTTATGGAACAAATCTGTGTGATGGTTAATGTCTTCCAGAAACTAGCGATAAGATAAGCAACCACACAAAAAGCCAACTATAGAAGATCTTAAGATTTTAATTAAATTAAGATCCATCATTTGTGGTCCTTTAGGAAAATGGCTATTCAATTTCTGTGATTCAGTGGTAAAATGATTACTAAATGTGAAAGCACTGCCTTAAAACTTTTTGGTGACCAGTGCCAAGGGAAAGGGAGAGTGGGCTTAATAAATGCTTTTCTTTATTTTCAAGTTAAAGGTAAAGTTAAATGGACATATTATCTTTAAAGTATGCATTAATGTCAGAATGAATTATGATTTAATATAGTTGCCTGTCCCTGACGTTAACTTGTAGGTTGATCTCGTGTTTGTAAAGAACCTGCCAAAGTCAGGAGGGAAGGACAACTATCATGACCGTTCCCAAAGCGGGGAATAATAATAAACCTGTTCGTATCTCAATCTCAGCCACTTCCATCCCCTCTGCTTCCATGATTCAGGTTCCGTCGAGAACGCTGCTGAAAACTATTTTAAAGACATTTCTCAAGGTTATCTTCAAGCTTTGGAAATGGGCTTCGTCCTTTGTAATAGTGTTCTTCTTCGCAGCCTGGTTCTACGGTGGGCTGTTGCCCTACCTTATCTTTATCGCCGCATTTTTAAGTAAGAACATAGACATTAATGACAAAGGACAATGCTTATCTTGTGAAGGGGGTGGTGGCACCCATTAAACCGTTGCGTTGTTTTATAGAAGCACAGTAGTCGTAGAAATACTTGTACATTTTAATTAAATTGGTAAAGATATTTATTCAAGTGTGGTAGTACTAGAATCGTCTCATAAACTTTATTAGCCTCGTCAAAGCTATCATTTGTCTTGTATGCAAATTTTTGTCCCTGTACGACAAGAACAGTTATCTGTTTGACTTGAGACATCTTGAGACATTCCACCCTAATTGTACGTTTACATTAAAATGCAAAGCAGCTCTGGCTCTAAGGGAAGTAAAACCTCAGGAAAGGGAAAGAGTGACAATAATAACAATCCTGTTGACCGAAATAATAATCCAAACAGAGACAGTGACTCGCAATCAGGACGCTCCAACACTAGTTCGGAAAGGGAAAGACGCAGGGCTAGAAAGTGCTTTCCTTTTTGTCCCTTTCCAAGTGTTACATGTAATTCGCCAAAAATATGGCTGCGTAATATGGTGGTTCCGAAGGAAATGTGGAGCGAATTTCCTGATGGCACGAGTCAAAAGATTTAATTGTGTTTTCATGCATGCAAAAGATATAATTCATTACAACTTTGTATTTTATTGTTTATTTCTTTATACTTTCAGGCCTTAGTTATCATATAACGGATTATTTCCTTTATCAACCGGATATGCCAAATGACTCAAGGTTGTTCGTGGAATCTCCAGCTCGTTACTCTATGCAATTTGAAGACGTGTGGATTCATACCAAAGATAGGGTGAAAATTCATGGGTACTTAGTGAAGCAGAACCGTTTGAGCAATCGAAATGTGCCGACTATTATCTTTTTTCATGGAAATGCAGGAAACATAGGCCACAGGTAGTAAAGAAGAATTTTCATAATAGAATTGTGTTTTATTGGTAGCAGTGTAATGATTTTATTTTCAACTTTAATGCTACAGATTAGAAAACGTTAAACTGTTCTACTACCATATGAATTGCAATATACTTATGGTTGAGTACCGTGGATATGGGCGCTCTGAAGTAAGTGTCATGTTTTAAAATGTGTCCAGTACAAAATTACATTATGATTGCTACTTTTTACCGATATGTACCAATTCAATTTTAGGGGGCGCCCACAGAAAAAGGCCTTTACTCTGATGCTCAAGCTGCGTTTGAATATATAGACTCTAGGGAGGACTTAGACTCGAAGAAAATCATATTATTTGGTCGTTCTTTAGGTATTGTTTGTAATGAAGAACCTAACGTGTTTGTTTGTACTAAAAAATATAAAGAATTATCTATATTATATTTCAAATGATTTACTCAGGAGGAGCAGTGGCAATAGATCTTGCAGCACGGTGCGATTTCCGTGATCGTGTAGCGGCTCTAATAATTGAAAACACATTTACAAGCATCCCCGCCGTAGCCAGAGAGTTGTTTCAATTTGCGATATTGAAATGGATTCCTCATTTTTGCTTTAAAAATCGGGTATGCCCTACAAATTTCTTTACATGTCAATTCACATTTAAAACTACATGCCATTTATGATTCTACTTTTTCTTTACTTTTGTATATGCGTTTCAGTTTGAAAGCTTACAAAAGATAGGTTCAATTGCGTGCCCAACCCTTTTCATATCAGGTACAAATGACGAACTACTCCCACCTGCAATGATGAATGAACTCTACTCCAAGTGTTCTGCAAATGTCAAGTTGCTGCAGAGGTTTCCTGGAAGTCACAACGATACTTGGACTTGCAAGGACTACATAACAAGAATTTCAGAGTTCATAGAAGAGGTAAAGTCGCATTCTTATTGTTTCACAAAATCAAATCATAGTTTCCCAACTTGTAAAATAAAGTGGGAATTTTTACTGTCATTTCAAATAGGTTGTCAATACTGGTCCACGGAAATCCTCCACAATGTACCAACCCTACAGTGATAATATTGTGTGAAATGGGATTTTCAAAGAACTAACTGACAATAGATCTCAATTTTACTTAAGAACCATAATATAAAATTCGACTTTTTCATAAACATACTATGCGCAAGTCAAAACATTATGTTTATATCGAATTACAATTTGTTGTGTTGAGATAGATTATATACATAATATACAAACAATTTTGATGACAATGAATGATAAGAGCATGTGCATGACATAATACGTTAATACATAAAGGTGCATTTACTAATACTTTAAAACACCCCAAAAATGTTTTTCTGCCAACAACCTTTGTACTTTATTTATCACAAATATTTCTTTTTGTTTATAATAAATTATAATACCAGTAGTTTGAACAAGTGCATTACATTTTTATCTTATCATTACTCACTTTTATTAGTATCACAGTTGTCATTTTTACCATTATATGGATAACTATTATATTTATGTAGTAGAGAGTAAATACGAAGGAGGAAAGTATTACTAAAAGTTTTTATTATTGTAGAACAACACAAAAACCTTAAAAATCTAGCAATACTGTTGACTGTACCAAATAATTATAAAACATACACAAAATTACTCGCAAACGAATTCTTAACAAGAAAACTCATGTACAATATATGCATGTTTTGTCGTACTCGTACAATAATAAAAAAGTAGATGTGATAGACAACTTTTTATTCACACTCCTCTGATAATTTTCCACTTCTGGGATGTCATTTTGAAAGTGGATAGTTTTATTTCTTAGCATTTTCTTCCAACTTTTCCATTTGGGCCAACCAAAGTTTATTGGATTTTTTATCCATTTGCACAAAGTAGGAGCCAATGAACTCGAGAGCCTCCTGCTCCCACGAAATATTTACGCCCCTCTCTGCCAACACCATGTCGTAGTAGTACAATATACGGAAAACCTTTTTCAGTAATGCCTGCAGCTCATCTAAATCCTCGAACTTGGGATTTCTCACAATGTAGTCTTTGAATAACATGCTGTGCATCCTAGCTCCAGCATATTTGTTGAGAATCTCCTTCTCCAGAAACCGTCGCCACTGCATGTACCATTGGTCGGGGTTTTGCAATGTACCACTAGCTAGAAGCACGTTAAGGTGGATGTACAGGGTCAAGCAGTCCACCTTCAGGAGACCCAGGCCATAAATGAAGAAGCTGGAGTCATACTGATATTTTTCCAAGGGAAACCCGTTTCTGACGAGATACAATAGAGAACTGACTTTCTCCTGAAGGAACAACTCCTTCAGGGCGTGAAGTTGGGAGTCATTTTGGAGACCAGTATACTCCCAACCGGCCAGAGTTTGCAAAGCACCTTCATTCAGATATGCGTTGAAAGATTCGGGTCCGTAGAGTTCCGTGATTTGATCAATGTCTTTGTTATCATATTTAACTCGTTCGGTCTTTGAGAACTCTTTGATTGCTGCGTGTACTTTGGCAGCAAAGAATTTCACCTTTTTAATCTCTGCCCCACTCTCATTTGGAGTAAAACTCAGTTCGAATGAGTTATAGACTGCTTTCCCTTCTAGCATTTCGTATGGTCGGGAGGATGGCACTTTATGCAATAGCTCCAGGAACGTGTTCCATGGAATGTTATGTGCTTGGTGGCACGTTGACATTATTTTTTCAATTGTAATTTCTGGGGTTCTGCAAATTACTTGGTTGACTAGTAAAAACGTTTGAAATTTCCAATTTCAGCTGCAAAATACTTACCTACCCGTGTGTAGTATGGTGTGTACGGTAAGGAGTAAGGAGGCACAGACAACTGTGTCTATGTTAGTAAATCTGCACAATTCCTTGCCCGTGATCATCATCATTCTACCACAAATTCATTGCTTGTGATCAAGTCGATGATCGAATGCGAATCGTGAATTTTTCATACTTTGATCCTTGGGGAGAAAATGATAGTGATTTATAGTGGTGAACATTAGTGCCTAGAAAAGCTTGCAAATTTCTGTCTTTGATGCTCAATTGTTAAGATAATTTTGCATACCTAAGTGAGTATTCTGGAACATTTGCCATTGCCAATAAAAGTATTTAGAAAAGCTTTAATGTTATGACTGTATGACTTCATATTACAAAAACTGTACACATTACAGTCTTGTGAGCAAATGGAAAAACTTGCGATTTTTTTATATTTTTTATCATTTTCTCTTGGGATCTGGGGCGGGCATAAGAAACCTGAGCCACTAAATGACATTAGTTTGAACAACATATTTTCATCTTATTAGTACTTTCATATCTTTTATTAGTAAATATCACAGTTGTCATTTTTACCATAATATTATACAGACAAATGCTATACTATAGTATTGTACAGTAAATACAAGAAGGAAAGTATTACTTATAAAAACTTTTTTATTGTAGAGAAACACCAAAATCTTAAAAACATAGTAAACTAGCAATACTGTAACAAATACTTACAACTAACCACAAATTTACTCGCAATACGAATTCTTAACAAAACAAAATCATGTGCAAAATGCATGTTTTGATAAAAAAGTAGATCTGATGGACAACTTGTATTATTGTATTCACTATTATCCTTAATTTTTACTTCTTATTCTTAGCATTCTCCTCCATCTTCTCCGTTTGAAGCCACCAAAGGTTATAGGAGTTTTTATCCGCTTGCACAAAGTAGGAGCCAATGCACTTGAGAACCTCATTCTCCCACGAAATATCTACGCCCCTTTCTGCCAACACCATGTCGTAAAAGTACAGTGTGCGGAAAAGCTTCTTCAGTAGTGCCTGCAACGCTTCCAAATCTTCAAACTTTGGATTTTTTACAAAGTAGTCTCTGTACAAGTGACAATGCATCAGGTTTCCGTCATAAAAATTGAGAATCTCCTTCTCCAGAAATCGTCGCCACTGCATGTACCATTGCTCGGGTTTTTGCAGAGTGCCACTGGCGAGAAGTATATTGAGGTGGATGTAAAGGGTCAAGCAGTCCTCTTTAATGCGTCCAATGCCATAATGAAAAAAGTTGGAGTAGGTGCAAAACTGGTACTTTTCCAAGGGAAAGCCTTTCCTTGCGAGATGTAGTAGAGACTCAACTTTCTCCTGAATGAACAGTTCCTTTAAGGCGTTCAGTTGGGAGTCATTTTGAAAGCCAGTGTCTTTCCAGCCGGCCATAGTTTGCAAAGCGCCTTCCTTCAGAACCCCGTGGAATGACTCGGGTCCATAGAGTTCCGTGATTTGATCAATGTCTTTGTCATCATACTTGGCTCTTTCGGTCTTTGAGAACTCTTTGATTGCTGCGTGTACTTTGGCAGCAAAGAATTTCACCTTTTTAATCTCTGCCCCACTCTCATTTGGAGTAAAACTCAGTTCGAATGAGTTATAGACTGCTTTCCCTTCTAACATTTCGTAGGGTCGGGAGGAGGGTTCTTTATGCAGAAGTTCCAGGAACGTGTTCCATGGAATGTTATGTGCTTGGTGGCACGTTGACATTTTTAATTTAATTTAAATTACTGACCTATCTGCTTACTAAACTTGCGTAAATTGCAAATACCTAGATTGACAAGTTAGAAAAACTTTGAAATTTCAGCTGCGTAATACCTTCCCGTGTATTGTATGCACGACAAATAGGCAGAGCTGTGTTGGTAAAATCTGTACATTTCCCTTGCCCCTGGTCATCATCATCATTGCAATGCATTTATCGCTTCGGGATCAAGTCGACGATCGAATCGTGAGCTCTGATGCGTTTCTTCTCTCTTGTCTCTTGGGACAAAGAAAACAGGGATTTTGGGTGATTCATGCAAGCTTTTTTTCTGACTTTTCCATGCAAAGAAATTCGGTTTATAACGGGGTAAAATAAAACTGTAAAATTTTATTGCTCTTGTCATGTACGTATAAGGATCATTATTTTATGAAACATTAAAGACTCATTAAACCTCTACAAAAGCATTTATGGCTATCAAAGTAATATCCCACGGGTTTTGTGCTGCCAGTTGTACACACACGTGTGATGACTGAGAACTCTCTCTTAGGTTGTAACACGCAAAATGTTTTAAGTTTCAAACTGCCAAAGTGCCAACTTGCTACAACTTTTGCCGTTGCACAAAAAAAGCGTGACCATCACATCATCATGAGCATCTTCCTCTGATTCCTCTGGGGAATGCAATTTCATATGAAACAAGCTGTTAGCTGTGCTCTAGAAGTTGCTGAAATGAAATTAATTTTGTTTGCGTGTGGGTGGAGGATGTTTTGCTTCCACCACCACACTAAACTCATGAAAATACATCTTTCTTGACATTTTTACAACGGACAAAGATTTGTGGGGCTATGCGAGACAGCCAAGTCAAGGCTTATGGAAACTGAAATCAAACCAGGTCACATAGACTTGATGACAATAAACTGGTCGTCTTTTCGGTTGTAGTTTCTATTTCTAAAAATAAACTTTGGAAATTACCAGAGATGAAAAAATAACAGGAAAAGGGCTGTAATATTCCAGTCACAATAATTTTCACAGTGTGCATAATATGCGCACTGATTTTTTCAACTGATTCATAAAACTGTCCAAGGATCAAGGTTATTTAGCATATTATTTGGATTAGAAAAAAATCACTGGTTATTGTTCCGCTGCAAGTTATATTGCAGTTTTTTCTCAAAGGCAAAGGATTTCCTTTTCAGATGAAAGTCTAAGTATGGCACATTTATTATGTCGGCTTTTTGGCTTCCTTGCACACACACGCGCCTTGCAAAATTCTAACACGATAATATGTCTTGATTAAAGGTGTGAGTTTGTGATTGAGCTAAATTTGGCCAGCAATTATAAATGTTCATATGCTGACAATGAATTAATCAGGCAAAAATAAACAAGTAGGAAGGGTTTCCGTATAGTTTATTTTTATAACGTGAGGCAAAATAAAAATAATTACCCTGCCATTTATTTTTAATCATACACACTTCATTCTCTCAGAGAGACTTCATCACTTCTTGGGCTCATGTTTCACCTTCCTGTGATTAGTATTGATTCCTAATTTGTAGATAGCTCTCAATGGAAAGATTATTGGAGTCAATCACGCATTCGTATTTTTAAAATGCCTTTGTTGATCTCATAGATGAGCTCAGTAAGTAATGTACCTGTGCCATAATGTAATAACCGCTCTGCGTAGGTTTTGCTTACGTTGCCGAAAATCATTTATTATGGCAATGGCAAAAGTGGACAATGGATAAAGAGTAAGACGTGCGGTGACAATGACAAAAATGTTGTTGGATGTTAAGCCACATTTTGAACAATTAGACAAGATAGGTCTAGTTGCTAGTACATATTTTTATCTTTTTTTGTGGTTGCGCGGACTTGGCCACAACAGTGCACACGGACCATTCCACCAAAAAGAAAACTGCCATCAAAGCAGTTAACTTTGACCAGATATGGATGTTCTTGAGGAAAACTATTTAAGAAGTTGTGGATTTTTATCGCAAAATCCAATCACGTATAACCAACTTGAGAACACGACTAGTAGATCTTCTCAAAAATGTAGCATAAATGTAAATAAAATGTTTTTAAAAATACAAGCACAATATTTTTTTCGCACAATGAAAAATTGAATATGTAGGCATGCATTCTTAAATGAAATGGAAGAAAACTTTTTAAGGTTGACGATCCACCGTTTTGTTATCTTGTACTCGAGATCTGCAAAAGAACAGAGTAATCGTCATCATCATCATCATTGCTATCCCTATGCCCATAAATTATTTTCCCTTTTTGCAAGAGCTACCTAATATGGCGAAAGCAGTCATCTTTGACATGGTGTGTGGCTTTTGGCATGTGAGTGTGTTTCTAATATGCAGGAATGCTGACTCACACCTTTCTTACCTGCCAATAAATAAAAATAAAGCACACAATCTGGCATGATAGGAGCCTACTAAAGATTGTTGTAATTGCTGAAGAACAGAATGGACAAATGGCAATAATCATAAAAGACAAACTGATATTATTGTACTGATGACGACTGCTTCTACGCTGAAAATTACATCCATGAAAAAATTACCTGACTGTGAGGTGACATTGGTTAATGAATTGACAAAGAATTGTCAAAAAAGACAAGTGCAAAATGAAACCATATTATTCTACTGACCTTCAGTAATGACCGGATTGCTCCATTGTATTTGGATTAATTAGCCAAAAATTGCACATTTTACAATTTTGCCATCCAGATCCTTGTGAGTTGCATCGTGTTCAAGGATTGCATTTGGGAAAAAGGAAATACAAGAAAAACATGTGCATAATATGGGAATTTATGAGCAGGAAATATTATTCCGTTATGATTCCGTTGGGTTTTGTGTTATGCACACCACATGCCTTTTTCAAATTTGCAGAAAAAAATGCTCTGCTTTCTGTCTATCCATCATTTCCATAATTAGCACTGCGATGAAGAAAAAGCTTATGAAAACATTTTTAAAATCTCGAGTGACGAGTAATATGCGATTGAAATCGGCTTCATTTCAACTTCTGTTCAAAAACACACGGAGGATGAGATAACCCACCCAAAACAAAACTTGTGTGTGTATCATTTTTATATTTACACACTTATTTCCCCCTTCAGAAAAGGAGCAACAGCCAGAAAAAAACCGAAAATTTATAACGTCCTGCCAGTATTTTCCTACATCTTAATATTTCTTATGCCTCTAATCCGTGGGCCCATTATGGCTATCATCATCATCATAGTCAAAAAGCACTACTGATTTTTGTGGATGATTAGCAGAGACTCTATATACACTTGCATAAAAAATCTTCTAAAAACCTTTTCTATAGTCACATTATAATGGCTTATGGCTTATAGAAGAAGTGTCACCCACGCATGCAGGTTTTACATTTCAGGATGATGTGTGCGTCCGCAATGTCCTGTCCTTTTCGCTTTGCATTTTTTGCAAGCGTAATATTATAATATGAAATCTTTTTACAGATATATGCATTAGGGATCATTAGGAAGGAAGAAGGAGTAGTAACGTTATTGGATATCTTTCTTTGGAAGATTGAAACTTTGTACGCATGATGGTGTAACATTTTTTAAAAGGCCTATATCGTCTTCGTCACTAATGAGAACAACGCTGCGTTGCTCTGCTCCAATATAATTTTTCAAAAAGGATTATATGCTAATGCTATTTATAAACGTTAGTCTAACTCTGAGCTGGCCTTATTCTTCTGTTAGCACTCGTCAGTCGAGGAGCACTTTGTAAGTTGCACAAACATTTTCACTTTTTATTAGAGAGAAGGTGAAGCTTCCATAAAAAAGTGAATTTCATACAAAAAAGGGTACGCGGAAAGGGATTTTTTGTGTGGAAAGTGTAGTTTTGGTTGTAGAGTGACGTAAAATCAAAGTGTAGTTTGGATATTGATATTGTCCAGCTTTGAAAATGGGGAAAGTTGCACCAGCCGTTGGTATTGACCTTGGCACGACATACTCGTGCGTGGGGATTTGGCAGCATGGAAAAGTGGAAATTATTGCAAATGATCAAGGAAATAGGTAATTAATTGTATATTTTAGGTATAATAAAATAAAGCACTTTATTCAGGGAAACATGAGTTTTAAAATATAACAATAAACATAGGACCACACCTAGTTATGTGGCCTTTACGGATACGGAGAGACTTATTGGGGATGCGGCAAAAAACCAAGTTGCAATGAACCCTCAGGTATGATGATGCATGAAAAAGGATCATTAATAATTTTACAATGAGTTGCAAAAACATTAATTTTCCTGTATGCATTTGTGCAGAACACGGTTTTTGATGCCAAGCGTCTCATTGGAAGGAAGTTTGACGACCCGAAAACCCAGGCGGATATGAAGCACTGGCCATTCAAAGTGGTGAACCAAAACTCAAAGCCCATGATCGAAGTGGAATTCAAAGGCGAGACGAAACGATTCGCCCCCGAAGAAATAAGTTCAATGGTATTGACGAACATGAAAGCAACTGCAGAGGCATATCTGGGCACCACCGTGAAAGATGCCGTCATCACCGTTCCGGCTTACTTCAATGATTCCCAACGTCAAGCTACCAAAGATGCTGGCACGATTGCGGGTCTCAACGTTCTGCGGATTATTAACGAGCCCACGGCCGCCGCCCTCGCGTATGGACTTGACAAGAATTTGAAGGGTGAACGGAATGTTCTCATTTTCGACCTTGGTGGTAAGCGTGTATTGACATTTATGAACTTGTTTATTTTAAGACATTTTATATCGATTTCATTAAAAAATATTCGTAGGCGGAACTTTTGACGTGTCAATCTTATGCATTGACGAGGGTTCCCTTTTTGAGGTCAAGTCCACTGCTGGAGACACTCATTTGGGTGGCGAGGACTTTGACAACCGAATGGTCAACCACTTTTGCGAAGAGTTTAAGAGAAAGTATAAGCGTGACCTGAGCTCGAACGTTCGAGCTCTTAGGAGATTGAGAACGGCTTGTGAGCGCGCAAAGAGAACACTTTCTTCCAGCTCTGAGGCCAGCATTGAAATCGATGCCATTCATGAAGGCATTGACTTTTACACCAAAATCTCCCGAGCTCGCTTTGAGGAGCTCTGCATGGACCTTTTCCGGTCCACCATGGAGCCTGTGGAGAAAGCTATCAAGGATGCTAAAATGGACAAGGGAATGATCCATGACGTGGTTCTCGTGGGAGGAAGTACAAGAATACCTAAAATTCAAAAGCTGCTTCAAGACTTCTTTAATGGAAAGGAGCTGAACAAGAGTATCAACCCTGATGAAGCTGTTGCTTATGGTGCTGCCGTTCAAGCAGCCATTTTGTCAGGAGATACCAGCAGTGCCATCCAAGACGTTCTTTTGGTTGACGTAGCTCCACTTTCCATGGGCATTGAAACTGCGGGTGGAGTGATGACCAAGATTATTGAGAGAAATAGCCGTATTCCATGCAAGCAGTCTCAGACTTTCACCACTTATTCGGATAACCAGCCTGCGGTCACCATTCAGGTTTATGAGGGCGAGCGTGCCATGACCAAGGACAACAACTTGTTGGGCACATTTAATCTCACTGGAATCCCTCCTGCACCTCGAGGCGTTCCCCAAATCGAGGTGACTTTCGATATTGACGCAAACGGGATTTTGAACGTTTCTGCCAAGGACACTAGCACAGGAAAGCAGGAGAAAATTACAATCAAGAATGATAAGGGAAGGTTGAGCAAGGAGGAGATTGAGAGGATGCTTGCGGAAGCTGAAAAGTACAAGGATGAGGATGCCAAGCAGCAGGAGAAAGTAAAAGCTAGGAATCAACTGGAGAGTTACACCTATGGAGTGAAGCAGGCTGTGGAAGAGGCACCCGCTGACAAGCTTACTGAGACTGAGAAGAAGACTACGCTGGAAAAGTGCTCGGAAATTATGAAGTGGTTGGATAACAATCTTCTTGCCGAGAAGGATGAGTATGAGTACAAGCTGAAGGACATTCAAAAGGAGACGCAACCCATTATGATGAAGCTTCATGGAAAGGGTGCCAGTGCCGGTGGTGCTGATGCAGGAAAAGGGCCAAAGGTTGAAGAGGTGGATTAATATCAAATCAATGAGAATAGGAACCATAGGCTATTTTGTATTAATTTATCATGGAACAGAATTAACCGTCTACGTGTACTTGATATTTGTCTAATTTCCTTTGCAGTTTATTGCAGTAGCAATCATAATAGCTTTATGAATAATTTAAAATAAACACATCAACAAAATATTAAACTTTCACATGAGGTATTTATTTACCTTTCTAAATATTACTTTATCTGGGTTCTACATTGTTTTTATTAATTAACAAAAGACATATATTATATACCTATGCATACAATGCACAATCATTGTAATATCGAAAATGCACAAACGCTCACACCTCATTTCCAAATCAAAGAAATACCCACTCCTTATTCTCCAAAATCTCATCCCCTTTCCTAACCTCAATCCCCATGACCTTAAAAATCTTTAATATTTTGTAACTCGACATTTGCTCCACAATGCAATTAAAGTTGCTATAAAACAAATACAGTAGCTTCAAATTTTTTACCTTTTTTTCTTCGTCTTCATCTTCAAGAATGGCCCTTTTGAATTCATCAAACTCGTGCACAAACGGAAAGGAATCCTCTACATCAACATTCCTGAGGTCAGCAAACTTCGCATTCAACGTATCTATCTCAAAATCATCGTTTATCAGTGCCTTTAGTCCCCTAACAGGTAACTCGCGGCGGCGATCTTTCAAACGGTCACGGTAATGTTGGTAAAAGTCTCCATAAGCCGCCAAACTAGCGACCATAAGCTTTCGTAAAGGCACTAGGCTGTCTCTAGACTGCTCACGTACATGTTCAAAAAGTGCGTTATAAAACGCATACCCAGTTATTAAGGGATAAGGATCAGCAAGATCTAATTCATCATAATCATCAGTCTTCGATTCTCTATCAGTCTCTGATTCGCCATCAGTGTCTGATTCAACTTCAGTATCTGATTCATTATCAGTCTCTAACTCATCATCATCCGTTTCTGATTCATAACCATCAATCATGTTAGCAAATATTCCAAAAAACAAAAAGAAGACCATTACCCCAAAACCTACAGATTTATGATTAAAATTGTCGCTTCCCAAGATTAAATCAAACAAAAAAGCTCGTACAGACATAAAACCAGGGCCTAGTTCTGTGCCAACACCGGAGACAGTGTTGATGATACGTGTGGTCCAGAAACTCGCTACAGTGTGGACACCGTGAGGTGCATTCACGTAAGGTTTTTCCACATCAGGAATTTCTTCCAGGACTACATAATTTGTTATGAATAGCGTTGCTAGGTAGATTGAAGCAAGGTTACAAGACATCGAGAGGAAGTATGTTGTTGTCTGGAACCATTGTACTGTTAAATTAAATTATAAAAATTGAAACCAATTGCCAATAATTCACAAAGCCAAATGTTTTTTAAAACTTACTAATCATGAGAAGCTCGAAAACGAATATTCTACAGAACCGAAAATTGCCAGGTTCGGTAGCTTCTGTCCTTGGCCTGATTGCCTTTTCGAGTTTGTACAGTTGAACCTTATGCTCGTGAGTATATCGCTCGTACGTAGCAACGATTATCGCCGCATCGAATATAGTCGTTGCTATGAACACGAACCTGACCGCTATATGGGGTAAAGTGAGAATGTTTGAGATTAAGAGTGCACGCAAGTTGACTAACTTTAGAAAACTAACTTACCATCTAGCCAGTGCGAAGATTGAGACTGGAATATATAGTAGTTCTGGAGAAATGCTGAAGGGATGTTGGTGAAGAAGCACGCACACATGCGTGCCTGCGTTCGTTTTAGCTTGCTTTCGAGACGCCTGTTACGTTTAAAAAATTGCTATTATGTAGTTAGTGTAAAAAATAGCTTGTAAAGACAATTTCTGTGCAATGTTTCTAAATTTTAGATGAGAAGTTAAATACCAAAGGTTTTCGCGTATTTCATCATTCGAATCTGGTTTCTGGTTACTGTTATGGAGGGTCATTGTTTCCGTTAGAAACAAAAAGTTGAACCAAAGCTCGCATCCCTTTTTAAATGAATCCATGGTTTCCTGATTGCTACAAATGCATTGTTAGTGCAAATTATTTTAAATGAAATTAGGTAGTTTAAATAGCATTAAAACGTTAAACGCTCACTTCCAGATAATCACGAACGTTGTGACAACACAAGCAACAGCGTGTAAAACCATGGCAACTGTACATCGATGAACCTCGGTTTCATTAAAGAATCCTAAAGCAATCGTTAGCATAAGCGTCGTAGTTCGTATAGCCTGGGTTGAATAACCTGACATCTGAAGCGGTAATCCCTGAAGGGATGTCCATAGATTTGGAACCCCGGATTCTGTGTACGAGATAAAACGGTCGACTAACTGCATTAAATTGGTATTGGGGTAACATGAGAATATTCTTTTACAAGGCTATAACAGTAACTACTGATGATTTGAAGCAATAATTTGTCCTCATCATCATACGACTGCATCACAAAATGCATTTAGTAGAATTTGCATCTTAATGTGTTACGTACTAACTATCTGTATAACTTTAATATAATTATTACCAAAAGACAAAGATTACAAATTACAGAGGTGATTTTTAAAAGTCAGAATATTGTTTAGTTAAAATTTTAGACTTAAAACCTCACCTTTGTTGGGGTTTTCTATTCTTTCCAGTGACCTGTCCATGACCCCGACTAATACTACGGTTTAATGCTATATCAAATTCAATTGAAGTTACTTACAACTAGATGTCAAAACTATAAAATTCACCAACAATTTCAAAATGTCTGACAGCGAGAATAAAGAAAACTGTTTTGTGAATAGTGATATATGTAGTATACAATAATATGAAATGTTTGAACCAGGTGAACTCATTTTCCACATACGGAATACTGGAGACCGAATTTTGTTCAGGAAGGGTTGACGATATAAGTAATGTTGAAAGTGGGGGTGTTAAGGATGGCTTGGAGGGGTTCAATAGAGCTCTTGAGAAAGCGTGGTTGTATACCCGGGTATATACATGGGCTGGAGATCGGATTTCGTTCACGAAGGGTTGTGGATACAGGCTATATTGTAAATGGAAGTGTAGTGTAAAGGGTGGCTGTGGTATATAGGGAATAGTTCGAAAAAACGTGGTTGCGTACCCCCACACGGAGCATAATGCATTACATAAGTTAGAAACCAACTCGTATGTTCAGAAAGAACAGAATAAATCAACAGAATGTTAAAGTTTGAAAAAATGCATTTATTTTCCAATACAATTCAAATTTTCATTCGATTACAAAAATGTATGGCAAAATTACTTTCCAGGAAGCTTTTTATACTTATCACAAGCCTCTACAAGCTTCTTGGTGATCCCTTCCTCTTTAGCAGAATGCCCAGCATCCTCAATCAAATGAAACTCTGCGTTGGGCAACTGTTTGTACAGATCCCATGCAGTTTTGGCAGGACAAACTACATCATATCTTCCCTGTATGATTGTCACCGGTATTCCGCTTTGATGAATAATTTTTGCATTATCTATCACAAAATTTGGCGAATCGAAGAATCCCTTGTTGATAAAGTAGTGACACTCGATACGAGCAAAGGCAAGACTGAAACTGTCATCCGCAGCACGTTGAAGATTCTCCGGGTTCACTTGAAGCTGGGACGTGGCCATTTCCCATTTGGACCATGCCTGAGCGCAACGCAAACGTTCCTCCTCATTGTCTCCGGTGAGACGTTTGTAGTAAGCTTGAACAAAGTTGCCACGTTCTTCCTCTGGAATGGGTGCCACGTATTCTTCCCAGAAATCGGGAAAAAGAAAAGAAGCCCCTTCTTGGTAGAACCAGTCAATCTCAGCCTTGCGCAGAGTAAAAATTCCACGAAGAACCAAAGCTAGCACACGATCAATATGCTTTTCTGCATAAACCAGGGATAAAGTGGAACCCCAGCTGCCTCCAAAGACGACCCACTTGTCGATTCCAAGATGCTTCCTTAATTTTTCCATGTCTTCCACCAAACTCCATGTATCATTCTCTTCTAAGCAGAAAGCGGGCGTGCTTTGCCCCGCTCCTCGTTGGTCAAAGAGAACAATGCGATAAGCTTCGGGATCAAAATAGCGCCTATCCCTTGGCCCACTTCCACCTCCAGGACCGCTAATAAATAATATCATGTAAAACGTTCCTTTAGCATAAAACCGAAATAGTCAAAAGGTCACTTTGTTTTGATGACTATCTTACCCGTGAACATAGATTATTGGAATTCCATCCTTATTTCCACTTTCTTCGAAATAAATCTTGTGGATTTTGGAGACTTCCAAAAGTCCAGTGTTGTAAGGCTCAATGTGAGGATACAGTACATCCTGGTCAGTCATGATTTTGAAGGTATCACCTATATATCAAGTCAAACACAAAAACAATCAGATAATGACTTGGGCAATTTTCAGTTAGTTCACCATTGACTGATCATTTTAAAGAATAGTACGCAAATTAAACTATGACACAAGAAGCAAATGCTATTTTTTCTAATTAAATTAAAGACAGACCAAAAGAATGAAACTTTTACCTTTAGCCTTAGAGTTTGTGCTAAAGTTTTTCTTCTCAAAGCAGTTACCGTTCAACGAAACCAACGTAATTTTGCTTGTAATTTTGTTCAGAGAGAAATACAAGGCTCTTCTTGTTGGGCAGTTGTAGGCAAAGTGAGCAAATGAGCAAGCAGAGGACGAGAATGATAACCTTTCTAACAGTCTGCGTACATTTCGGACGGTGAAAGTCATATAAAGAGGTTGAATGGCAGGTGCACAAGAAGAATGACTACTTACTACTCCCACTCGTTCTCTGGATAACGACTACAATGTTGATAATGACAATGCAATGCAGTCAGGTTTGTATACCAGAAATGATGATGGGATGAATTGATGAATACCTATTAAAGCAATATAATTACACGTGACATATTGGTAAGAGGTTGATAATGAGCTGTTTTATAAAGGCTTAACACTTATAACAAGTCCACAACTAAACTACACACTACAAAGAACAGCAGAAAAACATGGCAAGTTTAATGAAACAATTTCATAAAAATGTATGAGATGCGGATACCACTAAAAGCATATAAAAGCATGGGAGTGTTTAACATGGAACCTATAGTGCAGCATGCAGCACCAAGGGCGTATCCAGGGGGGTGCATCGGGTGCAATTGCACCTACCAAAATTCGGAAATTAAGAAAAATATTGCATATTTTGCAAAGCAAAACCACTTTTAAAAACGAAAAGTTCAATATTTGTGGAAATTAACGCAACCAACAAGGTAATTTGAGTATAAATACACCCAATAACACTATTGAGTATATCAAATGGTTTAAATTCAATAGGCAATTTAGAAAAAGGACGCAAAAACGCGAGTTTGCACGGCGAAAATTTTGCTGTGCACCTACCAAATTACGTTTCTGGATACGCCACTGTGCAGCACCGTTTCTTCTGCCAACACCCCACCGATAAAAAACTGATCAATATTATTCTTTTAATAATTAATTGAACATGTTCATTTGTTTTGGTATGAAGCCAAGCGGAACTGCCAACTACACAAATTTCCGGCAAACTTATCATAATGAATTTATGACCCTCCTCGCCTAATATCTACCTAGCCTGTAGGTAACCTTCTGAATAAGTTATAGGATGCTTTTTTATGCTTCTTAACGGTAATATGCATGTCTGAGCACCTACCCACCTACCGGCTTAGAATGAGGTGCCCTAACTGACATCCCATGAAAATATCTTATGGAACATCCCTGGAATGACCAAGTTCCTAGGGCTACTTTCTCTAGGGCTTTTAGAAACTCGGGATTTCACGCGACATAAGGAATGAGGATGATAAAGCCAAAAAACGTAACAAAAACCAACCATTCTAATATGCAATTTTTTAAACAATCCATACAAGCACCTCCAACCACATGACATAGGGTAAAACCTGGCACGTTTAAATTAAATGCAAATAACAAGCACGGAGAATGGAAGCCGGTTAATTTTAGCAGGTGCAGAAACACCAACGCTGCCCTGTTTTCAACGGAAAACTACAACAAAGCCGGATTACTTTGCCCCAATTACCTAAATACCCAGTCAGCCACGTACCGACGTACCCAAACAATCCACAAAAGCCACGTACCTATCTTTTCTGCTAATTACACCCAAATTTTGTAGTAGCACCAGCAATTAGTCCACACTTTTGGAAAGAATGTCAAACTAATTTTGTAAAGTGGGATAACGTATGACGCTTAAATTAACGCTGCGCTGTGCTGTCAGTTGACAGTGTGGAGCTTGGAGTGTGAGTGTAGTGCTATCGGCAAGCTGCTGCTCACCAGCTGACCGAAATAAACAGCTTGAAAGGACCACAGCAGCGTCAGCTGTTTCCTACGCTGCTCTGCACTTTGCGCTGTTCTCCCTTTCCCAAGTGCTCCTCCATCCTTCGTGCTTGTCATTTGCGGATTCTTTTAAAGCAATTAGTTTTACCAAATTTTTAGTACATGATTTATCATCGCTGGAAATTAGTTTCCAAATTTTTTGGAGTAGTTTTACCACAGAATACTCAGGGAGCAGTGTAGCGGGTTACCTGACTTTTAACAAGATTTTTTAAGTAGCAGCATTCATGTTGAAGTTTTAACGGAAAAGCACTGCTGACTCATTGGAACCGTTAGGTACGCTTGTAAAAACGCTGAAGGGTTAATGATAAATGTCGGATGATTTGTAATAAGCTGATTGACATATACTTTGCAGAATGTCAAATAAGGTTACAAAAAAGCCGGAAAATGGAGTCAATCTGGTGTTGTACTACTACCCATATTCCTTCTACTCACAGAAGGTAGTAGATTATGCAAGCGATTAACTTGTGACTTTGGAGGAAATTGTGGAAATGTATGATGCTTTTATGTAGGTGGTGATGGCCCTCCATCAAATGAAAATCAAGTATCAGCTCAAGTTTGTGGATACGCACAGGGCAAAGCAATTTTCCACAGCATTCCTAGCTTTGAATCCCAAAGGAGAAGTTCCAGGTATTTGGAAAGGTCTACCTAAAAATGTTTGTTTTTGGAGGATAGTTATAAGTTGTCTGATTGGTTTTAATCATGTAGTGCTCGTGGACGATGTACGTGTGATACCCGATTCGGAGAAGATTATAGATTACCTACAAGACAACTTTGCCAATGGTGAGTTGCACAAGCCTTTTTAGATAAGAGTTACTGTAGAGTTGACAGTAAGAAAGGAGGAAATTGCTTGTTTTAGGAAATCCGGGCTTGCTCCCAACGGATCGGGAGATACGAAGCCGAGTGGAACAGTTACATCAGACAATTCATGGGCTAAAAATTGAATCTCTTTGCTTTGGTGCGGCAATGTTTGATGATCTTGGGATCAACCCTAAGCCGCCATATAACTGTCTTACAAACAGGGCCCAAATGAAAGGTAGCATGACCTTTGCATGACCTTGCTAATTTCTCTGTGTGAATTTGTTCACTATATCATGTATGATTTTTTACCAGAATATTTGGCCCAGAGGCCCCGAGTACTTGAAGCTGCGGCCAGAAACTTTCCTGTGCATGCAGACTCCATCAATAAAAAGCTTCAAGAGGTAGTCGAAGATAGTAAAATATGGAAGAACAGGGATGACTACGAGGGTCTTCTTATACTCTTTGAAAAAGTGATGGATGAGTGTGAAGCTGAATTGGCATCGCACGGTACGAAAAATCATGGGAATTATTGGGAATCCAGATGCATGCATTTACATTTTACTTTTACTAAAGATATATTATAAATGTACAGATAATCCGGGATGGTGGCTTTGCTCACCCGACATTTCGTTAGCGGATATCGACTTTGCAATCCTACTCTATCGCTTATGGCAGTTGGGCTTTGAAAGACGAATGTGGGAGAGAAATCGACCACAAATCAAACGCTACTTTGCTCGAATCCAAATGCTGGAAAGTTATAAAACAGCTACATCGCTTACAGAAGGGTCCCAGCTTATAGAGCTAGTTACTTCTCCCGTTTTCCTTGGCATTGTAGGTACCACCGCGGTCTTGGCAGGTGGCTACTACTTGTGGAGCAAAAAGGGAAACGAAATAAGCTCCGCCGTGGCATCATTCTTCAGTGACGAAAATAGTAACGAAGTACCTGCTGTTAAGCCACCGCGAATGGTGAATGTGTCAGTACCTCGTAGAGTTTCCGCAAGCTCATTTGCGCCGCCACGGCCACAACCAGTGAGAAGCCAGTTTTCGTGAAACTACTACCACTACCCAACAACTGTCAAAATTCCAGTGGCCGCCAACAACAACTTGTCAATAATAGTCGTATATTATGAAATTCTAAAGCCATGTCGAAACGAATGGTGCAAAAAATGTTCTGTGATTATAGACTGCCTGAAAAGTGAGAGGATATGAAAAGTATACTGGACTTTTCAGTCAAAAAGCAACACACTACAACTGACCGATATAAAAAATACAAACGGAAGACGTAACGTATTTGTAGGTGCAATACATAGATTACTAGACTGTTAAAACATGAGGAGTCTCATATCGTTCGCTAAGCAGATATTATAAACTTTATTTGACTAACATTTCACACGCAAGGAAAATAACAGTAAGGGTTGACTTAAATCTAATCTAATAAATAAAAAATTTCCGAAAATGTATCCGTGGTAGGGAAAGTCCCCATCACAGAAATAGCGTTCCCTCTTTGAATTGCAAGGCTAATTCTTTGGATTAGGAAACTGCGAGATCTGGATTCACCAGATAGAGACGTGATTAAACCTCCTAAACACTTGATAAATTCCATTGCTTCAGATATTATTTTGAATGTTATCGATATAAAAACTAAATAACAATCCGCAATGTAAATACGCATAAATTCTAGTGAAATAACGAAATAAAATTCTAAAATGAAAATGAATTACGCTCATGCCAAAATGAGTAATAGATGCTGTTGGTCACACAGGTCATAATATTTTTGTAGCTCGAAGCTATAGCACTTGGAACGCCATCAGTTCGAAACAGTTATTGTTACCACGTTCCAAATTAATTAAAAGTAAAATCGAACTATTAATTAAACTGTTTTAAAACCATTTATACATAATTGCAAGATGCGCCCTTAAAGAACCAGAAATGTCTCTGGTAACTTTTATGTAAGTTGTGCTTATTCCTCCTGGGGTCTGGTTCACCGAAAATTTTCATGCTCTTCATTATCAATATCGCGCAGATTTTGTATTTACTCCATGCTGAATTTAATGATATGATAATGAAGCAATGATCCGCGCTGGTGAACAGGCCCCTGGTTAGCCACCTATTTATTGGAATTTATGACTAGCAGTAGCATGTACTTTTTTTTACAATTCATAGGCTTAGATTTGCTTCAGGTTTTGGCTTTACACAGCAGGCTATAGGATGGACAATCAAGATTTCAGGATTAAACCCATCGGAAAAGACACAGTTTTTGGAAGCACTAAAACCGGAAGCCATGAGGGACGCTCAAGATGATGGGGAGTCTGTCTTGATGCTGTTTCCAATGGATCGTGCATCTCTGAAAAGTTCAGAGGAAAATCCGCCACTGCCTTATGCCACCAAGCTATTAAACCTCTTGATTCGACTTGGCTACAAAGTAGTGGGCACTCAATCGCTTAATCGTGCCGGTGCTTCCGGTGCCGTTGGAGCCGGTACTCAATTCACTTATACTTCAATATACATCTGGACGCTGCAAAACGCTTGACCTCAAAAGTACTACCTGCAACTGTCAAAATTCCAGTGGAAGCCAACAATAAAACTTGTCTAGAAGTATAATCGTAAATAAAATTCTAAAACAGGCAATTTGTGGTAATAATTATATAACAAATCTATTTATTTTTTCCTATCTAAAAGGACGGCATACAGGTAAAGTTATAACATGACATAAGATAACACAATATACGTATAATAATTCATTTTCGTAATAATTCGTAAAAGTACGATGTAAAAATTGTCGGTCACGAAAGTGAAATTGTGTTTTTACATGAGTTTGTGCACAAGGAAGTAAGTTCACGCTTGTAACAAAAACAGGTTTTCAAGACATTTTCGTTCAAAATGTAATTATAATAGAGTTTGGTTTAATTGCGCTTGAGTATGAAATTGATAATTTTAAGTAGTGTGTATGTATGAAGTACAACTGTCATCAGAATATTGAAGATCATTCATCAAAAAATGTAAAATATTTTCTAATTGACTAAAGCTACTTTGGTGCCAGAGGTCCATCCAAATCCTCCATTTCCAGGTCGTCCTTCTTCTTTCTCAAGGCGTACAACGGCATTCCCATAAACTTGGGAAGGTCATCGGGTAGCTCCTTTGGCTTGTTGCTTTTAGCTGTTGAGCTTGACGAAGCCTTTCCAAAGGAACTTGGCTTGGTAGCTGCCGGGGTAGCCACTGATGACGGCCTGGCATCATTATACTTAAACAGACCAGCACCCGGCAGTCCAGGAGACATTTCCATTGAGTAAAATCCCCGGTACATAAGAAACCACATAAAGCTTCCAATCAATCCCGCAATCACTTTTTCAATCATCACATGAAAATACAGCGCAGTTGCAACAATCATCACGTCCCAGAGTACGGTGAGCAGTGTCATTCCCACCAGAACCACTTTGGCAAGCACATCATGTTTCCCATAATTTTCCTTCAGAAGCTCAAACTCTTCGTCGGAAAGAGCCTTTAAGGGAGTCTCTTCAAACGTGTCCGTGGCAGACGCACCAAACTGAGAGGTTCTTCCTCGATTGTGCTCCTCATGTCGAATAAAGTCTTTAATTCCATCCCATCCAATGATTGCCCTTGCCTCCTCCGTAATAAAGAAGATGCACCAAATGAGTAGGAACGCGTGTCCAGAAATGTCAAAACTGGTCCATTTTCCTCCCTTGGCCACACAAGAGCGACGACCCTTCACCGAGAACAGCATTTGATCCTTGGCAATACACTGTCCAGTTGCGCTTTCCACCATGCTAAACAAACTGGTCCAAATGAACCAAACCGCTGTGCCAATGGCCAGACGGGCAAAATGTCGCAGAATTTGTTGTCGATTTCCGCAACAATAAGCGGCAGTGGTTAGGTACATAAAGCCTCCCGTTAGCACAAAAGTCCATGCCCAACTGTACTTGACGAACACTTGATTGGGGAAGTTGTCACTGTACGCAAAATAGGTTTTCGGGAAAGGCATGTAGTCAGTGACAAGGGACGCAAAAAACAGAAGAATAGCGTAGGCTGTCAACCGGTATTTTGGCTCAATGAATAGTACTTTTCTGCAAAAGTGTACTAGAACTTTGGTAAAGATTTCAGCTACAGTGATAGGATCCTGAACGGGCTTTGTGCCTTTGGTTTTGGCCCAGCGGCCTTTGTCCACGAAGGATTGTCTCGTTTGAGCATTTGGTGGTGGGGCTGACCCGATCGAGGGTCGCTTTTTGGCTGAGGATGAGGACGACTGCATACTGATCTAGGTGACTGAGTGGTGATGACTTGGTAAAGTGATATGGTTAAGCGGTATAACACAACTTGTGTCAAATGGTGTCAGTTTAAGAGGTTGATAGATGTGATTCTGCCTCAATCTCTGAAAGCAAGTAAGTAAATTATCAGAACCGGAACTGGTCATCTGACATTAAATTATTAATAAGTGCTTAGTATTAATACTTGTTTTTGATATCCCGTAAGGAATCACACCGCAGTATGGCGAGATCACAAACGCAAAATTGTCTTATCAAATCAACAGGTAACCATAAAAGGGTTACCAGAAAAAAGGATATGCTTAAAAACTAACTAGCCTAATGTGCAGTTTTTATTTTTTCGCGTACTCAATAACTCAGCACTCAAGTACTTTTATGTGCTGTCCATGTCCATACTACATTTGTTCGAAAATCACATTTCTACAGCAAAAAAGAAACGGAAACTGTGAAAGTAGAATATTTTTTAAAACCTCGGCATACACATTTACACTTTGAGAGCCACTACATATGGGGAAACAGGAATGGATTTTCCTGTAGTTTGTGTGTGAATTCTCAAGTCATCCCGGTTGCGGTTGCCTAATAATGAGTGTAGTAGCAGAGAGCAACGAATGCAGCGTCAGCGTGTGTATCTTTGCACAATGCCAAGTGTAGCAGAATACGCCGTTGCGTCACCATCGTCCACATGGGAAATCGTTGCAAAAAATGCTCACATTTGCAGATAATTTTTTGCGTTGAATAAAGTCCAAAAATCCAAGATCATACGATGATAAAAGGTTTACTATGCATGCTTGTCTAGCGTAATCTTACCTGTCGTATTTATGAATATGGAGTCATGCTGCAAATGAACATGAAGTATGAATCATAATGCGAATGATGATGATTTGATGCGTAGTTATTGGTTCAATCTTATAAACTTCTTCGGGAAGTTCTCGAATGAGCTGGGATTAATGATTAGCCAAAGTTGGAATTTTGCATGGTTAATTTTTGCAATCCCGGATTTGGACTTGGGAATTACAGAAACCTTTTATAATTCATGATGGTCATCTATCCATTAAGCATCTATGCCATGCTATGCTACATTTAAAATGAGCAAATTCTTTTCTTTAATTTCATGACCTGCAATGAAGTTGTCGGTTTTTGCTCATTTTGTAACATTTTTGAAAGATATCTTTACATTGATGAAAAATATTACGGCATCTATCAACAATCAATTAATATGGATAATTTACAAAATATGTTATCATGTTGTCATTCATGTCATGTCACTCGCTAAAAACCATGAATCTTCAATATGCTCAATCTTATTACAAACTAGCAAACACGATGTTCTGCAGTGCTGCATAATCTTGACTTTCTGTAAACAATATGTTGTCAATCGTAAATATTAATTACTACATAGTTAAGTGTGCAGTGAATTCAATATTTAGTCCATTTATAAATTTAAAATGTCCCTTAACATACAATCTATATTCTCTGCCAAAGCAGATAACATATTATTGAGTTCTATTTCAGTATTGTGCTTACTGCTACGTATACATCTCTTGGCGATAAGCAGTGTTGTGTTGTAACTTTGTAACGTATAAGATAATGTAGCATTGTTTTTAAAAACGCAAAACGCAGTGATTGTTTCTTGTCAGTCCACCTGCACCTGGCCAACGTAAGCTCAATATGTACACAGATTGCTGAGTTAAGGCATAAATCTGTACATTCCTTCAGTTACATAAGTATATAGTATCAGGTAATATGTCTATAAAAGCTCTATAATTTTTTTCTATAAAGGTAAAACAGTCATGATGTGATGATGATGAGAATGCTTAAAGCTTGTTCATCGAAATAAATGGTGATCATGATGATGAGGATACATACAAGCGACTCACACCAAACGTAAACCAACAACCCCAGAAATCAGTAACATTTTTTACTAGCCTGTGTGCCTTCTACTTTGCTACATCATCATTTGAAATTGAACACAGAATAGCGTCTCCCTATATATGCTGTTTATATTGTAACATTTTTTGCTTTGAACATGGCAAAGTTTTGCTTATATAGCTTCAAACTTGGTTTCGGTATTTCTATTGCTGATATGATGATGATAAGCCGTGGAAGGGTGGAATGGGGCTATCCTAGCCTTAATTCTTTTGAACAGGAATACCTCAACATTACCAGGCAATCTGGCCGTCATCATGCTCATGTTTTTCAAAAAAATATGTGTGTATAGCCCCAGCATTACATAGAATCATCCTTTTCTCTTGAGTTCTGCTGGCTTTTCACACAGTTGTTTTGTTAGTCAGCTTTAGAAGTTCAACTCAATTCAGTGGATAGAATAAGAGGCAAAGCCAGGGTGTGGGCAAAAGCAAAAAGCTTGTTCATAATATTCAAACAGAAAGAACAGAACAGGAAGGGACGACTACGAGAAGAGAGAAAAAGGATACATAAAAAATAGTTTTAACCGTGTGCATAGCACGTATATCCGTGCATAAGGAATACACGTACAGAACAAGCTTGTGTGTTAGTTGTTGGGAATAACGCGAAAATATACAAGCTTGCAAGAGTCAGTTGGCATTTGGCTAGTTGGCAGAGCTGAACTGATGAGAAAAGGAAACGAAAAATATCCTTTTTTCAGAACACAGAAGTTGAACTACTAGTACACGGTTTTTAGTGTACATTATAACAGCCACAGTACATAAAAAAGCATATTCAGGTTGAAAAAACCGAGAAAATATAATAGACACAAAAACAGAAGCATGAACATACTCGTCATCATCACACGGGATAGCTAATAACCAACATTTTTTCTACTTATTTGTTTACGTTTTTCATTTTTTGTTTTGCAAAAAACGGCACATTTTGCGGTGAAAGAAAGTTTGCAGAACTGAAAAAAGAGAGATAGAGCTTTTCGGATTGATTAATAGCTCAAGGGTTAAAAACTATTTATCTATTGGGTGGAGAGCAATCTGGTAAAAACAGAACAAAGTTGAGAAAAGTGTGATGCTGAGAGAAGAGTACAAAACGGAAAAAGGAAAATCTGGAAAGATTGACTCTGGAGTCTGGACACGAAGATTATAAATCTTAAGCTGGAAAGTTAATAATACTTATGCATGCTCTAAAATAAAGTGTTATTGTGTGTGCAGCTTGCAATGCAATAAAAACCGCAGAAAAGAAAAGAGCCCTCTTCTTCTGGCTTTACTTTCTTTTGAGTATAGCGTGCTCTGTGGTTTGACAGATTGTGTATAGCAAAATAATATTGTGCTCAGTTTTGTGTCAAAGCTGGATTTATCAATAATCGTTACCCGTATTCTTGTAGAAGCGGAATATAGGAAGTGATTCCACAAATCAAGTAAGAAATATGTTTTATTCTTAAAGTGTTTTACTTGTTTATGTATACTGTGCATGATAAAAAATGCACAAAATCATGAAAACATGTAAACAAGAAGCTAGTTTATAGAAAAACTAAAAGCCAAATGATATAGATCTGCTGAAATGTCTAAATGGCCATAAGTAAGAATGTCTTGCGAAAATTCAAAGAGACAAGAGTGATTTATGGATGGCACAATTAGCAAACATGGTTTACTTGCATAAAGAATGATTTAATCAGAGGGAATATAAATGGAGGATATATATTTTCTATATGGAATCTGCTGTGAGTAGGAAAATATAACGATTACACGAGCAGTTTGTAAAATTGCGGAGAAAACTAAATGGGGAAAATCATGATAACATGTTTTTCTAATAAGCTTTGTCATTCATCTTCATTGAGGCATAAATGACAGTTGGCAGGAGAAAGAAAAATAGTCTTGCGATCATGTTGTTCAAGCGCGTGCATTATCTCAGAAAGACGGAATCAGGGAATTGAATTAAGAAAAGCCGCAATCAGAGCTTCTGTGGATTTTCTTTTTTCTTTGAGGCTTCTATTTAATTTATAAAAAATGGTTGTTTGGAGAAAATAGAAGAGTTGGGATTGTCGACAATTTTGTGGAGTCATGTACGCAATAGTGTCGTGGATTAAAAAAGCCACAGTTGGGGATGTATTTGTAAAGCGGGGGATTTCCGTAATGCACAGAAGTATTACATTCTTTTTCTGACGATGTCGATATCAGAATAGCTTGGATTTCTATCTGCATAACGCCATCATCATCATGAGCGCATGTATCAATTTAAAATTGTATTGTCAGTATTGTGTGTAGGTAAAAAATCTTAATGAAGTTAAATTATTCGGAATCGGAATGGAATTCTGAGCCTTGTCTGCCATGAAAGAAGAAAAAGATGCATGGGTTGTCGAAAAAGAAACAAAATAGAGTTTAGTACATTTTGTAAATTGGAGACGTGCATATAGGCACAAACACGCAAAAGGATTGCATAAGAGAGGTGCACCTACAACAAAATTTGCATTTTAACAGCTTCGTAAAAAATGTGTAAAACTTGTCATGGTCGGTTATATATACTTTTTTATGATAAAATGAGATGTAGAATGTAGACTTCTAGCGTCTAAAAGAGAGACAGCACGACCAAGCTGTTTCAGATACAATTTGCGAAAACATGTAGACTATCAACTATGTTGCTGTTGCATGGCATGACAATTCGTTCTTCTGACTAATGTATATAGGTATATGCACTTGGTAATGAAGTACCTTTTTTATATGCTACATCTCTATGCAGTATTATCGACTGAAATCAAACGAGGGTAACGGCCAACATCCTTACTTTGCAAGATGTTCACTGTATCCACATTCATTAGCCGATTTTCTTGGTTTGTCGTTTCTTCTTCTTCCCAGGCAAAATGATATGTTCTTAGCTCTAGAGTTATAAAAGTACATGATTATGTTTCCTCTTTTGATTCATTCATGATGATATGATGCGGAGGATAGGATTATGACAAGCCGCATTCGTTTAATTTTATTCACCATTGTTTCGATTTGAAAATTATATTCACCCTTTGAATTGTTTTCATGCCTGCAAAGTGCAAACAACTTCAGTTGGATGAATTGGTGTCATGTGTTTGATTTGAATTGAATGAATAATGTGCGGCACTTATTGTTAGTTTTACGGGGTTTTGTTTGTACTTGTATGTTTGTTGGAAAAACAAAAGATAACGCAACAGTTTCAAGGCAAGCAAAGATACAGTTTTTACGATCCACCTTAATCCCTCCAAATTCATCATCATCAAGGTTAGATGGATTTTACGGAAAGTGGTGCAAACATTTTGTTGGGCTATAAATGTCATTGTGCCCCATTACCGATCTCGATGCATTATTAAAGTATTTTCATTTGTATGTTGTAGATACAGTAAGAAAGTTATAAAGCTATATTATCAATTTTTAAAATTAGTAGTGCTTTTACATACATGCAATCGGGAGAACATGCTTGATTTCCATTTCATATAAGCATAAGCATGAATCATCGTTTTATTTCATTGCTATAAAATGATGAATTTCAGTACAAAATGACAAATTCCTGTAAAACGTAGGCGTAATGTTTGATAGGTTTTTGTCTGTGTTTGCTCGTGTATCGTGCCCGGTTGAAACGCATAGAACTATATATTTGATACTACAAACGCTGTACAAAATTAAGTACAAGTAGTGAAGCGCAATGATGATAGGGCTTCATCCTCATCATTTCACTAATGCACTGAATGTGATCATAGCGGCGAATGACATCATCCGATTTTCATTGTCATACCGTGTTTTTGCAGATTTGCCTATATATTTTGTATTTTGTATACAAAAAGCAGTGTTGATGACGCGACACTTCTCTGCTTGTTGGAATGTGTCATCTCATCTCTGTACTATATGTTGCATGTAGTAAATAGTAAATATAATATGATGTCATTGCTATTAAAATATAACATTCAATGAACTTGCAAACATGAAATTTGTAAAGCATATTTGCGAAAAAAATAACCGTGTCCAATTTTAAATCGTCCAGAATGAAATCAGTCAGACAAGTTCTTTTTACATTTCTAAGAATGGTGAGTGACCATTTCTGCTTGTAAAGTTTCAAAAGTCGATTATGATGAATAGTGGCGAATATAATTGAAGTGAAGAATCCTTTTGCTTGCATTTAATTCTTAAATGTGCCAGGCAGGATAGAATGCATTTAAGATGAATTAAGTAAATGAAAATATAATCAAGATGTTTATTCAAAGTGTTTTCAGCTTATTGCCCTCGCTTTTTATCACAGACACGAAATGGTTTACGAAACAGACTGGCGACGTAAATGCAATAATTATTACTATCGGTGATTTTTACTAAAGTAGATGGGAATTTGCGGAGCATATATTCTTACCACAGCATACCCATAATCGTATTTTCCTGTAAGAAGTCACCATTTATCAAGATCTCTTTTCTCTGAATGATAATGGCTGAGACAGACAGTAATAATCGTTTGCAGATGCTGACACTTTTGACCAATTATAAAATATCTTGTCACTTGTGAGCAAGAATCAACGCATTTCATCTGAGATTTTCATATGGATAGAATGACATGACATGAATTTAGATGAGTGAGGACAAGTGCCTTGTCTCTTATCAAAAACCTTAAAAGTCATTGTTCGAATTGTAAGTATTAATTTGAGCCTTTAGTCAACATAAATGTTGAGAATATAATTTCCCAGATAGATTTCTTAAATTGAATAGGAATATGATCACAATCTATTTATCTGCATCAGTGTGAAACGATCAAAAAGATTTTGCTATAGATTTTCCTAAATCTGCTTGGCTTTACTAGAGCATCATATTCACATGTTTTCAAACGTGACATAAAAGAGAAAAACCTCCCAATATGTCATAAATAGGTGTAGGCTTAAGTGATAACAAAATTACAAAAGAGCCGAGCTGAATGGTCGACTCTAATTTCAATATTTATTTAACCCCATTGCCTGATTCTCTTTCATTAATATCACTTACACAGAAGAGCCAGAGTCCAGAGTGTCGTTTCAATTTAGAATAGATAGATATATAGGTATTATAATCATAATCTTTACGCGCGCACAGTTGCTTATAGCATAACGATCCCTAATTAGCAGAAAAATGTATGCCAGTAAAATGTCACATAGATAGTACTTTCGTCCTCACTTGATGTGTAAGCTCGTGTGTCACAGTAGTAGAGAAAATTTTTAAGAGAACAATTTTCTGTCATTTTGATGGTAATTTGAAAGTAAACTAGTTGTTAATGTGTCATGAGAGTAGATACAAAGTGGTATAATCAGTTGGGCGGTGGCTGTGACAAGTTCATTAACTTCCGCCGAAGCTTTAGCTGACTACTCTCTGAAAATGCACCATTTCGATAAGGATAACACAAAATGCTAAAAATGTTTGCTATTCAAATTCAAACTCATTTGTTACAGTGGCACTAATGGAGCCCACCTTATCAATCAGTAACATGATATTTAAAACCATACTAACACACAGTGTTCCCTCCAATTATACATAGGTACGCATAAAAATGTAATCGATTAGCGTTGTCGATTGTATGCTTAAATAGGTACTAAGTTTACACAAGTAATTACAGAATACGTGTAGGAGCAAACTGCTACATAATAGTAAGGCAACAGCTTACAAATAAGGCGCTTTGGAACCTCCCTTTTAATTTTTTTAAATGACGTTTCCAGAAATTCTGAGTAAATGATGGATTGCGTTAGAAAGTGCATCGAAAGTAGCATTCCACTTTTCATCTCTTACGTGCATTATTACACTCAATTGAAACTCAACAATTTATATCCCCTCTCCTCGGACGAAAGGAATGACTGTGCAAAATTTGATGGTCACGCCCTTCCTGTTCCTGTACACACACGAGACGTGTACGTACGTGTGCAGGATCCTCGTCTAGTTTGCTTCAAAAAATAATACTACTACAAACTCTGCTATTTATAGCTCATAGACCGTTACTTCAATAATGGAAACAGCATATAGGAACGACGATATGACAATAATAAAATGAAAATGATTTTTGGGGAGAAATGATATTGCAGCAAATGTTATTCTGATACTGTCAGAGAATTATGGATACGTCAGTCTGTTCTCCGTTTTTCATTTCCCAACTGCTACTAGGCTATTATATTATTTAGGAAACTTTATTACCAAAATGCAATCGCCAACCAACTACAAAGTATATAACCAGTTGGAGTTCCATCTCAGTAACGAAAATAAATCTTATCTTGGTTTTCCTTCGATTTCTGACTTGGCAGTAGTGTATATGTCTATACGTCTTCGTCTGCCACTTTCACTACCATGCCTTTCCGGAAAAGACAAGATAACGTTTTCAATGATAAAGGAAGCTTCCTTCGACTCCCTCCGTGTCGAAGAAGCAAAATAAGGAAGTCGTAGTTAAATTATGTGTTTTCTAATAAGCATACTTTATACACAGCAGTCACACAAGTGAAAGTTTTTTCTTGTTCGTTTTTACTATACTTTCTTCGTCGGAGGCACATCAGCCTCACCCCATCGTCTAAAGAGCAATTATCATGTCTGTTCCGATAAGTAATTTTCTCTTTGTGTTCTCGCACAAACGAATGAATTTTACGTGAAAGAACATTGTCAGAGTACAACATCTACGTGTGTCTTGGTATTCGTGAGTGTAGGTAATGGTAGGCGGCACCTCACCTCCACGCCTTTTCTGATTACTGTTTGAAATGAAAGCACGATAAAATATATTGGCCCTATTAGTGTTCTTCTCTGCTACATTGCTGCTGGTTGCTCTTCCTCCATTCTCCATGAAACTAGACAAGCATGAAATAATCTGGTGCAGGACATTTCCGGCCATGAACTCCGCTATGTACAGCCAAGAAAATTTATTCTGAAATTGTCCCGTGGTAGCAGTAATAATCCAATAATAAATATGCTTTCCCCTTGGTCCTCTTCGCTTGCTCACATTTTATGATGGCTGATACGCTCCATTTTCACTTGACAAGAGGGAGGGAATAGTTCACAGAAATTTGGAAAGCGGAATGAATTTAATAAAGTACAGCTATGTGTATTGCGTATAGCTATAAACTTGTACTTTGTTGTTAAAATTGGCCTTTCTTTAACAAATCGTTGAAAAGCTTATAAAGAAAATGTAACTGGCTAGAAAAAATAGGAAACTTTGTTGGATATACACAACTTCCAAAGTTCCGTCTTTTAGAAAAGGAATATAGGAAGTTGTGGTAAAAAGCAAAAAGGAAATAATGCTGCGTTGCATGCAGACCGTTTCCCTCACGTCTCTCGGTTTTGGCTTTCACATTTCATCTTATCAGCTTTTGTTGGCGTGACGTGAGGTTCTTATGAAATGTCACTGAAGTCGACAGTCACCATGCCCTGGATTTTTTCCTGACGGCCATTCATGTGGTGAAGGGAAAAATGTAAAAAGAAAGTTGTTTTCTTTTTTCATACCGAAATAAAATTGGTGTAAGCCATACACACGCGGGCATTATATTTTTAACAATGGATTAAAATAAATAGTTATAAGTGAAAGCCTTACATTGAAAGGTTCTTACATACCTATATCACTTCTTACGTCTTACATATTATATACTTAAAACATACATTCAAGAAGTTCTGTTGCACTGCAGTTACCAAAATAGCAAGGTGAATAAGTGACGTTTACAGGAACAAAGAATGTGTAAAAGTTTTCGCCGAAAAAGACTTCAAACTTGCTCCTGGGTACAGTGTTTCCTTGATTTTTTCTCATGCCACGATGGCATTTCGTTTGTCATAGTGGAGCGCGTACAATGTGAATTTTATGTGTTCATAATACGCAAATGTATGGTATTCATATGCAAAAATGCCGAAATACTTTAGCACACAAAGTCTTCATGAAGCCGTACAAAAGAGGAGGAAATGGAATGGAAAAGCGATTTTTTTCCGCTGGAAGTCAGTCAGTCGGACTACCTACCTTTTTGTCAAGGTTAATAAATCTATTATATACGTGAAATGGTGAGGCAGGCTGATAAAGTAGAAACGTGTCAGATGATGATCATCAGGGTAAAAGGCAAAAATTGTGCTGGTGCAGCAGCCGGAGAAAAAAAAGTAATCTAATGAATGACTACCACCTAAAAACGATGATGATGAGGATGATGTTGCTACAAAAATGGGTAAAATCCATGAACAAGTCACGTTCTACTTCCCAGCCTGCAACGAGAAGAGAGTATCATGCCATGTGTGGCTCAATAATAATTCGGTTAATATAAAAAAGATATATGGCAAGTTGTGAAAGCTCCATAGCACAGCGTCTCACTTTTCCCTTCATCATTTTTTATCTCTTTTTACCAGAAAAGTAGAGAAGGCATGTAGAATATTACTCTCCTTATCCCTTTTGTATAATTAATGAATCCTGTTGAATTATGGAGAGAAAGCATATAAGTTATGGTAGGAGCATTGCAGAGCAGAAAACAATGGCTTCTTCTCTTTTGGTTTTTGTGTAGAAAGTTTTTCCTTCTTTTATCTGCTTACCACACAGTACTGACACGTTTTTATACGAAAGGGAAGAACGAAAAAGGGGAAAAAGTTCAACAGGAGGAGACAGATGAGATGGCAAGGCGTGATATACATGTTCTTCTAGTCAATTCGAGTAAATGATTTGTGTCAGGTTTGCTATAAATCTGCTGCTTGCTTTATTTTCTTCTTGTTAAAGTAAGAGAAAAAGGGAAGACAAAAAAGGGAAAAGTTTAAGTAGTAGAATCTCAACGAAAGAAAGCAGATATTTTTAGAAAGTGGAAAGAATTGAGGTCTACCACGTGCAGCTTGTGAGATGATACTAAACGAACGCTTGCGCTTGATAAAAGAAAGTTTTCGAAGGACTTTTGTATCATTTATTTTGATGGATTAGCTCGTTATTGGGCTGTATCAAACAGTTATTGGGATTATGAGGGAGACGTCAAAAAACAAACAAAAAACAACGCACAGCGATAGCGATGTCATTGAGAACACAATAGATATTTTCTTTCGTGAAGAAGGATAATGGTAATGTGGGAACAACCCCGAAGAAACCAAGATATGAGAAAAGGGCAGCGACCGAAAATACTTCTAGTTAAGTGTATATGAGAATAAAAGCTGAGGTTGTTTTCTTATTTTCATTTCGTCTTTCAAAAGGGAAAGTCGGATTGGAAGGCTGTAGCTTGCATCTGTGTGCAGATTTCTTACATGAAAATGGTGACAGACTACCTTTTCTCCTGGAAGAAAAAAGGGGAAAAAGGATAAATAACTTGAAAAAATACTTTCCTTTTCTTGCAGAACCATAAGTGAGTTAGGTAAGAAGCGTGAAAGCTTTTTTCTGTTGAGAGTGCTGAGTGCGATAAATAATTTATGTTTACCGTCTCTCCATTTCATATTTCGGTAAGGTGAGATATTTAATAACGTCGCGGGTTTTCTTTCGCCTGTTTATAAATAATAGAGTAAAAAGCACAGTCTTTTGGTGCAAAAGGGTTTCTCAAAGGCACCCCATTACTGTCACTTCCTAATAGTTTTGCTTGAGGAGATAATAAGAATAGCGAGAAAGCTCACTGGTGGCTTTTACAGAAGACAGGTGTCTATTTTATTGCAAACATTTTGGTCTCGGGCGTAATTGTCGTTAGATCGTGATGCGGTAAGGAATCATGAACTGCGAGAGAATGGTAAGAAGTACGTTGATCCTAAAACAAAAGTTTACAAGAGTGTAAAGTGAGATGAGTCGAAACAATTGCGTCGTTCGTTTGTTCGTTGTTTGAAAAACAAAAATATCCTCTTTCTTTTAAGTGCTATAATATTTAAAGCCCACCTACCATTATCATCTCATGTTGGCAAGAAGTTTTAATGGAAATACCTCCCAACTTCTACATTTGTACCATGTTGAGCATAGATTAATACATTGCATCTTTCTTGTTTTCACAATAATGTCATTTATTTCTCCAAGCACGTTATATTCCACCAGTAGCGCACACTCCACACCATGTAGTCTCATCATCATAATTTCCAATGCAATGCACCATCAGGCACTTTCAAGTCTCCAAAGCGTTTTCATCATTTTCTCTAAATTGCCAAGTTTTTTTCCTTTACTTTTCAAAGGGGTTATTTTATGTGTTGTGTACTGTGTACTGTGACTGTACTAGTTGTATTTGTTTTCTTGTTCATCTCCTCCTGTCGTTTTCCTGACAAGACTTTGTGAGTAGGTTTTGCTCACTCGTGTCCCAAGGGATTCGAATTTTCTGTGATGTCGATGTGAGTGTTTCTCTATGGGCTCATATTGAAAGATACAGATGTTTGTAAGACCTGACATTGGGGAGAAAATGTTTTTCTACACGAGTATGGTAAGAGGACGTGCCATGTTCCATTCTTGAAACCATTTATTTCTTCATTGCTGTGAAGACACCACCGTCACCATGATTGTGACATCATCCAGAATATCACAAGCCAAGTCAAAAAGGTTTAAGCTCACAAATATAGACATTTTTTTCTTAACCGTAGTTGTCTTCTGGATGTGCATATCACCCTGTTGTACTTGTACTACGTAGTGCACAACAGATCTTGGGAATGTGATGGTGTTGCGTGGAATTCTAATTTCATCTTATCTAACTCTTCACAGTCGACACTTTTATTTTTGTGAAGTAATGCACACACGGTTCTTATGTTTCCGTTGACTCAACCCCAAAAAATCTTTCAGTTCAATGCAGGCAATTTACATGAGAAGCTTATTCGGAGTATATACTACTGCACAGTACACGCTCTTCAGAAATCAAAATCATTATGCTGATCTTTTGACATTGCATTCAGTCAGTGATGGTTTGAAAATCCTTCTGGAAGGTCTTTTGAAACAAACATGGGAAGAGATTGTGGTTTACGTGTAAAACCACAAGATGCACACAGGTTCAAAGTACAATACAATATATGATGATTCTTATATCTTCATCATCATATAGTGTTCCGCACAAACTATAGTTGCTAGTAAGAAAGGTGCATTGCATTAGTACTTTTGAATATGTCTGCAGCGGAACTCGCACCACTTGAAAGCAACATCATTATCTCTGCGGTGGCTTTTTATAGGCTGGGCTGTTGCTGCATCAGTACAAAAAATGTGTATAGTCAGGAATGACATTAGGATTTAACCTGTCTTAAGATATTTTTGCTATTACTGTTTATCGTCTTGTTTTGGTGACTGTGACGTTGCACTTGGTTCTCCGATGCATATCAGTATTCACATTATAGCACAGTTCTGCTGAAAAAGTGTGAGGTTTGCGCAGTGATGTTGATTCTGCTCAGTGCAACATGGTTCAAAAAGATAGGTCCCATACGGATCGAATGACTTTTTGAGTAAGGAAAAAACGCATAAAATACCCACCGCCAGCAGAGGATTTACTTTTTTCATGATAATAAAGGATCAAGCAGAGATGAGTCTTATGTTTATGAAAAGAAACTGATACAAACGAGCTTACGAAAAAAATCTGGCATTATGCGCACATTACCATATACTACACAAGGAAAAATGGAAAATTGAGACAAAATTATATACAGCTAGTTAGCGCAAAAGTGCATATAATAAGGCGTAACTGTTTCGGTAAAATCTCTCTGAGTTATCGCTTTCCACTACTCTGATATGTGGTTGCATAAAAACAGTTTTTTGAACAAGACTAGGATTTTTTCCATTGAATGCACAAAGTCAAAAGGCATTTAAAAGAAGAGAGATGCATTTCTTCAGAGTTGCGACATGTGGAGAGAGAAGAAGCGCACATCAAAAGAGATAACGGCATGTTTGACTATTCAATCGATTTATTTTTTCTAATTTAAGATAGTAAGATGGGAAAAGGTTATCATGATCAATTTCTGTGCAAGAGCGTACGTTTTCTGTAGTTTAGATTTTTCCCTGATTTTTTTCCTCTTTCCAAAAACGGCATTTCTTTCATCCCTCCTTGTGTAAAAAAGAAGAAGGGCGAGCGTAACGTGGAGAGAAAAGTTACCATGAAATTGATGATGGTTTTGGCACTTGGCTTGGCAGGATTTAGTGATCCCTTCCACATGGCCTGCCCTCACATTAGTTTGCTTGTGTGGTTTCTTCATTTTTTGTACACATCTTGTCTTGTAAAGTCAATATATTGTGTAGTACCTAAAAACGCGAATCGCCTCTCTGCATCCTACATCCTCCTTCTCTTACAAATTGAACTTTTTTTACTTTTTCTCCGCTTGGCCATCATCACACATAGTAATATTCTGCCAAAAGGTGAATCTCTGTGAGAGGCGAGCCTTCTGTTCACACAAAAACGGACTGCTAAGAGGATTCACGGTTTGAAGCCAATTCCTTTTGTATTGTTATGGTCTATTTAGTGGCTCCTGGCTTCTTAACTAAAATATAAGTAATGCGCTTACTACCATCATCAAAAAATGTATGAAGAAAAGAAAATAAGATATATTTTCCATTTCCATTATAATATTTAGGCCGACTACAAATGAAATATGGAATGGAAAGCAGAGAAGAAAAAAGCTCATCATGATCAAGATGATAAGCTGTTGTGTATGCGATGATGGGCTGAGGTAATGTGTCATGTCATGCTGTGTGTCAGCGTAAAAAATAGATATTTTTTAGTTTATTTTTTGGCAGTAGGAAATAACCATCCAGACACGGGTCGAGTAGTGTACGGTGTACGCAATAACATTTTTTGTACAATGTTGTATAAAACCAAAGATGATGATCATCATCATTTTCATGATGCTGCTGCTTTATGTATGGGCACAAAAAGTAAAGAAGCGCACCAAAACATGATGAAGAGATGAGCACGGGAAAGACATTATCTATATATTTTGGTGTAGTTATGTATGCTAATGGGTATTATGTCATCCATAACTTTTTTCAAAAACTAAAACAACATATATTTTTGCCATATTCAATTGCCAAGTGGTGTCAACCAAGTTTTGTTGGTGGTACACACACTCCCACAGAAGCCAACTCTATAAAGCCATTGGACTTGCGTTGCCTCTGGTAGAAAGCTTTGTGTGTGTTATGTGTAGTGGAAAAAAGTTTTGTGGAAGGCAATGCCAATATATTTTCACAATGAGTTTCAAAAGAAGAGTAAACAAAAACCAAGAGTTTTTTTTCTACTGGTGGCGCAAAAAAGTAATGTATTGTATTTTTCATGACTTTGCTAAATATTTCTTTTTCTTTAGAATCTCCTCATGTAACACTGGAACTGGAGAAGAAGCAAGAATCGATTCTGCAAAACAACAACCGCTGCTAAACATTATATACACAGCAAGGAGCATCATCTTATGGATTATACATTTTCTTCTGGGAATCTTTAGAAGATAAAGGAAACGAGGGATAATAAATATTGTGGATACTTATCTGTTCCTCTTCTCCTTTTTTACTCTATTATGTGGTGGAGCAGTATACAGAGTGCGTACTACCACGTACAAATAACCAACAGACTACTTAAAACTTAAGTGACTCCAGATTTAGATATCTCTCTGTGTGTTATTATTGCGAGAGAGAAAAAAAGTTACATAATTATCCATGTTGCTCCATGCTCTGTGAATTTTATTTCATTCAAAAGTGAATCACGTTTTTTGTAGTGCGCATTTTTTCTTAAGAAACAAGGGTTTAAAAAACTTTTTAGAGAAAAAAAGGGCCATTTTGTGTGTGTAGCCCATAAAAAAGGACACATCTTTTTTCTCTTGTACTTGCACGTACATGCTACAATGTAGTAGTTTTTTTCGCAAAGTGTGTAAATCTTTTGCAGGCAGGGCGTGAGAGGGAGAAAAAATCAGGGCCGAGGCTGTTCAAACAGTACCGACCGCGCTATATATTTAAAGGAAGGAAAGAAAAGGCTCACACGAAACTTTGTGGAGAGGAGAGAAGAGTACCAGCTCAAGAAAGAAAGTGAGTTCTGGTCTCTTGTTGTCTTCGCGGAAAGGAGGACAAACGACGGCTATAGAGTAGGCTATACACATTGCCATTGCCAGGCTTTTAAGACTTGCTCTTTTCTCACGTCCCACGACGACATATAGATAGGGATAAAAAAGGAAAACTTATAGGTACTTTACAGTTAGTTTGTGAGACTCTACCAGAAAATCATATTATACGAAGGAAAGAAGCACTATGCCGGAAGCCAAAGGGAAGGAGAACATCGTGCCATCCTCGCCGAGAGGAGTTGGTGCTCCTGAAAATGGGACTCTTCCAGATTCACCCAATACCAACGGAACGGGGAAAAATGCCAAAAGGAGTAAGGGGAAAATGGCCATAGCTAGGGTCCACCTACTGGATGGCACGCACTGGGATTGCCCAATTGAAGTAAGTGGTGAAAATACGTGCTTGTTTTTTTCTATCTCTATCTGTAACTGTTGTTGTTGTGCTCGCATTCGCTTTAATCATTAGCATCCAATAGAATTGAATTAGTTATTTCATTGCCATAAAAATGTCATTCGTTTTTGTTGTTGGTAGTCAAGCTTTCAACTCTGACTCTGTGAGTCTAACGTTCGCACAAAAACAATGTATAAACATGGCTTCCACTGCCAAGAAGCCAGAGTGGCACGTTTACAAAACTGGCTACAAAATTTTCATGAAAAGGCCTTGTATGTAGTTTCATCTTCATATCCATGAACGGGTTTATTTATAGTTGATGGTGAAAATGAAATGGAGACAAAGTGAGAAGAGGGCGACATCGCTGCTGGTGCTAGTGCTGCTGGTACTTCCATTTTGTCTGTTTGCTTTGTACAAAAGAGAGTGCACATAACACTTGTCGGGGTCGATGACATGACGGTATTATTGCATTTTATGGGACTGAGTTTATGACTAAGCTCTCTCTTTTCTATTTAAGTGCTTAACCAATTTGAATTGAATAATATACGAAAATGGAAAAAAATGTAATGGAAGCTACCAGTAGTAGGAGAACCAATAGCTGGAATATTATGGAGGAACGTGCGCGCAACCATCTCTGTTTGTCTGCTGTCTGTAGAGGCATAATACTGCGAGACAACACAAAAGTGACCATGTTCCATGAAATTGTAATAAAATTATCATTTTTCGAGATTGGATGGCAGTCGTACTGTGAATCCATTCATGAAGCACAGGAAAAGATGTTTCCATTAAAGTATAATGTAATATTCATAAGTTTGTCCTCTTTCTCTTTTTAGTGGTTATGCCATTTACAGTGTACACACTAAAAACAGGGAAAATGCCGACTATTTTTCTAGCGACTTTTATGGATAATCCGAAAATTCTACAGAATAATAATGCAAACATGAAATGTTAGCACTCTTGTGTTTTGACAGGATATTACGAGGTACTTGTGTGGCTCAACTGTTGTTTAACACAGGATTGCGTGTTTTGCGTGCACTTTCTCACGGAAGTAATTTTCAACGTTTTGAGCAAATACATGAAAAAATGTTAATAGTTCATCCGAATCACGAAACGCTGGGAAATCATATGCATACGCACACACACACAAAAAAGCTTTTTATGTATAATGTGGGCTTGTTAATTGAAATATGCGTATTACGTGCTGCTACTGTTGTGCACTGTGCCGTGCAAAGGGCAAACCACTGCCATTGTGTGGTTTTTGGGGCTGCGGATTTTCCTCTGTCTTTTTTTCATGCATTATAACCGGAAAACGATCGATTATCCCGTTGAAGTTGATCGTGGTGATGGTGGTGGTGTGCGCTATGTGCTGCATTTGACCAGAAAAAAATCCATCCATTCAAGAATTCAAGAAGCTATATAAAGCTAGACATTGCATGCTTATGGTGCGTTTTCTGCGTTTAAAAACTGCTGCTGGTGTTTTTGCACATTCAGCAACGCAGGAGCTCATGCATGCATTAGCTTTTTATATTACAGTTTTCAAGTCGTTTTCCGATAAGACAAGCATTTGCAGTAGGCGCCACGCCTTGTCTGGCTGGACATTTGTACTAGTGTGCTCCATGTGTCATTTTATTTCAAATTCGTAATAAGATACAAGATAGCATATAAGCCAGGCTAGCAAAGTGTTAGGCACCCCAAAGGATTACTCGAATGACATAAGAAAAGGCTTAGCAGAGTTGTTACAGCAAGATTAAGAAATAATCAACGAAATGGAGTTTAACGTTTATTTTGCTGTGGCGTATTAGAATAAAAGCTCTCATAATTCCACCTAATCCTATTATTTGGTTGCGCAAACAGTAAAACTACTACTATACAGTCTACATATGTATTTAATATCTGTATCCAGCATATAGTACGTTTCCGGGAAAGATTTTAAACAACTGTATTTATATTGGAACTATAGACAACTCTTTTAACTCTTTTTTGTACTATCATCCTGCATGCAAGGCAATTATGAAAATGTTATCTGGACTCCTTTACAGCTTTTGTCCCATCAATGGCCATCATAATACACTATTATGTCCACTTATCATTTACGATTATAACATTCAAACTTCAATTTACTATTTGCATGACTGTTACTTAAGTTGATTAATACTTGTGTTCTATGCAGATGTTCCACTAAAACTGATTTGCATGCTGGTGTTGTTGTTGTTGTGGACAAAGTCGTGCACTAATGCAGTATTCATTGTTGAGGACATCGTCATCATGGCTGACCATGGCTTAGATGATGTCATGCAATGTGTTTTACTCATTGAGAAGATTATTTCGAACGATATTCTATCCTTTTGTCAATTCAATTCCTCCGAGGTACACAAAGGGCCTTTGCCATATAAAGCATTATTACGACCTATTATTGCTTGTCATTCAGCCTTCAAAACAATGGCACCCAACAGCAGTAGTAATTTTTGTGTCTCTGCATTTGACTTGACTGATTGTATGCAATCAGATAAATACGAGCCAGTCAATCATCATTTCACTCTCCAAAAGGCCAAAACGCTTGTGGCATGATGACAGCAATTACTAAAGACGGGGATATAAAATTGCATTGTCTCGCCTTTCTAGAAGAACTCAAGACCACGTTGGGACAATATTTTTAATTGCTTGTGTGCATTCAGCTGCAGCAATAAAGTCATTTTAAATCTTGTAAGACGTTCTCGAGGGATGATCTTCATGGCACGAATTGGCAATTTATGAGATGATGTGTAAGTGATTGGGCGTTTTTATTTGTTACCACTACACAAATTTGTGCCGTTATTACAATGTTGATGATCATGATGGCGATATAGTTGTACGCTTAGTTTGCTGTTCAGTTATTGGCTTTTCCTCTCTTCATTTTTATTTTCTTATTATGCGTTTTGGCAAGCTCGTCTATTCCACTAGCCTTAATTGCATGATAAATGGGCAGATACCGGAGAAATATTATATTATCTTTCGTGTATTTTTGCCTGTCTGTAGGAAGCTAATAGGTGCACATATTTCCACCAACGTCTCATCATCGTAAAGCCCACATTATCGTGTAACCGTCATCATTATCATGATCGTCATCACGGAAAAAGGAGAATGTTTTTCTGCGTGTGTTTGCGCAAGTTTTACTACATGCTATACTTACAGTAGTAGCATTATTATTAGCTTTCGAAAAACTCCATATAATTATGTTATATTGCTTTTATACGAGTTATGTTGAAATCAAGATGATTTGCGCCCGTCATGTTTTACAGCAATTTTCTACATGGTTGCTTTATCTAGACAAGAAGATATTTTGCTTGAGTGCAACCGAAATGGAAATTCGAGCCAAAAGGCTATTTTATTTTCGTTTTCTGTGTAAATTTGTCTGGTTTGGATGGATGCTACCATAAACCATGAAATGGAATACGATAATGCAAACGATGAGTTTACTGCTGCTGATGCGGCATACATCAAAACATACAGCCACGCTAGTTTGCAGTAAAATGCCATATTATTCCTCTTGTTCTTTGACGAGTAATCACTTTGTCATCTCCACGGTAGATCCCCCAAGATGTTGAACGGTAATTGGACAAAAAGGCACTAGAAATAGTAATTTGACCCCACCACACACACGACAACTAAATTGTCAAAGTGTATGTCTGACGTGATCGTGGCCGTCCCCGACTCACACCAACCCGTCATCATTTTAAGGTGATTAAAGACAGACACGCACCACGACCACTTGGGAGACTTCGTTTGCTGTGTTTATGTAAAAAAGTGTTGGCTACGATTTCACATTTCAATCATTTTTGAATTACTTTAATGTAGGCATCACCCCATGATCATCTCTGATTACAGAGCTCACACAACTACTAATATACGAACTACGCACCAAGTTGCATGGTATGGTAAATTGTGGAGAGGAATTTGGAGAAATTACTTTTTCTGAGCATGAAAATGGCTGTAAGGTAGGAGGAGATTTTGATGGAATGAATGAATGAACATGTACAATGCTGGTGGAATGCGGAGTGATGATAACATGTTTTAAACGGTCTATTATAATGCAAATAACATGCCGGTATGCATTCTAATTGCACCAGCGCTGCTGATGATGGAACAACCTACAGTCAGGCAAATTGCTTCTGGGGTGGTGTTGACATTTCTATTCCTGAAATCCATGATGGGCCATTTCGTAGGCAGAAAAATGGTGGTATTAATTTTTTACTATTTTTACTAAATGGGATATCAAGTTGCAAACGCTGGGATTTATTACGTTTTGTGTATATAGCATGTAGGCGGAAACACAATGTAACTTGAACTTCAAACGTGACAACACGTGTATTATCACTTGCAGAGTAGAAAAAAGTTCTAAAATACGGTATTTTTGTATGTTTTGTGCAGAATTTGCATACAAATGGGCACGATTGTTTTACCATTACGGGAAATAGTCTTTGAGGAAAGTTGTTCCAATTATGATAATTTAGTCGAATAAAGGATAATGGAGCTTGGTTATAGTCGTTGCTGGTGCCGTTCCGTAGTTGTTTGCAGATTAGAAATGTTCTATAATTAGTACGTATAAAAGGTGTCCTGGGAATTTACTGGGTAAGTCTATGTTGTTGGTAATGAGGATCACTGCGGCAGTAAATTTTATAACGTACAGACAGAAGTATTCCCTGTTTTTCATTATTACTCGCTGGAATGTGCTCATTTAAGCTCCATTTACATTCTCACCATATAATATCCCTTTGGGTGCTCATTGTCTTTTAATGGAGTGGAGAATGAAAAGTTATTATTTCCGTGTACGAAAGACAGAGAGAAGCCGCTTTTAGAGGAAGAGCATAGAGGATTTTCTCAATTTCATTTAGAATAGTATTTCAATCATCAAAACTTAAAAGAGAAGATCTTATAACATGCATACAGGGTTTTTAAAAAAGTGAAAATAAAAATGAAATGGAAGTCTTTATTTCTTATTTCTCCTCTAGTATTTTTTCTGTTGGGGAGAAAAACGATACGATACAGTTTGTACACTACATCATTATACATGGAACAAGAGGCGTCCTTAGGGAGACGAGAAGTCGTTTCAGGAAAAATTGTTTCTTTTTTGCGGTGGGGAGTTGCCTGTGTTTATGCATTTGTTAGAGAGAGAAGTATATTTATAGAGAGTAATTCACCTTCTTCTTTAAATCGTTCCTTTATCACAATGCAACCATCCGCATAAAATATTCTTTCATCTTGTTCATTTTCAAGTGGGGAACTTTACTCCACTTTTGGAGTAGTTGTTTTTGTGGCATCATGCTTGTTAAGTTATCTTTATAAACAACTGCACATTCAAAATCTAAGAACACTTTTCTGGATTGAATCTTGTTTTTTTTTCTCCGAGAGATTCAAGATGATGATGACGATATGTTACAATAGTCATAGTCATACAACGACACATACTACTGCTGCTTACACCGTCACAAAAAATGGCTTTATCTGTCGTTACGAAAAAAGATATGGGGATGATGTGTGTGTGATATTATGTAAATGAAGGAAAGATGATATACCGTAAAGCAAAAAGCCAGGGATTGGATTGAGCCACAAAAAAGCTATGAAAGAAGAGAGGAAAAGGAAAGAGAGATGGAAAACCAGACAAGGATACGCAATTTCCCATGCTCATTTTTGGAGGAGAATGTGAAAAAAATGTCCTTCCTGTTAAACAACGGCTCAGTGGAGCACGGTATATTAAATTTAACAAGGAAGCCAAAAACTTTACTACACGACTCTCTGCTACTCGCTTTTTTGGCTGTGCTTTTTTGGAAAGCAGAAAATTTTAAGTTTTTCTGCTTTGTATGAAAATTTGTATAGTGGGCATTGTGGTTACGGCTCGTTTTAACGATATCGAGAGAACATTGTAGCAGTAGTAAAAAAGAAGCTGATGTTCACTAGACTGAAAAATGGCATACAATGTGAGCACTACTTAATAAATATTCATATCAGCATTATATTTTTGAGTGTTCTGCTACTACTGCTCCCTGGAAGGAAGTTGAATGAGGAAGTTGTAGAAACAGGACAGGAGAGAGAGAGAGAGGCGCGGCAGCAGAGGTGAAGTTGGATTCTTGACTAGTCTTTTTCCAAAAAATGATGATGGTGAATGGTAGAACAGCAAACTTCACGGTTGCTACAATTATTGTTTTATGTATGCTCTACTTAATCCCCCGTCTTGTCTGTTTATATATCCTCGTGTAGTAGTCTCCTCAGCAGTATGCTGCGAAATAATGTAAACGAATGAATGTGATGAAATCTCAGATCTCTCTCGGAGTGCTGTCATCTTTTTTATCGTGTGTGTTTGTTTGGGATAATGAAGCTGAACATGGCATGAAATGATAAGTTCCAGACATTCATGGCAGCAGTAGCGCTTCGGGAAAAACAGAAAGAAAAACTCCTTTTTTATGGCGCGGCACAACTGTAAACAGTTTGAAAAGTCTTAAATGCGTTTCACAAGATGATAAACACAGAAGGAAGTTTGTTCATAATCAAAATACCAGTTCAATTAAATCCACTAATTGATTTGGTTTTCGTCAGGGAGAACACATTTAATGATGATGGTTGGGAATCTTCTGGTGTATATGACCAAAATGAGAAATTAATGTTGATTACTACTATCAACTATACTTGCTCGCTTTTCGTGAAACTTTTTAAGGTAAAAAATAATTTCTCCTGCTTGCACATCACGTTCTCCATTTACAGTTAATGAACAAAGTCTACAAGAGTAGGGTATACGTATAGCATTCATTCATTCATTAGGGAATTACATAGCATTTTCCCTGGGCAGAACCAAATAACACGGTTTTATTGCATTTTAAACGGTGTACACATTAGTTTGTGGAGGCTTTTAGCAGGTGCCTACCAGATAATAACGGACTCTGCACAAAATGGCTTTCTTGAACTGAAAATGTATGTTGTTCCTTTACCTTGGTCTTTTCCTTTTTGGCCTGTGCCATACATTTGGCTACTGGCAATGAGAATAGAGAGAATTCTTACGGTTTCTTCTTCATGCGCTGTTTGGAAAGGAATGCGAGTGCAGTAAATTGCAATGCCAAAGGGGGACAGAATTATTATTGTGGGGGATGGCAAAAGGCAAAACATACATATTTTGTCGAAAGAGAATCTAAAATGAAAGGGCGGCCGTTTTTGGTGTGGTATATGGTGTATCATGGTGGAACCTTTGGTGGTAAATCAACAGTCATAACAGGAAAAAATATTCTATCTTGTCTCTCCTCTAATGACATTGAGTGGCTCACACAAGGAAGCTGAGCCGAGCTGAAGTAGTTGTGTAGCAAACGTAAAATGTATTTGGTTTGTTTGTAGGTTCTGAGAACATGTGGGCTTTTTCTCCTCGTTTAGCGCTTTTACAACAAGGTTTACAAAAATGTTGGCTGGAAATGATGAGAAGGGGAAGAAATCAAGAAAATACTTTTATTTTTTCTTTGAATGTCTATATTACACACATGCCACTATAATAAAATGCAATTTATTTGTACAATTCTCTACTCTGAGGAATACAATTTGCCTTGTGCAACCAGCTGTACCATTTCTATTTTCTCTTTCTCTTTTGCCATGTCAAAAACTATAGTGTTCCTGTATGGTAGTACTGTGTTGGTGTATGATGTCTTCATTCTGTTATTCCCGTTGCGTTCTTGTTGTCTGAAATGAATGAGGAACGAGCGTAAAGGCATTCGGGGCAAAATGTCATTATTTTGTTGCTTTCATGGTTTCTTCACAGTACAGTACACAAACTCAACGCAAAAGTTACATATACACATTAATGTCCTTCATGGAATGGGGCAAAGAAAAGAGAAATTAATGAGCGTCTCGAAGATGAAAAAACGTTAGGGATAACTCAATACCAAAAGGAATAACCTTTTTTTGTTTAATTTTAGGCGTATGCTGGCCTTTCCATATCGCATTTTCATCTTTTTCCTCTTGTTCCATATGTTGTTATTGTCATTAATATAGCCTCATTATTATTGTGCGACAGCGGGCACATGACATGTTTATAAATGATAGTGATATCAACTATTCAGGTTAGTGGCATGTACATAGTTTTGGCGATCATTATGCTACAAGATTGTTCTCCTGGGTCACATACACACACAGCAGGCAAAAAAGTAGTTCAGGCATAACTGAGCTGATAGGAACAAAGGTAAAGGAGTACAAAAACTACCTACAATTGAAATATGTATGTATATCTGCGAAAGAAAATCATTACAAAGTGTGAGCAAGGAGAAAGGGGACACACAAAACAATCCAAACAAACGATTTTTTATGCCAGTGTATTGATTTTTGTCTCAATTTTCCAATATAAAAAGGTGAGGCAAAGAGAAATTGAATACATTATGCTTGTATGTATTTTCTGACTTTATTTTATGCTGGCACCAGAGTGAAAACATAATAAAAACTTTCTTCTTCTGTGTTGCTCTCTCTCTCTCTGGTTTCGTTTGTCGGCTTGTGTTTGAGCTTTGGGTTTAGCCAAGCCATTTATCTCTCTCGTCTTTCCCTACCCACAATTTTACCATATACTGCCAGCAGAGCTTTTTGACCCAATTACAACTACACACACCCAAAACTTCTCTTCCAGAAGCACAAAGAAAGCAGAGAGGTAAAAAGAGAATAATAAAATCTCAAGGAAAAAGCATTATGCATCTATAAACCAACAGGCAGTTTTTTGCCTGTAGGTAAAAAAGTAGTAAAAACGCTGAAGGTAGTAAATGAATCATGCGAAAGAAGTAGAGAAATATATTGCACTGGTGTATTGCCATTTTACATGCTGTGAGCTAAAGGTACAAAAAAGCAATGAAATTATTTTCTCCCACTATTCGAAAGTAATGGGGAGTGTGAGTATGGTGAGATGTGTGTGCTTTTCATAATAACTTTTTCTTCTTTTCTCTGGGTTTTAGCCCTTGAGCAACGACAATTTAACGAAGGATAAAACAATTTTTTACTACTGCTAGTGCTACTGCTGCAACTATGAAGTAGAGAGAAAACGATGTAATTCAGTAGTTTGTATACTGCGCTTTAGCTCGTTTGTCAGTAAAAATGGGTATGCATACTGCATATTATGACCAAAGTATAAAATATGGTTGGAGGTTTAACCAGGTTCAGGTTGGGAATTCCCCAAGTGAAATTAAAACTTTGTTGGGCTGTGTGCTAAAAAATAACATTGGTGCCGCACTACTTGCCGCGCGCCTTCTTTCTCCAGGCAGCAATTTTGTTAGCAGCTGCTACTGTGATACTGGTGCTGTGTGTATAATAAAAAGGTAGGAAAAAGGAGAGACTTTTTTAGCAAAGGAAGAATATGTGTGTTACTTTTTAATATTCACACAACAAGCCCATATGCCTGATAAATTTGTATGAGACATAATATAGATACTTTATAGTTATGGAGCGTAGGGGGCAATATGAAAGTACAATCTCATGTTTTTCAATTTCTACCCAACTTCCGACAAACATTATGCGACAAATATGACACCAGCAACCAGGCATCGCAACTGTATGAACTTTTTATAGAGAAAAGTTGCAGAAAATATTGTAATGATTATGGTTGTGGGTTAGCAGGGGAGTACATTTTAAAACTCATTGTCAAAAGATAAAAAGGGATTAAGCAGAGGTTATCGTGTTACACTCGAAAAAAATCTGTTCATTTTCGCAAGAACAATTTTTTATCTTCGTAACAGGCCAGCTGCATATTTGTGTGCCAGAATAGATAGAAATTGCAAATAGCACACAAGATGTTTCACATTCATGCTGATTGCCAAAAAGGGCATACATCCTTAGAAGTTGTTGGAATATTAATTCATCCGCACGAGATGAGAGAAACAGAAACAGGCTTGAAGAAACTCTTTCCTGATTACGCGTATGAATGAACAGCAAGGGTACAAAGTACATGGTACAAAATAACAAGCCCTCTTTGTGATCTCTGAGATCTGTGAGATTGATGCAAAGAGAGATATCTGCTCAAAAAAGCTACATTTTCTGTACATCATGGGCTTGGTTTGTGTGTTATGCCATGAAAATGTCAAATCAACTGGATAAATCACTCAGAGAGTGACATTCTCTTGACTTATTACTGCAGTGATGTGTGTGTGGAGTTTTGCTTTTTAGATTTGTAGCTCTCTGGTTTTTTAACGGGAAAGGGAATTTGACGCAAAATAGAATATTTATCATATATCATACTTTCCCATATCGTCTAAAATAAAATTTGAAATGGCAGCAATATATACAATTTTTAACTACTACACAACCATCTCTCTCATTCATCCTATTTTCTATGTATTGTGCTTTTCTTTTTTCCGAGTCACGCTTGTCTTGTCTCCTTATTTTTGCCTTTGCTGAAACCAGTCCCAAGTTTCAGTTTAGTTGAAAGCAAAAAGGCGAAAGCAGCGAAACTCTAGAAAGATAGAAAACTAGGCTGCTTTCACAACTAGTTTTACTTTTCTCTTTCTCCAGCGTTTTTTGCTCTCTGGATGTTGCAATGGAATGTAATACGCCGACTTTTTTCATTTTGCCTTTTCACAGGAAAAAGCCGCTAGTTCGTGTTGAATTTCTCTTTCCTCTGTATCCACACACATAAGTGTAGGAGTTTTGGAAAATCCCAAAGTAGATAAACTCCAGTAACACGTATAAAACGTCCATAATACATCCACTTCTCCACACTCTCCATATTACAAACACAACAGGATGCTGCTCTGTTGCTGATATTACTCTTTTCCCCGGTATATGTACATGGCCTATATAATGAAAGCGCATATTTCTATCTTCCGAATATTGATCCACCCGAAAATGGAAATGGTGAAAGTAGACTTTCTCTTTTTACGCGATTTTCTCTCTATTTCTCTACTCCCTCACTGTGTACACACTTTCTCTTGGCCAGAGAAAAGCTTGACTAAACGCGTTTTTCGACAAATGTTTGCTACAACAAAAAGCAGCAAAGTAGTTGAATAGCTTTCTGGAAAAAAGTAGGGCTTCTCTACCACCCAACGTGCCTACCTACCGACCATCACTTTTACTTTTACCTCTCTCGCCTACTACTCCTGAAGGATCATCATGATGATCACGATGAGATGAGATGAAGCAAGGGAAAACGCGTCGTACACCACCGGGCATTCATATAAAAAAGTGGGCTAAATTTTGAGATAGATGAACGTGGACTCGACATGGTGGATGTTTAGCCAGAAGGCACACGGCTTTTTCTATGAGACTTTTTCTCTGCGTAATATGTGCGTAGAAGATAGATGGTAGATCCGTAGGGATTCATTCATGAATTAGAAGGGAACATACATAAGGATACTTTCGGGTTGGTTGATGGAACTATACAGCCTGCTTTTTTCCTTTCTTTTCGGTGAACAATAGTGGCACACGTGCGGAAATAAACTAGAAGAGAGTGACTCAATTTAACAAACTTTCTTTTATTACTTTTTTGCGAGGCAAAAGTAAGTAGGCTAAATGATGATGATTACTATACATAACTGTATATATGTTCTGCAATTGAAAGGTTGATGTCTAAATTTTATGTGGTGCTTGCATGAATGAAGGCACTTTCCCCAGGATAAAAGTTATGTTTTTATATCTGCTTATGAAAGTACAGTACACAATTTTTACGATGATTTTTTGATGAATATTCTTTCGTTTGTTACGAATAATGAACCGAACCACATAACATCATCACATTTTGTTATATATTCATTATCGCAACACAAAAAGAAGCTAGCAATAATAGACTCTCAAGATATTTATGGGTTGCGTGCTTAAGTACTTGTGTGATGGCTAAAATGAAGATAAAAAACTAAAAGGTTTCACATCTGCGGGAATATAAATGGACTTGGTGGTTTGGGTCACACAAAAAACGTGTAGAAAATACGAATCTACTTTCTTCTGTGAACTGAATTGGATTTGAGGATGATGTTGATGTAGTGTGCTCACACACGCGACCTACTTTTTTGGTCTACTGGTGAAAGATGGATGGTTTAGTGGAAATGTTTGCTTGGACAAGATGTTCAAGTAGAGATGGTATAATTTTTGTGACAGGTAGGAGTAGGTGCATATTATGGCCTTTGTTAGAGCTTAGATGCAAAAAATATTGCTTAATTAGATTAAAGAACATGTCTTAATGAAATGAAAGTTTGTGCAGTTATGGATAAAATATTAATGAATTGTTGTTCATGTTTGTTTTTCTACAGAGGAAGGCCAAAGGGCAGGATCTGTTTGACAAAGTCTGTGAATTCATCAACCTCATGGAAAAGGACTACTTTGGCCTAAATTTTACAGACCGACATGGCTACACAGTATGGGTGGAGAACGAGAAGAGAATGTCCAAGCAAATCAAAAGTGAGTGCTTGTACATAAATGATAAATGTTTGTAGCTTTTTCATGGGTGGTTGGACAATACCAAGTTATTTATTCATTTTTTTTGTTTAATTTCAGATGAGCCTTGGGAAGTAAACTTCCAGGTAAAATTCTACCCTCCAGAACCTGCTCAGCTACATGAAGATATCACCAGATACCATCTTTGCCTCCAAGTTCGCAACGACATTCTCACTGAAAAGTAAGTAAAGTAAACCACATCCTCCTGGCATGGCATAATTCATAAATAAGTTTGAATAGAAATTAATAGTTTTTCTTGGATTTTCTTTTTAGATTGCCATGTTCCTTTGTGACACACGCCCTACTGGGTTCTTTCCTTGTCCAGTCGGAACTCGGGGACTATGATCCGGACGAACACAGAAGTCATTACCTCAGAGACTTTAAGTTTGCACCTAACCAAACGCCAGAACTAGAGACCAAAGTGATGGAGCTCCATAGGACTCACAAGTAAGTTTTGTGGTGATTCTGTTTACAAATTCATGTATGCAAAAAGTTTGTGATTTCTAAAAGTGTCATTCCATCTTTTATTGCAGAGGTCAGACCCCCGCAGAGGCAGAATTAAATTATCTGGAGAATGCAAAAAAGTTGGCCATGTACGGCGTAAGTCTCCATCCTGCAAAGGACTCTGACGGTTTGGATATAAAGCTTGGAGTGTGTGCCAGCGGACTAACGGTATACAGAGACAGACTAAGGATCAATCGTTTTGCGTGGCCGAAAATTCTCAAAATCTCGTACAAGAGACAGCATTTCTACATTAAAGTCCGACCTGGAGAGTTTGAACAGTATGAGCCCACGGTGGTGTTCAAACTGACAAACAGAAGGGCAGCCAAACTTTGCTGGAAAACTTGCGTGGAACATCACACCTTTTTCAGGTTAATGGCCCCTGAACAACCCACAAAATCCGGATTCTTCCCCCGATTTGGTTCTAAATTCCGCTATTCTGGAAGGACATTCTATGAAACGAAAAATGCTACAATTGATCGCGTTGCTCCCAAGTTTGAACGAAGTCTTAGTGGAAGAAATATCACATCACGAAGCATGGATGGTACATAATAACAGTTTCACAAAGCTTTTAATGGCATCCGTTTTCTTTTGTTCAAAATTACACGTTTGTGTATATTTTCTTATAGCTTTGGGTGCAAGACATAGTTCAATGGAAGATCTTGAAGCTGGAAAACGTCCCCAGGCAGCAGACCAAGTACCTTCTGGAACAACCACGCCCGATCCCCTAAAAGAGGATAAAAAGAAGGACAAAGTGAGTTTATCCCTGACATTTCCCACTTTTCTAAATTGTTTCATGAACCGTTGTTTCATTTCAAACTGTTGTATTGTTTCAGCAGCAAAAAAAAGCTATATATTGTACGTACGTTTTTAAAAAACATGTAGATTTTAGATGTGACACCCTTTTTTAGCCCTTTTTGGCGTTTATTATAATAGCTGTGTAGACGCAATGCAAAAAATCTCTCCCGGTGAAATAACACTGGTGGTATATCTTTATATATTTTTTAAATAATGGTTTTATATACAGTCTAGTCAGAAGGGAATGGCATTTTTTCACAAACTGCTAACTTTAAACTTAACACTTAACAGTTACATTACAAAAATCACCACAAAACCATTATTGTTTTTTAATACTACACAAAGCACACAGCAGCACTAACACGCTTTTTTAGAAAAAAAGGGACAAAATATGGGTGTAGCGTGGGGCTAGCTTTTTTCACTAGACTTATTTTTACGTATAACCACACACAAAAAAAGGAACAAAGAACTTCATTTTTGATAATGTTCACACGGTACAGTACATGCAGAAAAAGAATGCATCAAATTTTTCTAGAGACTAATAAAATTACTAAATATTGGTCAGTGGCAGTTTTATTGTAGTTTGTTGGTGCACAAGAAAAAAAGTATGACACCCGCTGGAACATGATAACTACAATATTTTTTTGTTCAATGTCAATTTGTCATATTTGTCGAGTGTCTTTTAAATGTCTGTTGTTGTTGTATTATTGACTCTGATAATTATTGTGTCAAAAGTCTGTCTCTGTGATCAAGTCTTTATGTTTTTTACTAATCATAAAAATGATGGCTACTATGCTACCTATAGTTGGAACAGTATGGTTCGATGGAAGGCTCAACAAGTAGTTCGGATGAAGGCGAGTACGAGACAAAAGATGAAGATTCCCTGGCAGAGGAGGTCAAACAGTCAGGCTCATCAGAAGCAACTGCTGATGAGAGAAGGGATCTAGTAAGGGCGAAGGTACGCTCTTTGCCTGAACTAGCTTCCTCCACACTTCTCGCTTGTCTCAATGATTTGAACAGTTTGAGTCAGTGTGAAAAACCCTCCTCTGGTGAGGGGGTCACTCCCTCCTCCGTTGCTCTTTTTAGTCACCGTCATAATTCCTATGCACTTCAGCTAGCTTTTCGCTCTCGCAAATCCATTTGTGTCGAGACCACGGAGTTTTTACAGGTATAAAAATTCTCTTTTTGGAAAGTAACGACAAAAAAGAAAAACGACAAAGTAAAAGCAGATCTCAGCTATCGCTGTGTAATTTGATATTGATATCTGTAATAATATATTTTTTGAAAAGTATACAAAAATCTTTAAATATTTCATTTTTTTCTCAGCAGATATAATATTCTCTAGTTTTTGAAAACTGTCGTTATAAACACGTGTCGTGAGTCCGTTGGTCGACATATTTTTTCTCCTCCACAAAAGTACCAAGTTAAACTGTAAACGGTTCGCAGAAAAACAAATGACCTTAATGCGTTTACAGTCTCTCGCTTCTTTTAAGTTGCGTCATTTTTCATAGAAAGCTTATCAAAATATGATTTGTTTGGTTTGATCCTATTCCCTTCCCCCTCTGTGTCTGTTGTACTTGTACTTCAAACTTTATTGTAGTTGTATATCAAGTGTGTGGTGAAAATTATATATTGAGTGTGTGACAAATATACTATTTGCGTATACGTAATTTATATATATCTACCTGTAATTTGTTTGGGTGCTTTTCAGCTTGAAATAACAGTGCATGATAAATGAAAAAAACTCTGGTTTTTATTTTTGAGTTGGTAAAGCATAAAATTAATTTGATGATTTTCATAAAGAAAACAATATTATGTAATGTAGACTGCTAAGTAAAAATTTTGATTTTGTACAAGGGTTGTCGCTAAAATGACAAGTTAAGAATACGATTGTTTAACCACTTTGATGTATGCACTTTTACAGAAGCCCATCGGTGGAGTTGCCGTATTGCCTCCAATCAACTTTGCAAAGGAGCCAAAGAGGGAGACGCCAACGAAGGGTATTGCGGAAGAGATTCTGGAGCGAACGCCAACCCAACTGCCTCCAGAAAAGAAAAAGAGGAAAGAAAAGGAGCCGGTGGCATTGACTGCAGATATGACAAATGGTTCTTCGGATGTAACTCCACAAAAGAAAAAGGTAGCGTATGATACAGTAACTTTTCAAGTTTTTCATAGAGTTACGAACTTTGTTGCAGGCTGCATAAGCTTCGAAATAAAAAGACATAAAGAGGTAACCTTTAGAAGAGTTTATCTGTGTCGTCCGTTTTTTTGTCTGATGGTTCATAATCCTTTTTTATATTGCACGGCTAAACCTAAAGAATTAATTAGGCTTGCTAAAAAAAAGAAAACGTAACGTAACGAATTCGCTTTTTATTATAATAATGTATTAGTTATGTTTGATTTTGTTGGGCTATATATTTTATTCTCTGTTATGTTTTTGCATGCACACAACTTTTTTGGTTTCAATTTTTTTTATTAGACTGGTGGATTATTCAGTGGCGGCTTCTTTGGTAGAAAGCAGGCAGTAAATGGTAATACCAGTGGGGCCACTGATGGGTCAGACTCACCAGTGAGCCCAGACAGAACGCTTAGTCCTTTGAGCTCCCCCTCTGTCGCTGATCAAGACAGAAGTATTGGGTCACCCGGTGGCCAAATGGAGTACACCAAAGAATATGAGTACGACGAGAAGCTTATTGATGACGGAAGAAAAGGAGGTCGTATTCCGGGAGGAGCATTTAGCTACGAGAAAAGCCAGAGTCCCACAAGCGACTCTATATCCAGTCCCGAGTCGTACGATAAATCACCAGGCATTAGAAAAGCAAAGGGCCGGGCATTTAACTATGCACCGGGAGACTTGGAAAGAGTTGCTGAAGAAGCAGACAAGCGGAAAAAGGCTTTGCAGGAAATGGCACTTGCTGGCAGTGGTACTACTGCTGCTGGGGACGATGATGGAGGCACAAATATTGACGATCCTCCAGTTCAAACGTCCACTCCAGCCAGTACATTTATTACTACACCAGAAAAAGACAAGGGTTTTGATGTGGAAAACTTTGGAAATGAAAATAAATTCCTGTCAGATTCCATTAGACAGCAACAGCAACAACTTAATCCAAACTTAAGTCCCACTCAAAGGCTGCAACAAGAGCAGCGAACACCATCCCCGCACTTGTATGCTCCAAGGCCGTGGAGTGCAGCAAGCTCTGTGTCTGGCAGCAGTTACAGGCCAGGGGACACTAGCTCCAGTATTTACAACCGGGGAGACTCTGGTGGCGCCATATCTCCAGGGAGTGGAGATGGCAGGAAAACTCCAACCAAGGGAAGAATATCCTCGTCCATTTTCGCCCAACCGGGCTATACCACGAGCTTCCTAAACAAGCCAGTATCGCCAAGCAGTGGTTCCGAGAGTGGAATTGGCTATCAGAATAAAATGTTCCAAGAGTCGCCCACTTCCCGACCCCTGTCTACTTCCACTCCACTGAATACTAACAGAGGAGCCCCTCCGCCAGTACCACGAGCAACTGACTCGTTTTCTTATGCCACTCCCGTACGTCCATTCCAACAGCAGTCGGAGAGTATGATTACTCATCCAGGAACAGTAAACTCGCAAGTGCAGAGTCCGTCCATTAATATTGCCGAAGGAGATGTTTCCGCTTCTTCTGCTCAGCCTACAGACCAAAGCGTGTCATCCTCAGAATCGGATGACGATACAAGTCTGCACAGCTCCTCCAGCTCGGATTATGAGGAGAACAAAGTGCCAAGCACGGAAGAATTGCAAGAGCCTTCTGCTGATCTCCGTCGTCGCGGAAGTAGCAGAAGGAAGAAGGGCAAGAAAGGTAGCTTTAACAAAGGATCCCTATCCTCCACTCCGCAGATAGCCGGTGTGACCCCAAAGATTGTGAAAACCACCACAAAACAAACTGTGGTCAAAGATGCGGGAGGTATTCGTCAAGATGTGCATGAACGCGTAGAAGACTTGACTCCCGGCGGTAGTGGTGCTGTCACACTATCTTCCACCACAAATCAGGTCGGTTTTTTATGATTTGCGAGGAAGGTTTGAGAAGAAGTTTCTTTTTCCTTTCTTGACACTTTTTATTATTCGTTTTTTTTTTAATTTTGCGATTGAATGACAAAGAGTTCGTTATAACCCTACTAGGGCATGTTGAGAAAAGTAATAATATTGCGAGAATGAACTATGCTTTTATAATATAGAATGTTGTTGATGTTGATGGCTAACTTTTGATGCAATTTAGTAAAGATTTAGTTTGATTTAGCAAGTTTGTTGGTTATCCCCGCTAATAAAAATCGTATAGGCTGAAGCTCAGGAAGGTTCAGGTGACTCCGAAACTCCAAGAATACAGGCAACTCAAGTGAAAACGCGGATGGCTACGTCAGTAGAGGACAAGGAAAAGAATGCTACGACAAGTCAGGTAAAAGTTGGGCTGATTTTTTTGGGGTGATGGTGCTGTGATATGATTTGGGGATGATTTTTAAAATATTTTTCTGCATGCTAATGCATGTCTTTATTTTTTTGGAAAATAATGCATGGCAAATGCTGCGGAGCAAAATATTTTTGAAAATTGAATTTTGTAAATAAGAATTCCAGTGTTTTTTGGTTGGTTTTTATTTTGCACTTATCCCTTTTTACCTGAATTTATATGCCTTGTTTAGATTGAGGAAAAAACTTTTACTCATACCACCTCAACTTCTGCGAATCGGACGGAACAAACGGTTGTGACGCAGGAGGTGCGTGCAACCGCCACGGTTTTGACTACGGATCAAGGAGTAAGTACATTAACAAACAAAATACCTCTACCTGCCGTTGTTACGAATGGTTTTTCTATATTTCTCGGTGATGGTTGATACTATATCATTCTTCTAATTGCACGCTTCTATTAATCTCTTTTGTAAATAATAAACTCACTAAAAATGCCAACAACGATGCATGCAGAGTGATAGTGACGCTTCTTCAAGCAGACGCTACAATAATAGTCGCTACCGCTATGACAAAGACAGCAATGAAGGAACTTTGGTGGATGATATCCCTTTGAAAATGACAAATGGGGTAAATAATGTAGATATTTAAAAATCAGACTTGGATTGTTGTACAGTTGACGTTGACGTGCTCTGTCTTTTAACTGCAGTTTGTAGTTTTGTATTTCTGTATATATCTGTGTGTGGCTTTCTGTCGAGTTTACTTGTAAATGGTGATTGTATGATGTTGAATGTTGATTGTAATAACATTTTTGGCAACTTTACTTAATGAATGATTTTGTTTGTGTTTAGCAAAATGTGGTTAGTTCAGTTGGCGAGCCACCAATCGTCAAGACGGAGAGTGTCAAGTATGACCCATCAACGTATTCGCCAGGAGCACAGGCTCATCCAACAACTCACGTACCTGTTGTACAAACTGAAACTCGAAAGGTAGCTAAAGCCAAGACGAACTCAATTATTTTATCCGTTTTTTATTTTCAGTTTTTTTGTTAAGTCAACGGTTTGCACAAAAATTTTATTTGCACCAGGTTGCTGTCCAATCGGATGATGGTTCATATGTGGCATCTGGTGAAATTGTAAGCTCTCAGACGATCAGCTCGAAAGTGCGAACCGTTGAAACAGTAACGGTAAGCCAAAATGCATGCTTAATTTTGGCAACTTCGTTATAAGTAATTGTACTTTGTTCTGGGATATTTGGTTATTAATGTACCATTTATTTGTTTGATTTATTAATTTTAGTACAAAACGGAAAAGGATGGCGTGGTTGAGACTAGAGTGGAGCAGAAAATCACCATTCAATCCGATGGGGATCCTATTGACCACGACAAAGCACTCGCTGAAGCAATCCAAGAGGCAGCTGCCATGAATCCTGAAATGACTGTAGAGAAAATCGAAATCCAGCAACAGACAACACAGTAAAAGTTACTTTCTGTCTCTTTAGCCGCTAAGTACATTCCTCTTCAATCAACTACTTACTACTATACAACGGCCCCACACAACAATTCAACGATGATTTTTTGCTGTAAAGAAACGATGATAATATTGTGAGGTTCATGGAACAAGAGAAAACCCAAGTCTCAGTCTCAATCATTAATTTTTAAGTGTCTATCTCGTCTTCTCTATTTATACAAAGTGTATAGCTGACAGAAAAACTTGAGTTTTTTGTTATACTAATAATTAAAAAGGTAGCTTATTATGATCATGATGACACACTTCTCTAATAACATGTTTGTTTAGCTTTAAGTATAAAAAATCGTTGTTTAGGTGTGTACAATCCAAGAGTGCGAATGTAAATTGAATGAGTGAGTGAACTACTACTATTAAGGAATTAGGTATACAACTTATTACGAAACGCCGTTATACAGCCTTAACGCGATATTAAAGTTTACAAGATTGTTAGTCTTAATTTCTCTTGCTATGTGAAACATAGCTGTGCCCCCGAGAATGCCAGTAAAACTTGTACATAAAAAATTGTGTGTAAGAGCAAGCTAATAAGTTCATTACGGACATCGTCTTTCTGAAGGGGTATGATGATACATGATCAACGATCAACATGAGAAAAAATGCTTTAAGGACGAAACTTGAGAACTTTAGGACTACTAAAATACTATAGATAATTATTGAAAATTTCACATGACGGATATTGGATATTATATTAAAAATCGGATATAACTGTAGGCGTTTTGCTCAAAAACAAGAAGAAAACATGTTTTACGAAAAAAACTTTTACTCTATATGCGACTGTTATTTACAATGATGATATGTAAGTTACATATAATTATAATTTACTTCTGACCATCTTTGATCAAAGTACGTAAAACTGTTTCCCCTTAAGTACTCTATAAAGTGCTGCTGCTACGTATATTTCTAGGCATTAGTATCACACAACGCTTACAAATAGTGTGATTAATGTGATTCTCATCAGCTCTCTTTTCCCTTCAATTATCTTGCCACCACCTTAATCCAGTTCTGACCATGATGATAATGACTAGATTTTTAGTTCTGACTTGTCCTTGCAGAAAAAAAGTGTGAAGTGTGTGTGATAGTGCAAATGGAACTTATAATAACTTAAAATAACCAAATTATATAGCAGTGTTTGAAATAATATCTACATAATAATGCTACTACAATAGCAATATAGCTGGAAAAAAGATGGTAGAATAGTTTAAAATGTACGGGAAAAGTTGTGGTTGTGTCAAAAAATCTAAAAAGTTGTGTTTAGTTTCACGTTTTTTCCTCCTTCTATAAAAAAGGTTAGTGGTTTATAGGCTTTTTACGTTTAAATCTCTTTGCAATAACTTGCACGTAATTATTTTTTACATTCCGAAATGATCAGCAAAGCATAATATGAAAATCCAGCTTGTGTTCCTGATTTTTAAGGCTGCTCTCTGATTAACATGGACTTACACATTGGGTTGGGAAAAGTATATTGAGATTGAGTTTTTTGTCGGAGAAATTCAAGTCGGTTTGAAAAATGGATCTATGCACCTTCTTAAATAATATGCATATTATACTCTGATACAACTTTATATAGGCTTATAAAATGATTATGCAATAATTAACAGAAAAGAACAAAATAAAAAATGTTTCCGTACTCTCTGTAATAATATCTTACAATATCTTGCCAAAATATTTAAAAAAAGTAATTCAGTGAATGTGTAACCTTTAAGATTTCCGGTTTGTATGTGTGTGCATGGCCATGAGGCTTTTTACATTTCATACAGAGAAATTTTAATATGTTTATTTATTATTATGTGTATGATTGATGATTGTTAGCAGTGTGTGGAGATGAGAATGCTCTCTAAAAATGTTTGCCTTTTTATTTTAGATTACGTTGTATGATGTATGCTCTGAGTACTAGAGACAAAGTGAAAATCTATCCGGTGTATTGATAATTTAATCTTGAGAAAATGATAATGAAAGAAAAAAAATACACTTCATGCTTATGTAAAGTACGAGATATAATAAATTATAAAGAATATTATACATAAGTGATGCAAAAAGATAAATAATTGATAATAATAATAAATGGTTCCAGAAACTCGTAAAATGTATCATGTTGTTTTTATCTTTATTTCATAAGAGTAACAATTAATCTCTAAAATTGTTATCAAGGTATAAAATCATCTATTCAGTAAAAACGCTATCTAGTAATAATTTAATCGATTGTTATAATGTCTTCTTCCCGAGGTTCTGGTCTTTCGGGAGTGGGTAACACTTGAATACTCTGTCTGTCTGATAGCCAACTTGACACTCTTTGACTTAAGAGTACATTTGTTATGATTGGCTTTTGCTCCACTTCCTCCTCATCAGTGTCCAATAATTCAATAGTACTGTTGGAAGCGTTCCTTTCTTCAAACCACTTATTCAATCTTCTGGCAATATCTACCTCTGCTGGTTCTGTCTTGATAACAACTTCTGGTTGTTTCTCGGGGATGGTAACTTCATTTGCAGGAACTTGTGATGCCTTTGGCAACATAACCGTGGAATCTGATTCGCAGCTTGCTTCATTCTGTACTATTGGTGGTGAAAGCAGTGGTGGTTGAATTTGTGGCGACATTAGTTCTCCTTTAAGCGGAATTCGCTGTGAAACTACTTTGTTCACTTGCGCACTTTCCTCATGATAATGTTGTTGCTGATCAACTACATTGTCAGTCTCAGGTTGAGATTCTACCGGCGCAGGAGATTGATTGTCATCCTCTTTCCTCTTCTTTTTAGCTGGTTCACTTTCGAGATCATTTTCCTTCTTTCTACGCTTCTTCTTTTTCTTCCTTCTTTCTCCTTCACCTAGGAAAACATCATCGCTATCAAGCTGCCTCTGTCTCACCCTTTCCGCCAAACTGGAAACGGTAGGTCCATCCCCATTCATTGCATCTTGTTGATTATAATGAGTTCCATTGCTTGCATTACTGTTCTCGTTCCCATTCTCTGAGGATTCCGGGAGAGATGAACTTTCACTTTCGTTTCCTGTGTGAGTCTGCATGTGCGCTACTAAATCAGTAACCTTTAGCTGGCACAATGAGCACTCTTGAAGATTTTCTGTTTGTCGTTTCTTTGCATCTTTGTTCAGTTTATGTTGGTTTACATGTTCATTAAATTCACCTACAGATCTGAACGTTTTGTGTTCTTTACATTCCTCGCAATACTTGCGAGAAATTTTAAACTTTAAATGGATAATAGCCTTGTGTTTATCATAGCTATCCTTATTCTGAAATACTCGTTCACACTCATTACAACTAAGAATGTCCGGGTCATGACTTTGAACGAGATGGGTATGGAGGGCGAGAAACGAATGAAAAGGCAGGGAACAGATATTGCATATATAATCTTGGCTTTTCTCAGCCTCTGTTGGAATTTCTTCTTGATTTGTAATTGTTTCAGTCTCATTAACTGCTGCATTGTCTTCTGGAGAAGTTGCGGTTGATGATTTGTTATTACATCTGAGGGAATGTTGTCGCAAAGTGTAACTCGAAGAAAAACTAGCGTCGCACTTTAAACATTTCAAACTTGCTTGCGTGTCCAAATGAGAGTAGAAGTGAGTTAGATAGCTCATAAAATTTGTCGTTACGTTGGAGCATCGGGGACACTTGACGTCTTTGAAAGTGGATGAGCCTTCGTCGCTGTGACTTTTTAGCTCGTGTGTGGCCAAAGCTTTAGGATTTTTGCAGACGATGCCACAGAAAGAACAGGGATGACTGAGATGAAACTGACTATGAAATTGGAGCTGTTCGACAGAATGAAACTTTTTTCTGCAATTTTCAAAATCACATTCATGACTTCGTTTCATGTATTTCTTTCGCTTTTTAGCCTCATCATTGGTAGTTAAAACAGGCATGTTTTCTTCAGTAATCTTGGTAGGTTCATCAGTTGGTTTGGACAAAAGCGGAAGACTGGGGTGGGCCGTTTTTCGGTGTGCTATTAAAAGATCCATGGCCAGGAACTTTGTTCCGCAGTCTTTTTCTGGGCATATATAGGTGAGCTTTTTTATCTTTACTCCACCGGAGGCTGTTGACGATGTTGATGCAGTAGCTGCAGTTGGAGTCTTCACAGGTACGGGTGGGTGCGTTGCACAGTGCTCCTTGTATTTTTCTCGAGAAAAATATTTCTTACTGCATGTTCTGCAGGTGAATACTCTGCGCATCACCTTGAACTCTTTGGTGGGGGCATCGTTTACACTGCATGCAGCAGCACCCGAGGTGGGTAGGAAAGGGAAAGATTGTGGATTGATTTCTTCTTGAGACCTCATGGAGAATGGAGAAGACACGCCACTATCTTCCGCGAGAGATTCTCGACGTTCCTCTCTATATAATAAAAACCAACAAAGCTACAGTTAGCAAAATAGAAGGTATTTGCTAAGGGTCATGTGCATTATGTAGAAAATCGGCTTACTTTAAGATTCCAGAAGGTTCATTGAACCGAGCTGTGTATTGCTGGCACGCTGAATGTGATAACCGCTTGAGTTTTAGCATCGGAGGTAAAACCTTCAATTTGGCAGCTGCAAAATAACAAAGAGAAACAACTTTATAAAAACTGCAATAAAACACACATATTATTATAAAGTTAATGCACAACACAAATCTTGAATTCTTATCATTCAAGTAGCTATTACCTTTGGCGATTGTATTTCCTCGGAACTTGTCCAGCAACTTGAACATTTGCTGAGAATCCGTACCATCCTCTGTCCATTTGGCTGCCAATATGGTTTTACTCTCTGTGGAATCGCTGTCACGGTTCGTTACCACCATGTGTCGCTCAATTTCATTCATTAAAGAGTTTAGATTTAGTTTCATGATATCCAATTGAAAAACTAAATCACAAAAGGATTTTGCCATAGGATAGCATCTTGAACAAAATCCACCGTTGATTAGATCTTCCCAGCGTTTTGAAATCGTCTGGGGAGTGGAGTCAATGGTTTCATCTAAAATTACTGTCAATTTGGCCAAAGGTAGATTCAACTGTCTACCTAGCAGCTTTATAAAAAGTTTTCCCAAATTTTCATCTGGACAGTCTTGGAATGATGAGTTTTTCTGGGTATCATTTTGCCCCAAAAGACTTCCATTTCCAACGGAAGCTCTGTCACGGTAGCATAATAGACAGTGGCCCTTGAGATCCACCAAGTTGTCAGTCCGTGGATCCATCATCTTGACTTAAATTTATATAACAGACTTTCAAAATCTCGGAGGGTATTGGTAATATCAAATGAACACCATGTTTGACACAAGTCTCACAGGAGACTAGAGTTTTATTAAGTTCAAAAGCCAAACCACAGAACACTTTTAAAAACAATTTTGTGACTCTACACACTAATCAATCAAACTAAAAATCCACAAATCTATAAATTAATTCATTGCAGTAACGTCCTCTAAAATGCGTGCCATCCACAAAACCTCGCTAATAATTTCCATACACTGTACTCGAGCTCATTTGCGGTTGTTGTACATTATCTCGAGCTCGAGCGGGCAAAAGGAAGCGTTGACGGATAGGACAAGACGCTGAACGCTGCAAGAAACAAGATTATTCCAATATTGCATGTAAACTTTGCGAATACGAACACACACGGTACAGTACAGTACAACGCGACAAGTCTTTAAACTGAAATAGTGTTCAAGGTTTTCATGTCTTTATTCTCTTCCCTGCTAAAATGCTACGCACTAAACAGTGTAATTTAACAATTAAAATGTCTAATGTCAAGAGAAAACGAAACTTTATACTATTTTTGTGATAAGATGTGATTTTATATGAACACGTACCGATTATTCCGATACAATGGCTGAATTAAACCAATATTTGCAACAAATTAGCACATTGTAGATAACATGTAAAGGTGTAATGTAGGATAACATGTGCCAGATATATTGTATATACGCATATAAAATCAGCAATAAAAGCCTGAATGTCTGTAGTTTGTGGCTGACAAACAATAGGTGATTTAGTAGTGTAAAGATAATGAACACAAAAAGACACGAGATAAAAACTGACTGTTGTATGCACAATGCCCAAGATCCAAGCACACAAAAACTCGAGTAGCAATGAACTAAGAAAAGTAAGACCTGTCTTCTTTCTAACTGACTATATTAGCCCTATACAGTACGATGAACACTAGTCTGCTTGATCACCATCTCACAAATACGAACACTAATGAACACAGCAAAGTAGAGATGACCATGTAAAGATGAGAGAAGAAAATGCAAAGGAAAAAGTTTCTCTTATTTTATGGTTATGGTATCATCAGATACGACTTTATAACTTTGTATTTAGCTTGCAATGTAATAAAAGCATGTAGTGCAGTTCATTTGAAAACTGCGTACTGCATTTAATATGCGTAGAAATAAAAGTGTGAAACAAACTCGAGAAGAGAACAATATTTTGCCTTGCAAGCACACACAATACAATTGTACTCAAACAGACCTAACCTAACCTCTGTTACTCTTGTGCAGGTTTGCCTATGCTCGATATCCGATCTGATGTACATTCACGTGTGGGTTTGAAAGACTAGGGGAATGTTTTTGGGCCATCGAGCCCAAAAGAAGTACCGTGAGTCCGTGAATGTTGGTGAAGAGTCAGTGGCAACAGTGGCAAGATATTATATGCTGCATTACTTATCTCTGGCTTTGGTGGACGGTGGAGGGATCTTTTTTTTTCCTCTGCCGTTTTCTGCCACCCGAATTCTACACCCTACCAATGTACGACACGTAGAATAGCAAAAGCAAACCCCTATTTTCTACTACTTGGGCTCTATACAATTTGCCCGTGTCAATTTCAATGTTTAGAACTATGCTTCAATACAAGTTCGGTGGTTGCGATAAATTTTAACTGACTCAAATCAGCTTTTTCACTCGCCTAAACACATTCTCTCTAACGAACTAATTCACTGTTGCTTGCAGTTTATCATAGCTATTAATCTCCTTTATAGTTGGAGTCTGGTATTTTTATGCTTGGTGTAGAGTACGAAATATCGACATAAAAATATTCTTCGCTAATATTCTTTCGGAGCAGCAACGCTATATTATTTATGAAGCAAGGACAAAATGCTACGTTTGCGTTACAATTCTGCCAGTCTTGGTTGATGGAATGTGTAATGTCTGAAACTGAACTTTGCGTCGGAAATAATGTAACAGAAAATGGATGGACAATGTGTATTGCGTCAATTCTTATATCTAGTAACTTTTTTACAGGCAAATGACTATACATGTAAAAAGCAAAGACATTATAGTCCTACATTCTATGCTGCTTCCTGCTTAGGGGCAACATGAAACACTTCTTCGAGAAACTAAATAGTTATCAATTTATCAATCAACCTTGTCAATGTTTCACAAAATGGTAAAATTGGGACTTTAGTTTAGTTCATCACAGTAACAAACGTTTGGGATCATTTTCATCTATCATGACAATTTGATACCAATAAAGGGTTTTTTTTCTTTCTTAGCAGTCAGTTTTTGAGCATTACATAAATGTACATAATATACCACGGAATTTTAATCCTCTCCGACTGCATTTGCAAATACTTTACAAGGGAAGACATTAAATGAAAAATCTGAAGTTAAAAAGACGCAATAGATGATAGAGACAGATCCAAACAGCAAAGCTACATCATGGTTTTAAGCTCTAAAAGTCATTACGAGATTGGTTTCTTCCACTGTCTTGCGACTAGTAGTCGGAGAGTGTTGCGCATTATTCACATTTCAACTGTGTCTATCTCTTGACATATACGATGAGTCCTATTCAATATATTATGAAATGAAAGACTGTTCTGGAGTGGCAACAGCCAGCTTACTTCCGAAGAGAACCATTAAATAAATTACTTTGGAAATGGAAGAGATGCTCATTCCCAAAATCCCAGTTCGCAACTCTACATAGCTTGTTTGCCGAGTGAGTATACTAAAACATTATGCGCCTACAAGACAAAGAAAGAAGATTAGTTTAAAAAATCATTAACAAGCAAACCCGCGTAATGCCTGTTCTATTATCAAGACAGTAGTTCAATTACATTTCCGGTTTTAAATGAAAGCAGTCTTGTTTCCATTTCGATGATGTTTGCCTAGCTAATATTTATATTTCCCTTGTGAATTTTGCCTGTCATGTCATCATTCTCCTTCAACTTTTGTACGTATGTACCTTACCCTATCCAATAGTTTCCTTTCTCTTACATCAAATCTTCAAGGTATTTTGGGTTACACAGTGTAACTTACACTGTTTCACTAATATAAAAACCTTGCTTTGTTCTCAATGCTTTCAAGGATACTTTAACTAGATAGATAAAATCATGAAATATAAAAACTTGACCACAAATATTATGCCGATAACACTTGGAAGGAAATCATAAAAGTGAGACATGACATGACACAAGAAAATAATTCGGTTGGCGGACATGAATTTGTCGTACAATAATACAATTCGTTTTCTTGCCACCAAAGACCAAGAATTCCAATCGATTTTGGGAAACGCGTAAAAAGTAATGTTCTTTTGTTTTCCACACAATTAAACTATGGGCTAGACAGTTTTTATTCCTTACATTTTATGTCATTATCGATTGGATCATGAAGCAACATGTTAGCTTCAACATAATTAAGTTACGCGTTTGTCTGACTCTGGCAGAACATGAACAATGATACTATGTTATATTACCGCTGACATATTACGAGTTTTGCGTTTCAGAAATGTTAAATATTCATGAGCTGTTGCTCTTATTATGCTTGAAACGAGCCATGTTACTATCTTGCATGAATCCAAAAATACTGCTTCCCCCTTTTCACAAAGGCATGCATAGTTCCAACATCCTACTGTTTTGATGTGTTCAACATTGTTGAGCTCGGTTTGGTTCTCCGTGGTTTCCAAACATGCTTGTTTCTGATAAAAACCGAGATAAGAATACTGTTATCGATTTCCTTAAAATCTCAATACTTGAAAAGGACTGGAAAACAAGCATAACGTTTCTTCGAGCAATATTTCTGCTTTTCATAATATGAAAATGTTTATAAGATATAAGTCAAAGCCTTGAGATTATCGGATTATGGGTTACTAATACTTCATATTTAGATCATCGACTAGTGTATTATCACCGTTCTAGTCTTATTGGTCTGTGTAAGTTGTCTTGTTGATCCGAGATTTGACATCATAATATACGATGCTTATAAAATATATGATAAAATCAATCGTCTTGTTTTAAAACATGCTCATTATGCTTCTTTTCCTTTTCACATTTTTTATATACGCAATTGGTCTCATATATCTTGCAATCATGTTTAACCTTTTGCCCCAGACAAATTTACGAGTAAAGTTGGTTAAAATTCTAAATAAATTGCCTATCTAAATATATCGGCAAACACAGGATTTCCACATTTTCCAATAAGTTTCATACAAAGCTTGTTGCTGATCGACTATCATTTTTATCTTTAAAATTTCATGGGTGATTTGTAATGCGTATTTCTTTCACGCGGTGTAGTGGCAGTTCCTTCAAACTGATATGCGTGTACATAAAGGGTTTTTCACCCGTTCTTAGAAACCGTTTAACAGTCAGTTTTCAATTGCGACAGATAACCACATTGCAAGATATTATATATGATTGAGACATATGTAACCGGTTATCTTACAAGTTGTGAACCTATATCTATCGTTGTAAATAGCATACATGTATATAGCTAGTTACACCTAGTTGATACATTACCCGTCTATCAAATCAAATGGAGTTACTTAAAAAATCTCTGTGGCCTTTTAAACCAAAACGAATTATATCTTATCTCATAATATGCCTGTGCATTGCATTATTAATAGCAACAAGACAGACAATCATAATCATAAAAGCTTTTGGTTATACCGTCTTTCCAACGGAATATTGTTTGTATTGAATATCACCTTCCTACCAAAATGCCTATGAAAGAATGCTACAACCACTGACTGACAGTCACAAACAAAGTAGGGAAATTACACGTGTGCTTCTAGGATTGGTTCTTGGAAGTGGCAGAAGAAGCAACTTGTTCATCACATCCTAAAACAACTAAACTGCTGCCTGAGCTATTAGTTACCGACCTTATTGTCCTTTTGAGAATTTGTCGGTTTCCTTACTTCATTTCGTCTCTTTCCATGCATTTTGACAAGACAACGAGAAACCGAAGTGTATGATTTTTAAAGCACTAGCATTTTACTTGATTTGTTGGAGCATAAGAACTATTTCCAAGTTTGCATATAACAAGGCATATTAATATGTTCTATGATAGAACTTCTATCCAAGTAAATGGCGAAAATGATTACCTTTTTTGAAGACGAATGAGAGCAACGCTATTTTATTTCATATCATTAAATATTTTTATGGAGCGAAAGCTATAAATTGCGCAGGAAAAATTCTAGAAAACTTGAACAGACATAATTAGCGCGAGGGAAGTATATTTCTAGTTTAAGCTATTCATTGGGCCTTTTCACATTAAAATCTGTGCGATACTACCTTCATGGTTTTTACAGCCGCATATTTTTAAGAGAATAATGAGATTCGCTCAATTTCCTCTGCTAAATTTAATGATGCTTTTAACTGACTAGTTATATCATGGACGCAAGCTTAAATGGCACGATATATTGATAATAATAAGTCAATGAATAAGTAAGTGTCGGATAACAAAAGGTTTTGAATTTCTCACCTGCTCGTTCAATTTTGTTCCTTGTCTTATCACTCATCAGTTTGAGATTTCTCCGAATTTCACTGTTACGCTGAGTTTTGTCCACACGGTTCACACTTCCATGTATTCTGTCTGCATATTTGAATGCAATCAGCAGTATTTGTACTAGTTAGTTTATTATTTATCGCTGATTCATTTAAACGTGTTCTCATTTGATTTAGCGTGGACACACGGGTCTTCTTTCTTACTTCTTCTTGTGGTTATATTTTCGCTTCCTTTCCTGGTAATGCCGATTCACATGTCCTTGAAATTCGAAAATAGAGTCAAACCGAATCCGCGTTTTGCAGTAAGTGCAAAATTTTATGTATGTTTTACTTGAAGCTTGTGAAGCATGGACAAACGTTTGATGTTTAAGAAAAAACTTTCCATTTTCAAAAGATCTGTCACAATCATTGCAAAACTGAAGGTAAGGAGCATGCGCTCCGACTAGATGGGTTCGAAGTGCCAAGATGGAGTTGCATGATAGTTGACACAGATTGCAAGAATATTTTGACGATGCATTGCGGGTCTTCTGTTGTGCAGCATTTTCCGATTCCTGGTACTGGTCCTGGTGGGAAGATGTTTGAAGGTCGGAATGACTAGCACCGATATGCAGATCCCAAGCATGTTTATCCCGAAATGATTCATTGCAATTTTCAACCTGACACGCAAATGATATTCGTCTGCGTTTCTTTGGTCCTTTGGAGCCACTGCTTGTTGTGGGCTGTGCGGGTTTAGCAAAATTGTATAGGCGAACTTTTGGAAAATCATGAAGTTTTGCAACTAAAAGGAAAATGAATATAATTAGAAGCATGAAATTTCATTTCATTACATTTTTATATCGCCATAATATACTATAATCTTTGCCCCATTTACCTTGTGACAAAATTGAAAATCTCAGATCGCCCAAAAGAGTTGAATTGACTTGGGCAGTTTCCTGCCCCCATTTGGCTTCCAGTAAGGATCTATCCTTGACATAGTTAGTGTCTTGATCCGTAAATTGAACACACTCAGCAAATTCTTCAACACTCAATTTTAGTAGCATATTTCGAAAGTCTGTTTTGAAGCTCAGGTCACATATCAGGTCTGCCAAATCATAGCATTTATCACAAACATTTCCCTTAATGAGGTTCTCCCAACGCTTGGAGCTTGCCGGTGGAATTCCATCATGAAACATATCCGTAAACTTTGACGGAGGCGGTAGCTTGAGGTGCCTGCTAAGGACTTTGATCAGCATTGTGCACATTTCACTTGAAGAAGGGCTCTCCGCATTAATGTCATTTTCTTCTGAATCACTTTCAAAGGTGACTGATGCGTAACCGTAACATAACAAACAAAGGTCCATTGTGGGATCATTCTTAACTAAAGGTCTTTTCTTAGGCTTTGTTTCACAGTGCCCCAATTTGGTATTCCCAGTTTCTACAGTTTGATCATTTTCTGCCAAGTTTCCAAACTGATGGGTATCTCGTTTGAAGCTACTTGCTCCATGATTTTGAAGCTCGTTATTTCCACTTGGAGGAGAGTTTTCAATATCTTCTAGTCCATTCGAAAATATTCTGGAATTAAACAATTATTAATAGTGGAAAATTTACATACTGCAAGGAAATTAAATTGTATCAAGTCACAATTGTCAACTTACTTTTGCCATCTTAAAACATCATACAATGGAGCATTGAGAACGCACTGAGAATCATCAAATTCCGTCCGGGTGAGAATGACCTTGGACAGATCCTTCAATTTGGTAACTACAAATGAACATTTTGTATTATGGGCATTATGGCACAAGTATTAGCACAAAGGTGTAATCTGATTGGAATGGAAAATAGAAATCATATTACCTTGAGCAAGTACAATCTCTTTCAGCTTGTTGACCATCTCAAAAGAATCCCGCAATTCCGGGATTGTGTACTGTGCCTTCCATTTCTCCACCAGCAACTTTTTATCCTCTTGGCCCAAACCACTATTTGCAGCCACAATACAACTTTCCAATTCTACAAACTTGGACTTGAGTTGCAAATTCACCACGTCCACCTCAAAGCTCAGGTTACAGATCTTTTCAGCAAGCACCTTTTCATTGGAGCACAAGTTGGCATTGATAAGGTTTTCCCAGTTCATTGAAATGGCGTGGGATACCTCGTCATCGTCAACATCATATCCCACCTGAATTGTTGCAGGAGGTAGCTTAAGAACTTTTGAAAGCACGGTTATTAGCCGTTTACTCAACTCATTTTGGTTTAACTCATCGGGTATTTCGCTGTAGCAGAGCAAGCAGTGATCCTTGAGATCCACTAAAACTTGACAGCCTGACTTGGCATTCATGTTTCTTTCTGTCACTCTGCAACGTGCCATGCTAATTGGTTATATGGGAAGGTGAAGGTGAAAACTCTTTGTTGCAAAATTTTGCAAGCTACCACCACACTAACAAATCAGAAAGCTTTTAGAGATATCCATCCATGCAATTGTGCATGTGGGAACTTGAACTTATTTTGGTTCTCACAAACAACTGCATACTTACACTCGCTTAAAGTTAGCCCTGGAAATGGAATGTAATTTATTGGAATGTAATCTGTAGAGGCAAAGAGGAACGCAAAATATCAACTGAGCACATGAATTGTCAGTGAACGAGAGACCGATGATGATAGCCAATACCAGAAGATTACGTACTCATGAAGAAGTTGGGTTGGAATGGAAAGTGCTATATTGGCCTTCGCGTATCTCTAGCTTCAGAATGAATGAGGTTTCAAGCTTGCTCGCGACCGAAAGGAGTACATGGAGACAACAGACAGGCTACTCTAACCAACTTGGATCATTCAAGAGATCTCCAAAAAGCGAGCAATGGCAATAAAACTCTTTACATTGCCTATTCTGTGGTACAAATATCTTCATGACTTATGCATAGGCAGATGTACAATGTGCTGCTATTATATATTAATATTACATACCAGTATTGTACAATATGTACCTACTTTTAAACGTTGGTGATTTTCAGGCACATTTTAAGTTCCGTAAATTCCAAACACCCTTTGCTTTTGGGATGATGATGATGATGTAAAGTTGTAATGCAGTATAATACAATGCAAATGCGAGGGTTGATTCTAAAAACGCAAGCAAAAGCACACTAAACGTGAACATAACTTTTGTTGTAAAAATATGCATGTATGCAGACGTCGCAGCATGTTCTTTAACAGCCACCATAAAAATGGGTTTACTAATCCCCAGAATCTATTGATCCGTAAACTACTTTATGCATTAGCAGTTTTCCGGCGACGTATATTGTACAAGAATGACAGGAAGTTTTCCATTTGTAAAAATTTGTCCGTTTCTTTTATGCAGAGGAAACATACAACAACCTGTTAACGTAATGTTCAGTAAAGATTACTGACGGCATCTTTGAATGAGTGGAGAAAACGATGAGTATTCTTGCCAAGAATTTCTGGGTAATAATTGAGGATATAATTAATATTATGTTTATTCTTTTCATTTCATGCACACTGTGTAAATGTTTAATTAAAAGTACCAAAACAATCTTTGGATTGAGCAACGATAGCACATTTAAGCACCACCGATATTGTTCACTTGTGTATGAGAAGGTTAATATTAATTAACCTTCACTCTGTTTTAAGGAAAGAATTTTTCAAATCATTAATTAACACAAAAATAATATTGCTCTTAAACCGTAAAATGATAAAATGAAAATTGAAAAACATAAAAAATATGGCAATTATTTCATCTTACGCAACAGCATGTACCAAAAGTGCGTGAGATGATAATGTAAAAGAAAGTCCCAGAAAAATATGAAGTATATCGCTGTAAGCCTAACTAATGACTAGAAATAAAATACAGTTCTACAACAAACTTGCTGCGTATTTGCATGGCTTTCTGTTTAGTTTCTCCTCGTTTTTGTAAATTTATGCTGGTGTCTGAGTACTGTGGCGGCGAGGGAATCCGAATCGGAGTCTTCTTTCTTTTTTTCTGGCACTTTAAAAGAGCGTCTGCGATCATATCCTCCACTGACTGCACTACCATGATCATCATGTACTACTTCGTCGTGAGGAGCCTCGTTGAAATCTCCATAAGTTATAGTAATTTCTGCTCCAACACCACCTTCATGAGTAGTAGTGTCATCGCCAACGGTGTAACTGACGTCGTGGCCAAAGTCACTTCCTCCTCCGTAGCCTCCTGAGACGCTTTCAATACCAGCGCTAGTGCCTGTGTAACCGCCAACGCTGCTGGTTATGGCCAAACCTCCGTTGCCACCAACTCCTGCACTGGAACTGGAATAACCCCCAGAACTACTTTCAGAAATGCTACTGGCGTATCCACCGGAAGCTGCGTTGCCACCTGAGTATCCACCGGAATTGAGTCCAGCATTGCCATTGGAGTAACCGCCACCGGAACTAACTGCAGCACCGCCACCTGAATATCCCCCGGCATTATTACCACTAGAGTATCCACCCGAGTTAGGTCCAGCGTTGCCACCTGAGTATCCACCACTATTACCCGCAACATTACCAGTGGATGATGAGTAACCAGAGCTATCTGGAACACTGCTACTGGTTAGGTCAGGAGGGGCTCCATACGTTACGCTTGGTCTGTACTCTGCATAAGAAAGAACAAAGCTTAAAATAAGGCTGACGGGGTAACTCAAGAAATTATATTCCAATCAAACTGTAACTGTACCTCGTCCATCACTGGAAATGAATTTCACTATGATATTGTCCTTTCCGTTTGCGCTATTTCCACTGTATCCCCCTGCATTACTTCCATCGTACCCTCCTGAATTTCCCCCGCTATATCCCCCACTGTTGCTTCCGCTTCCACTGTTTGGTGTAGGTGCTCCGTATGTGGCAGGCAAATCTCCTCCAGCAGGAACGCTGTACAAGCCCTCAGAACCCAAAGTAGAATATCCACCGGATACACCTAAATTAAAAATGAACATGATCAGTGAGTAGTTTATTTTGGAAGTGTACTTATTTGAAAGCTTCATTTACCTCCAGGTTCAGCATATCTATTGGATGTTCCAGAATTGCCACTAGGTGCGCTAAGGCTGTTTGAGTTTCCTACTGGGGCATTGTAACTCGAAGAACCTGCATTTGGAGCTGCGTAGCTATTCGAAGGTCCAGAGTTATCTCCTGGAGCTCCATAACTGTTCGATGGACCTGAATTTCCAGTGGGAGCTGCGTAACTGTTCGATGGAGCAGAGTTTCCACCGGGTAATCCATAGTTATTTAAGGGTTCAGACTTTCCTCCAGGAACTCCGTAGCTATCGGCAGGGGCAGAGTTACTCCCTGGAGCTGAATAGCTGTTCGATGGACCTGAGTTTCCTCCTGGAACTCCATAGCTATCTGCAGGGGCAGAGTTACCCCCTGGGGCTGAATAACTGTTTGAGTGACCTGAGTTTCCACCGGGTAATCCATAGTTATTTAAGGGTTCAGACTTTCCTCCAGGAACTCCGTAACTATCTGCAGGGGCAGAGTTACCCCCTGGGGCTGAATAACTGTTCGATGGACCTGAGTTTCCACCGGGTAATCCATAGTTATTTAAGGGTTCAGACTTTCCTCCAGGAACTCCATAGCTATCGGCAGGGGCAGAGTTACCCCCTGGGGCTAAATAACTGTTTGAGGGACCTGAATTTCCTCCTGGAGCAGCGTAGTTCAGTGGACCGGAGTTTGGAGCGCCATAACTATTCGACGGTCCTGAGTTTCCTGTAGGTGGGGCATAGCTATCTGAAGGACCTGAATTTCCGACAGGTGCATCATAGTTGAGTGGACTCGAATAACTATTTGATAGACCAGAATTTCCCGTGGGCGCACCATATGTATTGGAGGGTCCAGAATTCTTTCCTGGAACACCGTAGCTATCGGAAGATCCAGAATTGGCTTCAGGGGCATTGTAGCTGTTGGAAGGTTTCGATTTTCCTTGCGGAGCTGCATACGTATCCGAAACTGGTTCGGCGAGGCGATTATTTCATTATGTTTTTGTTTGTAAGCTTATTGTCTTATGTTTTTATATATCTTATCATAACAATACCTGCATTGTTATCTAGTGGAGGAACGCTAAAATCGCTTCCTCCTGTAAGCGTTGAGTATCCACCTGTCCCTGTACTTTTTTGTGCTACAGTAAATAGGAAGGAATGATGCCAGTTTAGCGAAAAGTGCTTAAAGTGAGATTGAATGCAAGCGTTTGCGGTTGATGCGAAACAGGCACTTAGAATAAAAATGCAAGCTTATGAAAATGGTTAAAAGGTGAATATAACCAAGTGAGGAGTAAACTGGAGTAGTCCCAAACGTCCGAAATTTCCAAAACTGCGATTTCCGTTTCCCAGATTTCCAGACAAAGCAAAAGTAGAGAAAATGGAGTAAAAATAGCAAGTAGAGATATGAAATGAAATTGTTAGCACCAGATATGCAATTTCCGCACACACAGTCACAGAAAGATAAAAACCACACAGACCAAACCATAAAGCAGAAAAACACATAAAAAGCAAGATTTTTAGTTTTTTTAAGAAAATATTTTCCATAGAATAGTAATCATGTATTTCCTCTCAAAACAGAATTTTTTTCAACGCGCTAATACAAACATTCATTATTATGGCATGATATTCGTGGAAAGCTAAAAATGTAAATGAAGATCTATGTTACTGAAACAGGATGAGCTCTTCTGCCTTTGCAATACGCACTCATCATAAAAATATTCTAAACTTATCATCATGTTTCGTATAACCGGTTGCATTGAAAATACTGAACGTAATAGTCGAACACGTAACACATTGCAAGGCAACAATTTGCATCACGTTACTGCTAATTGTAAATGCGTAAACTTACCCCCATAAATGGTGCGAGATTAAATATTAATACAGGTTATCCTAACATGTTTTTGTCCAAAAGCGTTGTTAAAGTGTTTAGTACCCCTTTTTTGAATATTTAGCGACCATACCCACCTGAACCGCCTCCTCCACCGCTGTAGCCTCCCGCGTCTCCTTTTCCACTTGGTGCTCCATAAGAACTAGAAGGTGCTCCATAAGAACTAGACGGTGCTCCGTAGTCCTGAGCTGGAGCAGCAGGTGCTCCATATCCAGCGTCTAAACCTCCTCCACCTCCTTTCCCACCTCCCCCGCTATATCCTCCTGAGCCACCTCCCCCGCTATATCCTCCTGAGCCACCTCCCCCGCTATATCCTCCTGAGCCACCTCCCCCGCTATATCCTCCCGCGTCTCCTTTTCCACTTGGTGCTCCGTAAGCGGCTGGGGCACCATATCCAGCATCGAATCCTCCTCCACCTCCTTTCCCACCGCTTGGAGCTGAATAACTGTCAAATCCCCCGCCTCCTTTTCCAGAACCGCCACCTGGAGCTGAATAACTGTCAAATCCCCCGCCTCCTTTTCCACCATCTCCGCCACCACTAGGTGCGCCATAAGAACTAGAAGGTGCTCCATAAGAACTAGAAGGTGCTCCATAAGAACTAGAAGGTGCTCCATAAGAACTAGAAGGTGCTCCATAAGAACTAGAAGGTGCTCCGTAACTGCTTGAAGGAGCCGCTGGTGCAGAATAACCTACATCGAACCCTCCCCCACCTCCTTTGCCACCTCCCCCACCGCTTGGCGCACCATAACTGCTGACTGGGGCTGGAGCTGAATAACTGTCAAATCCGCCTCCTATTCAGAAAACAGATTAATTATGCTTTGAAAACAAACACCAAAGCTAGTCGAAGGCATTTTCTTACCTCCACCTCCGCTTGGCAATCCATAACTACTTGCCGGACTGCTGTAACTGACTGCTGGAACCCCGTATCCTCCATCAAATCCTCCACCGCCACCGCCACCTATACAACGAAAGAATTAGAAACATTCTTCATGGTTTTCGAGCAAATGCAAAGTTTATAGGCTTATGTACCTCCGTAACCGCCACCTCCCCCCTTTCCTCCTCCGCCACCGCCACCTATACAACAAAAGAATAAGAAACATGTATTAAATCTTCATTGTTTTCGAGCATTGCTCAACAAATGCAAAGCTTATGTACCTCCGTAACCGCCACCACCTCCAAATCCACCTCCCCCTATGTCACCTTTGAATCCACCGCCTCCATAACCGCCACCGCCTGTAAAAAAGCAAACATGAATACACGCGATTAAATCAAGAGTACATTCAAACGCATTTCCGGTATGATCCATCTTTCGTCTGACACCCAGACATCAGATTATTTACGGATGTCTGAGCTAAAATTTGCAATGCATTTTAGCGCAAGCTATCATAAATTCACGAAAAGGATTTGCAAAATAGGACATTTTAGTAGCGATAAAATCAAGATTCGTCCCGGTTTCATACTAACTTATAGGTTAAACGCATCCATTCAGTTGCATAATCGCTGCACGAACATTTTACTCGATAAAATCTAAGAAAACAGTACGTTCCTTTAGAACATCGTTTCTTGTGGTTTGGGTTTTTCACTTTTTCCGTTTTTACCAACTTCCGTCTTAATGACACAGTCATGTAAAATATTGTTGCATAATGCACGCTTATGACACGCCGACGCATTATTGATTACATCAGAAAGAAAATGAAGTTACAAGCAAAGCTGAAAGCTTAATTCGATTTTGTTAACGCTTTTTTCGCTCCGTTCCCATTATGGTCATTTGTCAACAAATAGGGAAATCTTTTGTTTAAAACCCATCATTTATAAGCCATCAGCACCATTTTCATGTTTTTAATGAATTGCAGCAGCACAAGAACTTACACTCTCATTTCCTCATATCTGAACATTAATTCCTTTTTTTGTGACAGGCACACCTTTTTTGCCAGCACGGACAAGTAATTCAATTTCATAAAACGGACAATTTCACTGATTGTCGACGACGAGAGAACCGGCCACATTTTTGCTTATCATAATCACATAACATGCAATATGAGCGTTTAATGAAGTTCCTAAAATCTAAATGGAAAATTTTATAACAGCTCATATATTTTTACTCTCGTTCATTAGCATAATGCAATTGTTCTCGCCATGCGTCCTATACAAAAGCACAAGCATGCTTATCTCTCTGCAGAAAAAGAAACCTATCTGTTATCCTTTCTGATGAATATATTATTACTCTTTTATCCTTGTCAAGTGTGGATGTCACTGTAGTTCTTGTACGGGCAATTCATATGCTAATTTTTATGATGATTTACAGTACTGCAGCATCCCAGCTTTGCAGACAGAAGAACAAAATTTTCTACGTATCATATTGCCCCATGACACTTTTTGAAATGATAGCATTTCCTCTTGTCTGAAATTTCACTCCCTTCTGTCGCAGGCAACTTGTTTTTAATTAACGAACAATCTAATAAGCAGTATTTTTCACACTGCTTAACTTCTAATTGTATTACCTTAATGCTACCCTAATACTAAACATTGTTAAGTTTCTTAGGAGTAAAAAATCCCATCAGAAGCACAACTTTAAAACGAAAGAGAAATGCATTTTTCAATCTAAATTAAGAGTTTTGGCAAGTTCATTGTCTCTGGTGCCATTAAGCCATTACATTTTTTTGCTTGCTGAGAAGTGTAGAGCGATTACATTCATCTTTCTCTCAAATAAATCTTCCTCTTCATAACTTCAGTACAAATTATTATGTGTTCTATGTACCTTTCTACCATTTTGTACGTGATTACGTGCAAGGCAGCTTAATTCATAATTGCAATAGAAAACCTTGACTTTGAACTGCACTTTTATCCGCAAGTGAATTTTTAGTGTCATTTTTATTTGTGAAAAAGGTGTGTTCACAATCACACTAGTGTGCAGGTACAAGGTGATATTATCATCAGTAATCATTATCAATCATGCGTAACAAAATGCATGCATATTATTCGCATATGACGCATTTTGCACAGGAAACTCCAAATTCTGTGCTGTGTGACAGCGACCACACCACAACAGGCAATTTGGCAGTGTCATTTACCCTTACACACGTACGCAGATAAATTCCAAGGCAAAAACGTTATTTGACTTTTAAAAAAGTTAAAAACTGCAACTTTTTTGTCTGGATGCCCCAAATGTCTTCTGCTTGACAAGTTGCATGAAGGTTATTTAGGTATTTAGACTTTTCACAGAATTCTAAGAAGCTCTCATAGGAGGAAAGTAAGAGCCCTCGAGTTAGTACATGACCATAAAGTACTTGTTGTTTTCAATTTCGTGATTTTTGAAACTACAAACAAAACAAACTGGTCTCACTAAGCCCTATGAAAATAAGTAGTATCTGTAATGTAATATGAGGGACTATAAAAACAATGAGAATTTATTGAAAACGTCAAAATACGTGTTTTTGGCTCTGTGTCAACAAGTGGCTAGTAAAAAGATAAGTAGATAACTACAACGTGTAGTCAGGACACAGGTACATGTGTTTGCAACTTCGACCTACACAAAAGTTTTGCAAAGTGAGGACAATATGTGGAGCTGTAACAATGCATTGGGTAACGTAACAGCATTAGATGAAGATTCAAAGTTTTCTAAAATAATGCGTTACCACTACTCAGGTGCAAGTTTTTTTCTTGGTGCAAGCAAATCAGCATGCAGGCGCACACGACAGTGCAACAAGTAATGTTATTTGTTCAACATTTTTTGGATAAAAAAACAGCAAGGAAGAAGATAAAAAGTTGTAGAGCTAGTCAACAAAGAGACCTTGTATTTGCACTCGAGTGCATTTCATAAAAAGTGAGCACTCCCTAAATGTTTGCCGGTACTTGTAAGAATATTAGGCTTTTAATTCTTAATGACTTTGTAGAGAACTCGTTGACATTTCTATTCAATGTGGTTTTTTATGGCTGAAGTGCTCTCCTACTGTCACTGTCCACTTTTCTTGTCAATTTTATAGCTAAACTTTTCCTTTCATTGCTTGTCTGTGGTTACTCAATCAATTGAATGTTGAATCTTTCATTGAATGTATTTTCGAATTTTCATTTTGATCACTTTATAAAAAATATAGCAGAAAAACGTTTCGTACCTCCGCCACCTCCTTTTCCTCCAAATCCTCCGCCCCCATAGCCCCCACCACCACCATCTCCACCAGAAACTTTGATAATTACGATCTTTCCAGTTTGCACTTCGCCGCCTCCGCCTCCGCCCCAACCGCCACCGCCCCCTCCCCCGTATCCTCCTCCCCCACCGCCAAAACCGCCACCTCCCCCTCCCCAGCCACCACCACCACCCCCTCCTCCAAATCCACCGCCCCCATAGCCCCCACCTCCCCCTTTCCCACCTCCGCCACCTCCAAATCCACCACCACCACCGCCCCATCCTCCACCCCCGCCCCCATAGCCCCCACCTCCCCCTTTCCCTCCTCCGCCTCCTCCCCAACCACCACCGCCCCCTCCCCCTTTACCCCCGCCGCCACCCTTCTTGCCCTTAAGCGCCTTCTTCAGCTTTTTCAGAAAGCCTGCGTCGCATTCTGCAGGAAGAAGGGCTACGACTAGAACCGTTGTCAGCGACAAATACAAGATGGTCTGTGAACATCATGAAAATCCTTCTATAACTTTGGAATTCGGGTTTCCCATGCTCCGAAATCATTACTTCATTGCACATAAAAGTTTACCTTTTTCCGGGCTAACATTATCGGATTTTTGAGTCAGTTACTCTGTCATGGAACGTGTGGAGCGGATAAATAGAGGAACTTCACACAGTTTCACAGCACATGCCTTCCGCATTCACTTTTTACACCGAACCTCTAATGAGCAGTCTCTAATTTGCACTTGTTCACTCGTTTCCTCTCAAATAGTGTCCACCCATTCAACTACTTCTCTTTAACGGAAACTGGTCAGGTCAACTTGTTGAGTTGTTGTTGTTTTGATGTTCTTTTTGTGACTAACAAGAACCCTTTCACTTTCATACGACACAGAGCCACCACGCACAATTCGGCAATAATGTATGTTAGTTTTCCCTATCTATCAGTTTAGTGAACTAGCAAGAAAAGATTGTAGAAAAACAGTCATATTTTTTTCTCCACCTTATGATGTGCCTATCCTTAAGGGTTGGAGTTCTCTACAGGATTGTGGAGGAAATCATAGTGTCAGCAAGACTTTTATAGAGGATTTTTTGGGCATGATAAGCTATAGTATTAGAGTTATGCATTTGAAAATTGCCATTATTTCTCGAGCTTACTTAAAAGTGAATACAAAATACAGAGTATTGCGGTAACAATGTATCATCACCATGTACGTACCTTATCCTTATGCCTTATGCACGTGAGAATAAGGAGGGATGATGATCTATCTGAATATTATTATTTGATTTTTTTGCAAAGGGTTGATGCTTCTCTTTGTTGTGTTGTTGAACTGTCAAAAGGAACGATAAGGCGCAACACTGCTAGCCTTACAAGCGTCAAATGTACATGAGAACAATAAACAGCGCAAGCAAACCAGTGACGAATTCTTGTTTCCTCTTTTTTATGCGAATTCGATAGCACATATTCGTCATATTAGCATCGATCCTATATTATATTGCTATGAATTCATGCAAACTTTAATTGGCCAAAAGTTTTTGGGTACGAAGATGTAAATGACACGGATATAATGCGAATTATTTTGAGTTATATAATTTTGAACTATGTAGAACGGGATAACTATTGTTTACACGTTATTTTGAAAAGAGGGATGACGAGGATGATAGTTTTTCTGAAGAAAAAAACTTGCTTGACGGCTGAACGTTGTTAGCGAAAACAATTTTTCAAGCATTCGATACAGCGAATTACTAATGAGTTTTGAGTGAAGAAATTTGTAATTACTTCTGTTACAAAATATTTATACAAAGGAATGCAGTATTTTTAGAAGAAATATTTATTTAATTCTAAACCATTGCAAGTCAATTCTTTTGGCAATTTTTAATATTGCGATATAAAAACAGTTCATCAAACCAAAAATAATTTTATAGACCGACGTTGGATATTTAGATGTAATGATAATGACTTGTTAATTGACAGGTGACATAATACCCCACCGCAAACTTTTAGGTTTGGAAAGAAGATGTTTGGTTGTCTTCATCTTAAATAGTGGGGGTGTGCATAACTTACTGCGTTTATTGGTTCTGCTCACGTCCTTTAATTGTCCTAGGTCAATTTTATCAATAGCTTGTTTTCGTGACTCTGTGTGGTCAAGTCATCTTTTCCAACTACTGTCAAAAGTTGACTGAGAATTTCTTTGAGAAAAAAGCAAACCTAGTTGTTTGTGTTTTACTGTGTCAAAATGAACAAAAAGTTGTTGACTGCATAAAAATATTTATTGTATGAAACATGTGGGGTAATATAATTTAAGTATTTTTATGCAGAGCTCGTAAAAATTCTTGCGTTTTTCCTAGTTTCGTAGTATTACCTTTCATAACTTTGTACATAAAAGTAATTAACCTTTTTTATTCAATAATTCCAAGTTTCACCATTTTATTGAATTTCTATTTGGAAAAATAATGTGCATCTTGCCAACATTTTATTGCACATTACTTTTACGATGATGATAATACAGCCGACAGGCAGAGGTTGTTTCGAAACATTGTAAAGCTGAATAAATTATAATACTTCACATAATGCCGATGCCAAAACCGGGCACCCTTTTTCTGTTTCTGTCAAATAGTCTTTTCCGTGTTTCAAGTCTCACTCTGGTTCGTACCTACTTATTAAGTAAGACATCTACAATTATGAATTATTACAATGCATTTCATAAGAAAATTCTCAAGATGCAAAAACTGATGACCAATTTTGTTAAATAGGTTGCAAACAAAAAGGTAATTCACACTTGTGAAGGGAATGGAAATGTCAGTTTGGTGACTGCATTGTGCACATGATTGGCGTAAAGATGCCTTTATGATTTACATCAAAAGTTCATCAAAGCATGCCTATTAATTAGAGCCCTACTTGATACCACGTTTGAAGTTTTCCTTCTTTTTACCTCTGTATGTTTGGCTCCGCAACACCTCAGCTTTGGAATATTGCAAATTATAATCTTTGAAAAGATTATTAAATCAAAATAATTTTTTTGACAACTAAACTGCTGCGCTTACTCAATATAATTTTTATCTAAACAAAAGACAAATTGCATGAAAATGATTAAGTTACATGCAGTGCTCTGCGCTGCGGCAGTTGCATTTTTTACTTATGTAAGAATAACACAGGTGAAGGTATCAATTTTTATTTTCAGACAATCTTGCGTAAACTTATTGTGCCTATAAACACGAATGGGTTTTCAATACTGCATCATCGCAACATTGTATTTATTTAACGTGTCTCCCGATTCCAATTCCTTGTGTGTTTTCATGCATTCCTCTTGGTTTTTTTTTCAATTTTTCAAACTAAGGATAGCAAATAAAGTAAAAAAAAACTAACAAAAGGAAGCATCTCTTATTGCTTACATTGCATCAACAAACCAAGAAACAAAAAAATAAATGCTTTTATTCGTAGACAGGTATATAGGCAGATGCGCACAGCTTGTGGTTTATTATGTCGCAGATAATTCAATTGACTCTGTCTGTGAGCACTATAAGCATTATGATTACTTCACTTCATTAATCCATTTTGCTATTTTGTCGTGTGTACACTTACAACAAAAGCGAATGTTGACATAAAAAAGTAAATTGTTCTGTCACATGACTAATCATTCGCCAATTCATTTTATTTTTGCGCTAACAAAATAATAATCATACTTGTCATATTTACAATGTTAGTAACACAGCAGTAAGCAAACAGAGTAGCGCACAGGGATATAAAATCAGTATTATTATTGCCATTATTATTATAAAAATTATTCTAGTCCACTTGAGCCCGACTCACTTTTTAAAAATGTTAAATTACTTTAAAACGCTTCCTTTTATAAAGAAGTCCATTAGAGTGACGTTTTGCGAAATATTTCAATTTTGTTTCCTCTTTTTCTTTCTGCGCACCCAGGTAGCAGCAGACAGGAGACGGTTGTTGGCGCATCACCGTTTTAACGAAAAAATGATGAGGTAATGGTATTAGCAGACTGCATGCTTTTAATAAACCAAATATTGCACACTTTTTGTGGACTTTTCTGGTGGTACAGTACAAGATCACGTAATAATCATTATAATCACTAGTCTTTAATGCTAATAGTACTTTTAAATGAGGTACTGCACAGGTACCCATCATACGAAAGAAAGTTGCGGTGCGATTGCAACCATTACTACTGTCTTGGAGAGACATGAGAGAACATCCAAACTAATCATAACTATTATCTAATAACTATTTTTTATCGACAAGAAAAAAATGATGAGAAACGGAAAAAGAGGAACACACTTAATGTATTGCGTCCTCTTTTAAGAGGAACGAGAAAAAGGAAGCCAATAAGTCTGAGTTGCATTTATCACAGGGAATCTCTCTGATAAAACGGACACAAAAAACTTTGCGAATGCATTTCTGCAAATTGAAATGTGTGAAAATGAAATAATTTTTGTATGTGCCCCCAAGTGCCATCACAATTCGTTTTCATTCCTCATCATATCCGTCTGAAATTGACATCAAAATGTTGCATTTCATTTTTTATCGGCTGTTGCTGTCACACATATACTTTTTGAATGAAATATGCGAGCGCTAAATGTACAGTCACAAAAGGTAAGGCTGTGCTTTACAGAAGTTGTTGCATAAAATTACACTGATTTATCACTGTCCGTCGCCGGTGCACAAATGAGATTGAAAGTGCAACACGAAACACGATATTCAATTTATAGACAGCTATGTCATATACCTATTTCTCATTTGAAACTTCCACGTTTTTCTCCCCTTTCTTCCCACCACCGCTGCACAGTCAGTTAGTCATCATTACTAATATTTTGACCTAATTAGGCCGGCAAGGAAGAAAAGGAAGATGAAAAATTGAAATCATGCATAATAGTAGCGTTTGATGATTTTACAAGTCTACAAAAATTCAGTCAATGGCCACCCGGTGATCAAAATGATTATGGATAGTTCACGCCAAGATTTCTTTAGGATGTTTTGACGCGTTGAACCAATTTTTGGATATTTATGTTACTGAACTGAAAACTGAACTCGTTCTCATTCTGATTTTTGTATATAACATGCCAAAACAATGCAATTATATTTTAAGTGATCGGCATGAACGAAAAAATTATAATAATTTTTATCTGATCCTTTTTGACTTACCACTACTACAAGACACCGGATCGATTAACTTGTTGTTTTAGTCTACAAAAACTGGTATCCCTATAATCATGTTGATACAAATATGATTGACTTTTTTTGTGGTAGGACTATACTATTTCGAGAGCATGATTCAGAGAGAGGAGCGGATATTTGATCGCCCCAATGAAAAAATCGTAAATTACATGTTGCCACTACAATAAAATGCACTTAGCCTACCACGTGCTTGAACACCTCTAGGCAATGCCAATATCTGCAAAATGATTATGATGTAAGGATATCCCTTTCCTTTCATCCGTACAGTGTAATTACAGATTGATTTCATTTCGAATATTTTTTGAATTGCATTAGCATTTTATGTAGTAAGATGTGATTGAGCTGATGGGTGTTCACTACTGTTGTCTATTAACTGTTCAAAATAATTTTTAAAATGTTAAAATAAATGTTAAAATTAAAGCGCTGTGTATAATCATCATCCATGATGCACCATTAAAATAATCTATTATGGAAATTTTCAAACACACGCGCACAACTTAACATCATTATCTTCATCGCCTCCCGTAATATGCATTTAATAACGCATTTTCACACATAATCGTCTTGACGCAGTCAATTTCTTTGTGTTTGAGACAACCGCAAAATATTATTTGTTCCTCATGTACAAAAACTGGCAACAAGGTATTTTGTAAATTACAACAACGAAATGTACATCTTCTCGTGACTCATGGTACAAGTGTGTAAAAACTGCGGTATTATTGTTCATTTGATAATATTTTGTTATCTGATGTGTCTTTATCCTTTTTGCTACTGCGTAGGTATCGTTATCGCATTATCCGACCAAAAAATTGAAAATGCTTTTTGGTGCCTATGATGAGTTTCGAGTATCAGCCACTTTTACTTTTCTTGATGAGATATGAGAAGTAAGGAAAATGGTGTGATACGGATTACAGATTTTTTGGTGGCTTGTCTGGCAAAAGTGTTTTTACAATATTTTTAATCTGCGAGAGATCGCAGCTTAAGTTGCAATATTGAGAATTTTATGAGTGATTTCGATGCAAATTATGGAATTTTGCGAATATAGAGCAACTTATAGAGATTAGATCGAATGGTTTGAAATCCCCGAATACACCGTACACTATTTAGAAACATATATCATGTTTATATAAAGTAATTAGTAATGATTACATCATGTCCGACATGACTCTGTGATTAACTTTGTCACGTTTGCGGTAGTATTCTGTAGTAATTAATTTGATTACGTGCTAATTACCATCTTTGGTTTCAATTTTTCATTTGTTCTTGGCAAACGGGAAAACATCATGGTTTGATCTTGTCATGTTTCAATTCACCGCACTGTAAGTCGACAAATCGGTAAACTAATGCAGTACACAGTCGGATATCAACCCGTTGAAAATACTTGTCATACTTAATCCAACAGATCACACTTGAATTGATGCCGTCAAGTAGCATACACTTCTTGTAGTTAGTACTTTGCACTCATTTCATTATGTAACAAGTGCCCTTCAAAGTAGAAAGCTATGCAAAAATTCTAGAACTAAAATGTTCACTTTTTTGCTAGCCGAGCATACTAGTCAACAACATCATTATTAGCTTTTTAGGACAGCACATGCTCAATTTGTAAATGAATATCATTAAATATTTCCATATCCGTTTTTAATATAATTTTACAAGGTAAAAAAATCCAAGTAAGCACTTCTGGCATACGACGGCTTACATTTAATTTGGCATTTATTTGTTGAGCTTTAGCTCAACAGTTGCATGCACAACGAGCATCATTCATTCAGTGAGTTAAAATAATATAAAGTACGTCAACTTAACAATAATTATCTTATTTAAAAAAACGTACAGATGATGTTCATTTTATTAACCAGCTAATATATGGAGCTCTACTTGTACTAAACATTTTTAACTGGTTCCTGTTTTTGTGAATGTACAAACGCATTATAATTTTGATCATGTTCAACTCATTTTTATAGCATCAACGTTTAATTGATAGAAGGCCGGTAGGTCGGCCAAAAGGAAAGAATGAATACAATTACCGCACCAAGTACAACGCACAAGAGGAAGGAATTTGTTGTTGTTCAAGTGAATAAAGTTTGTAAGTCAAACCAGAACTTCTGTCACAAAAAAGCGGACTCCTGCTGTCATGTTGTGGCTTCCTAACTTGAAATTAAAATGTCAAATGATTTATGAGTGTGCGATTTGGTACAAATTATTAGCAATTTAAATAAATAAACTGTAAAATGGTTTAAATGTTTTTGTGTATCATGACATGTCAGAGATTGGTTTGGTTGGGTTGGCTATTGGGTGTTGGGTTCATGGTCATCGTCCTCAGTACAAGTAGCTTTATGCTATAAATTAACTATTTTATATATTTATTTTACAGAGATTGATTTGAATTAGTATACAATTTGTTGTGGAAATAATTAATTCTATTTATTATGTAATACCGTCTATGTAAAGGACCCCAACCCATCTGAAAGTTAAAGTAGAGTCCGACGGAATCGGGTAACCAAATGCTGACTTCAAGTTTAAACAAATTTCCTATGCTGAAAACGTTCAAAATTGTTTGTACATTGAAATCGTTTTAAAAATATAGTTAATATTGAGTTCCATGTTAAATATGCTAAAATTGCAGTGGATTTTGCTAGCGACAAAAGAAGGAAAGCGGAAGCTTACAATAAAATGCAACCATTATTGCAAAATCAGTTTAAAAACTGAAACTCGCATGACTTTTACTATATTGTACTATCACTAGCGTTTACTTAATGCATACGATATACGTACTACGTACGTCAGAATTAAAAATGAAAATTAGTAAAAGATTTAAGATAAATGATAGGCGCAAATTGTCATCCCAGCTCAATAAAGGAAGAACATGTGCGCTGATCCGATGTCTGATAAGAACAGATAAAACCATGGTTTAGCGGACTTACCTACTTAAGGATCAGAAATAATATGCGTACGGTTACATCACCGGTACTCAAAAAACACCATACCTAAAAGTTGTTTCATTTGTCCAAACGTTTTAACTATTAAAAACGCACGATTGCGCGGATTTGTAAAGAAGACATAATATCGTTCATCTGTAATCGTTCAATTTACCTCAATACTAGGTTTCTTAACATTGTAAATTATTTGAAAAGTGCAATGTAATATACGCATTTATTGCATTTTATTTGTTTCCCTTTTAGCATACAATACAGGCATGCTATTAACCTCTACTTTGGGTTGAATCTTATTGGCATGCAGGGTTTTATTTGTGAAAATGTAATAGTAATGTACAATACGGGAATCGGGTCTTAAAAAACCACGGCTATTAACTACAAATTGTAAATTAAACACGATAACGTGAATACGGCACGAATTTTTTCAAATAAAAAAAGCGTGTGCCGACTTTCAGGTACATATTCATTCAATCTTCCTTTCACACCAAAGTAATTTGGTAATTACTTCTCCCCATCGTTTTTTTCTGAAGAGGAGACATGCAACAAAAGATGAAAGTAAAAATGACAAAAAGTACGACAAAGATGAATCAACGGGATGCTTCAGCAAACAATTGGGACTCCATGATTGTTAAGCTTCAGTTCGTAATTCACGTCATGCGTGGTAGTACATAATCTGCACTTTTTACACATATATGCCACATCAACTCATTGAAGTACTATCTTTTTATTACATAAGAGCCCTCACCACATCACGGATTCCGATAAATGACTCAAAACATAATAAAAGCTACACACAAGTAAATAAAAAGCATGTTTGTATGTCAAAGCATGGAGGATTGCAAATTAGGGCAAAAATAGGACTTCATTCGACTCATTTAGATTTGTGTTTCTTTTGAAAACAAACTGTTTCATCAGTCGTTAGCGTTTTTAGTAGTGTCGGAGCTCACACCACGACGACATAATGAAAGGAAAAAGATGAATTATTCACCTGTCGGTTGATTATGATGACGACTTTTGGTGGTAGTGGTAATGGTAATTCTTGCCACACATTTTTCTTTTCTTTGCAAAAAAAAAACTCAGTATCAACAATCCACATCAACCCAAAATAGTTAACGTGTTGATACAAGTGTCAAAATCAATTTGCGTAAAAACTTTGTTTCTTTCTAACATTGTGTAACTCTAAATGTATTGTGTTTCGGGTAAAAAGCCTTTTTGGTAAAGGTAAATTGAAAGGAAGCTTTGAAAGAGGATTGCGATCCGATATTGCACAATTTCAAAGAGAATTCATTAGCCTAAAATGCCTAAAAGTTTATCTTTTATGTGAGACGACCTATGTGGCTTCTGTCGCCAAATTGAGTTTAGAATTGAGAATTGAACTATAGGTAACAGGACATTCAACTTTCATCTGAGCATAGTCACAATACTCAATATTGGTAATTCTCTGCTGACAAGGTTATAGCTCTATGCTTTGTGTTATCGGCAATCGAAATTACAGATAGTGGATAGCATACCTATATAACATGTTATAATTGTCAATCAAGTAGGTGGAACTTTTCATGTGCTAGTATGTAGGTTTATTTAAATATGGCAAAAATAGCTAATAAAAATAACTTGTTTTCATCCTTGAAGTTGGCTATAGGTTTCTGTTACAAAAGATTTTGCAAATATTTATTTGCACAGCAAAGCACAACATTCAAACAGAAGTGTTGGCTTAACATTCAGCAGTTTTATTTCCTGATTTGAAGGTATATGTGCTTACAATATATTTGATTATACTTCAAAAGTTCCAAGAACAACGCACTACTACACAGTACCTGGTTGAGTAAAGTAATGTGACATTGAGTTTAATTGTGCATGTACATCTGCAGATATTATGTTTTCAAGAAAAATATGCAAACCAAAAATCTTTGCTACGACGAAAATAAAAAGTTTTAAGCGGATAAACACTTGTATTGCGGGATAAACGATAAACCACGTTTGAATGTCAAACGTCTGGAATTTGGATGCGCGCATTTTATTTGCTTACCGTGATTTATATTGCCTGCACATATGCGATTTTGACCTTACCCTTGATTTGATTGTTACAAGGGAAAAACGTTCACCTAGTCATAAGCCTAAGCTTACATGGGTGATTCATAATCTCACTGTACAATAAATCACATTTCAAAATATTATGTTATCTTTCCTCTTTGCGGTGGGGCAATATACTGATATGCACTGTAACAAGCTATTTACTTGGTACTGAGATGTTTACAGTAAAGCTAAAGAATTTTGCATCACAAGGTAAATATCGGCATTACTAGGAATTTTTCAACCAATTGTAATTTCACAAGAGAATCCCGAAAAAAATCCTATGATAGCCTGATGAGTGTCTGGGCTTAACAGGATATAAAATACAATTATAATTGATGTTGTGCTTAATCCTTTTGTGTACGCACGAGGAAAAGTGTAATAGCATTATTTTGCAAATTTCCTGTGTGTGTACCATGAATTTGCAAACTTTAGTCTCCAAATATTTGAGTTTAAAGTAAACTTTTCCCTAAACTCTTCACAGTTATAAAAAGACTCGCGTTCCACACCTTCCGTTTCGACATTTATGATTTACTGTTCATTAAAGCTTTATTTTGCTAATTTTTCTAGACCGATAGTTTTACTGCTAAAATTTTATCATACAGATTAGTACTATGAAGAGTTTTATTTCATTATTCATTGCAGTTTTCTGCAATGTTGCATTACTACTTTTACCCGACTTAGCCAAAGCAAGTTTCTCTGAGGAGGACTTGATTGTCGATGCTGGTCCATTGGGAAGGATTAGAGGATTTGAAGATAGTACAACGGGTGATGGAGCTCCTCCTCGACCTTACATATCATTTCTTGGAATGAAATACGCTGACGCTTCAACAAACGCATCGAGATTTTTGGTTGGTGCTTAAAATTTAAAATCTTAACGATTTGGGAAGTCGATATGCAATGGATTATTAATTATAATATAATTAAAATTTTAATTTTAAAAAAATCTACAGCCATCAGAAAGGTATAACGAGAGATTAAACGATACCGGAGAATTTTATGCAGACAATGAAGGTCCAGCTTGCATTCAACCCAACCTAATACCCATTTTGCCCATACCAATGTCTGAAGATTGTTTAAAAATACACGTCTTTACACCTAAGGTGAAGAAAAGTATTAAATTTTTATAAGATTATCGAGGCAAATATGCAGAAAATTGTATGCACATTTCAATTTTCCAGCCTTACAAAGGAAACGATTCGGAACTGTTGCCAGTATTATTTTTTATTCACGGCGGAGCCTTTACCGCCGGTCAAGGTAGCGTGTACTCGGGAAAACGCCTACTGAACAAAGACGTTGTTGTGGTCAGTTTCAATTACCGGTTGGGTGTTCTGGGCTTCTTTTCCCTGAAAACGGAAAACGCTCCCGGAAACGCCGGACTGTACGATATTGTGAATGCGCTGAAATGGACCAGAGATTATATAAGATATTTTGGGGGAAACCCGGATAAAATTACAATCGCAGGGCAAAGTGCAGGTTCCGTGGCTGTTACTCATTTATTGGCTAGTCCCCTTGCACGAGGTCTATTTCATGGCGCTATTGCATCCAGTGGCACTGCACTGGCAGCATGGGGCACCACAGTTGATCCTTTCATTGACTCCCTAAAAATTGCCAACTTGGCTGGTTGCTACAATATCAGTCAGGGCTACAATCCTAGTCCATCCGAAGTTCAATTCATAATCAATTGCATGCGATATGCAAATCATCAAAAGTTGGTGGAAGCCCTCTTCAATTTCCAGGTTTCTGAGCGTAGAGAAGGTAGGTTGGGATTTGCGGCCGTTTCGCCTACGGTTCAAGATTTTGCAACTTCAGCAGCCTTTCCAAAGATTCTGGAAAAGCACCCTCAGGAGGTATTCAAAGCAGGAGAGCAAGCAAACGTTCCTCTGATGATGGGCGCAAATCGACATGACGGGTCTTATGTACTGGGAGTTTTCTATGAGCGATATCTGAAGGCAAATAATTACGTAAACGAAACTCACAGCGACCAGGAGTTTATGGCAAAAGAAGCAGTGCCCAGGATATTGGAGGCCTTGGGTATTCCGGATGAATACGGCGTGTATGATTCTATTGCAAAGATGTACTTGGGAGATACCAGGAAATCTGGAAATTTTTGGGAAATGTATCCAGGATTAATTGATGTACAAAATACATTCCATACTTAACCATAATTTTCGAAGTTTTACTATAGAATGATGATAAATTCTTTCAATTATTATTCCAATAGCTTTTCAGTGTATTTTTCTTCAAAGCGTCATCTTACCAGACCGCTCTTTACCACTCCCAATTAAACAAACAGACCTTTTGGTACAGTTTCGATTTTCAAGGCAAAAACTCCCTGTTTGCCATTCTGTTTGGCTTGTTACCACCCCCAATCAAAAGTGGAATTACTCACAGCGATGATTTAATCTATGTTTTTGACATTCCGTTGATGACCTTAAGTGATCCAGATGACATTACTGTTAGCAATAGAATGGTAGAGTACTGGACCAATTTCGCAACTTACGGGTGAATAAAATAACCAAAATTTCAATTTTCATTATACAGCTCAAACTTACAAGTGTATTCCATTCCAGAACTCCCACAGTTTCCACCAGTCAGCCTGCTTGGCCTGCCTTAAACACTGACAACGCCACATTTCTCTGCATTGACAAAGAATCCAGCGAGCTACAGCATTATGACAACACATGGAATGACCTTGGTTGGGAGTTGTTACCACCAACTGAAACCCCTTCCCCGTCAACGTCCCCAAGTGCCCCACCTGAAGACTCATCAACCGTTTCGTCAACCCCTGAGGTCTCTTCATCTACGGCTTCTTCGCCACCCGAAGTAACTTCATCCACTGGTTCTTCACCACCCGAAATTACCTCATCTACTTCACCCCCTGAAAACTCCTCCCCTTCAGAATCAAGCACAACAGACTCAGGGGAAAATAGTAGTGGTGTGTCAATATCTTCGTGTACAAACTTGATTGTTGTATTTTTAACTGTACAGTATGCTTTAAGATTAGCCAAATAAAACATTAGTTTAACTGGTACCAAAACCGGAAATGATTTCTTGAAGATCATGCCTAAAAGCTATACTTGTTCATGTTTATGCATTATTTTCCAAACATGTCCATAGTCCATGAGCACGGGATAGGGATCCAATGCACGCCATGAACAAAGACAAACGGTTTCCATCGGGGCAACTGGAACACGAGCGGGTTTTCATATCAGCTTGTGTCCAAATCTATTGCTTCATGCATTCAATGTGCTATTGTTATGGACAGGTAAACAAACGTGCTTTGAGGTATTCCAAGAATGATCAAGTGCATTTTTAGTTTTCTGGACAAGCATTAAAGTTAATGGTAAGTGTCCGTTACTTTAACAGTGACAGTTTTAATGACTAATTTATTTAATTGTTGTTTTATCTTATGGTGTACAGGGAGCTGACGAAAATGTACTCTGTCAGCCGACACCTTGTCACGTTCCAGGGGAGCTCAAGCTTAAGACAAGTTTGTGGGGAGAATGGAGTGAAAGTGGTTAAAAGGCTGCTCTCTTGCGCTTCTGGAGGTGGAAGTGGTCATGTTGGAATAAAGGGACCTCATTTAGCAGGAGCTTGGAGGCAGTTTGGAAATGGGAATGAAGTGAAAGTGAAGCAGTTTGGGAGTTGTCGGTATTATTCCAAGTCAGCTGAAAAGGCAGTGGCAAAGGAGGAAGCTTCCAGTTTGGGGGAGGGACAAGGGGAAAATGAAGAAAGGAATGAGGTGATGTCATCCTCTGAGGAGCATCAGGAAGATAAGATGGACGCTTATGAGGACGATGAGGGCTTGCATTTGACCGATGAGGAGATACAGGAACTGACACGTGGAGATCCCGAGTTAATTAAGAAAATTAAGTATATTCAGTTGGAGTACTCTGTGATGAGGTAAGTTAAAACTGTTTTAATTGTAAATTGTTTTAGGCTATATCATGAAAATGACAGTTAGTCAATGTGATTTTGTATTTTTACTTTTTAGACAGGACGGAGAGCAAGTCCCGTCAGCGTCCATGGTCAAATTCAAGCACTGGAAGGAATTGTTGCCTCTTGGCTCAAGAAGTAAACGGAAAAAGTATTATCTTTACCTATTCAAAACGGAAATGACGATATTAAGCCAAGAAAGGAAGAAACAAGAGCAACGAGAAGCACGTCTGAAAATGTATGCGGAAAATCCTATGCCCTCCAAGGAGGAGGATCCTATTGGAACGTTCTACGGTTTAAACCGAAATACATTATTTCTTCGGTTGTACGATGCAACGGTGAATAAATATTTTCACTGTCGAGCTGCCAGTGCCATGTTACACCATCCGCCATTGGTGCTGGACTGTTCGTATGACGGATTAATGTCACACCGGGAAGCTAAAAATTGTGCAAAGCAAATTGAGCTGGCAATTACTGATAATCGGACGCATAGGGAACCCTTCAATCTTTATCTTTGTAATGCGTGGAGAGACACGAAAACTATGGATTTTCTTCAACGCATGATTCCTACCATAGACTGTGACGATTTTGCTGTTAACTTACACGAGGATTGTTTTACTGACGTGTTACCTAAAGAAAGACTGGTGTATTTGACCCCTCACACAAGAGACGAGCTGGAGGAGTACAATGAAGATGATATCTACATTATAGGAGCGATGGTGGATAAAACTGATGTAAGACCTCATTCGCTAGCCAAAGCAAAGAGACTTAATTTAAGAATGAAACGATTACCACTGGACCAACATCTCATGTGGGGTATGGGAGGAAAGTCGCTTACCATAAATCAAATGGTTAGAATCATGTTGGACCTCAGGTATTCCCGAGGGGATTGGAAAACAGCCCTGAAGCATGTTCCTATGCGCAAGTTATGTCGAGATTTTCATCCTTATCCAGATCAAGAGGGTAATCAACAACAAGAGTCTGCTGACACTAGTCGTTTACAACCAACCCGGAGAGAAAGAAAGACACATGTAATGGAGGACTTTGAATTACTTAATAGTAGACGGAAGGGGTTTAGACGATCCGAATATTACGACAAGGCTCCGCCGCCTCCACGTAGGAGTCACCAAGCTGTTCAAGCACCTAGAATAAAAAGTCTTTTTCATGATGACAATTAATGCTTACCTACGTTTATAATGGACTCGTGTAACTTTATGTTAGTGCATTTTACTAGTTTACAAATTTTATATTCTTAATTGTGAAAGTTAGTGTAATGAAGAGAATAAAACCAGTAGTCAATTAAAATGACGTATGATACAATTGTTAAACAGCATTATTAAATGATCTACTGCTTAAAAAGTCAGCTCAGCTCTTGTTTCTATTTTTAGTATAAACTGTAGCAAAATTGGGGCTACTTGATACTGTCTTCTCCTCAAGCCACGCTTCAGCATGTGCTATGAAACGCTGCATATCCTACATCATCTGTCAACACTACCACAATTAAAAAGTAATAAAAATCATTATGACACAGCAATTATGTTAATTCCGTTCCTGTCTTGTTCATAGTTGTACTGCAAACGTGATGAGATGAATGAAAACCTCGTATGAAACTTGATATTGAAAAGCACTGCAGTAGCAGCGGCGGCTGATCAAACACCCAAAGTTTTTAAAGTAAACTGAGAATTAATGAAGTGTTTCTCATCTTCTTATCTTCATGTTTGCATTTTGAATGCTCCAAATGGCTAAAGCAATGCATCATTAAAAAATACGTGATATTTTCTTATCAAGTTTACACGACAAAAACTGTTCGATAAAAAATCCCTTTGGCTTCTACATAGTTTAAAACGGCAAGAAGTCTATAGATAATGTAGTTTTTATAAGGGATTCAGAGGACATTGTCCGACTTTGTAAAGCAAACAAAAATATTTGCGTAAACATGCCCATTCATTAATTACTGCCATTATCATTACATGCTCAACCTCGTCAAAGAAAAGCCGTTATGTCGGAACCCTTTTTGTCAAGTTTGCATTTTAAAAATACGGTAGTTAGTTAGTTTTGAAATTAAAATAACAAAAGTTGGTAAAGTGCAAGCAAAGATGTACCAATCTGTATTAACTGCATCTTTTATCTCGGATTTACCTATTATCAAGGAAATACGCAATACAACCAAATTTAGTCTTCAGCTTCTTGCTCTGTCATCATCAGATAAATCACCCTTCATCTAAACAAGAACAAAGACAAAAGATCTCATTTTAATAGTCGTGTCTTATCGTTTTTTGCAGATAGTGGTAGAATAATTTCATCCATTTCCCCTTTTAACTTCATAATAGTAGATTCCCATTTTATTTCTCCATTTCACGCCAAGGCACACAGCTCAACTCCAGATTTTTTTCTAGACTCGTAGACTTCAAGACTTGTAAGCTGCATGACAGGCAATTTTCACAAATTTCATGATTATTGCCGAAATAATGGGATTCTTTCTCTTGTTTACACTAACAACACTGGCCAGTTCTTTATACACGCTATTCCATCTTCTACAAAAGTCATCTAATCTGCTGTTGTAGAAGGAAACGCTATTTTCTTCCATGCTCAGGATGTACCTATGATGCAATAATCGGATTTAAATTTAATATGATCATTGTGCATTTTACTCTTCTTGCAACAGGATTCCTTTCCTCCATTTGCTGGAGCATTGCACTCTTTAATCGGACTTTTTATAATTTACCAAGTCAAGAAAAGCAAACATTTTGTACGACATAGTCAGAGCTAGAATAGTATTTTATGTATATTTTCCCATTTTCCATTAAAATCTGTCCCCGTCCCAAGACTTTATTCACGTATGTATTTTTTCCAAGGAAGAAAAGATCATCTCTTCTCGTCTCCAGTGCTCTGGAATAATATGAATCTTTTTCATCTACGTTTCTACTATTTCCTCGTGCTCGCTTGAACAAAGAGAGTAAGTTGAAACCACAGTTTGTTTGCTTTACAGAATCCTTCCCTTCTTAAACTTTTATAGCTCTTGTTCGCTCATCTTGTCGATAGTTTTTCCTACATTTGTATTGCCATACAGACTGGGATTTTAAAGTTGAAATAGCTTGAATCTCGAGAGGTACAGGTAATATCAACAAATTCTTGCTCCATTAAACCATGTAATGGTGTGGGCCCTTGTAATGGACTGCGAGAGAATCCACACACAGCCATTATACAAACTTTAAGGATGAAACAGGGAAAAGGAAGGGTCATTGAAATCATCAGCGGAAATTCATCTTTTTTAGATAAGCCGTATGAAAACTAAGAAGTGGAATGAGAACATTTAGAATTGTCGTGTGGATGTGGAATCGAAGGATTGTGTAATTTTTGTTACATGTTGGGGTATTTTAAGGCAAAGCCAAAAGCTTCTTTCACAACCAGGCTTATTTGCTTTAACCAGAAGCAAACCCACCACAAACTCAAAGCTTAACCAAAATTAATCAGAAGACTGTATAAAAAGCTGTATGTTTAATATACGATCGGAATAATGGGCTTTAGTACTTACCTGTATCATCTAATACGCTATTTTTCTTCCAATTTCATTCCACAGAGTTCAAGCGAGTTCAGAGAGGAGAAAGCCGAGAGACAAGTAAAAAAGGGTAAGGAAGGGGCGGATAACATATTTCATGGTGAAGAATCCATTGACTCTTGTAGGAACGTGTCGTAGAGAAGGAAAAAATGTTTAAAAAGAAATCCATAGTTTTTTATTGAATCAAAGCAAGATCCCATTCCAGCAAGAGTGCGTACACACAAAAGGGGCAATTTTTTACAATCAAAAGTTCTCTTGGTCTCTGACATATTACCCGAAACTGAAACTAGAGAGAAATTATTTAGCCATTTTGCAGAAAAAGAAAGGTGGAATGTGTGACTCTTTTTGAAACATTAGCAATGAGGTTTTTTGCAAAGAAATGTTAAATACGCCGAAAGGAAAAGAATTAGCTGAATTGTACTGGGCTGACAAGAATTGTGACAACCATACAGTTACTTTTTCTTCCAGACATTAAAAACCAGAACAAAGTTTGCTTTTGTGGTTTTCACCTCTCCGCCTTACCCTTTATACAATCATTTTGGCAATTTTTTACAAAGTTTTTAATCTTAATCACTCGACATTAGATAGAATTATGTGAGGTGGGTTTTTGCGACTAACAAGCCCACAAAAAGGCCATTCTCTAGAAAAAAAGTTTATTAGTTTTGGACAGGAGGCGTGTTTCAGCGAAATTCTTAACTTTTAATAACGAACGTATGAGGAAATATTTATAGGTTTGCATTAAATCAAGCAAGCCGTGTTTTTAGCGGATGGACATTTTTTGAAATGTTGCTGGAACTCGGCTGGAGCCACTAAAAACTTTTTCCCGACATCTTTTTTTAAAATGCCAAGTTTTTTTTCTTCCACATACCACTAACATTAATGATTAAGCGTTCCCTGAAAACCCCAGCCATAAACATATTTTTTCGGGCTTACAAAAATTTCCATTGTGCTCTCGGTTTCGTCAAACTCCAGCCTTTTGCCTTTACTCCAACAAAGACTTTTCAGTACGCTTGTTATAGTTTGGAAAGCTAAACAAAGGCATTACAGTCTTCAATCTGCCAAAAGCCAAAAAATGAGAAAGATGAGAAGAAATGAACTTGAAAAACTCTGTGCACTCGTCTTTACTCAAGTTTCATTTTTAGATGGATGGCTGATTCGGTAAGAGTGCACACAGGCCAGAGACCGCAGAAAAATAACTACATTCTTATTTTCTGCTGAACCGATTACTGAATTACCTTGCTTTATTTGTTGAACTGTGTACCAAACGCAGTGTATTTCCCAAAGACGAGACGAAGTTTTTTTATGCTTCTTTCTATTATTCCGAGAGTACAAGTGCAGCTCACGTATCTATTCGTTTCCTACAATGTGTCCAATGCACCCAGACTAAAAATGACTTGTCAAGATAGGATACTTTGTTTTGTTGTTCTGAACCTTTTGGCTTTGCCAGCCTTCAGTTCAGGAAACGTAAAAGGTCTCTGTTTTGTATGGCTTTTACGGGATGGCTTTGGGTGAACCGACCATCCGACAAGACTCAACACTCAAGTCTCTCGGTTTTCTCCATTTGAATCAAAGAGCTTGGGACAATGAAGAGGCTTTTTAGCTCTTGAAAGTAAAATAAAGCCTCTTTCCGCTTTTCATTCCGGAATATTATGCAAGCGTTTTCCTCATCGCTCTTGTTCCACCACAGCCAAAACATTTTCCACAATTTACCTTTGAAATAAGCTTTTGAAAGTCTGCGGAAGAATGAAAAGAGGAAACGTTTGATTTTGACTAGAGACAAAATACAACCTTGGCTCGTGTGCAAACGCAAGAATAAACTGCTTTTGGCAAAATGAAAACTAAAGTAGGAAATGTATATTCAAAATGAAAACTAATCTGAATAGCGCATTATGTATATTAACTTTTTACTATTACTGGAAAAAGCAATATTATTGGGCTTTCGATTAATATACAAGCTTTAAGCACTAAAGCGTGTGTGTTCGCAAACAAATGTTTCAATACAAAATTGAGTAATTGTTATTGTATTTTGTTCCAGCAAAATGTTTGTCTAATGGTTTAGCAGAAAATACCAGCATTTTTATATTATCTTGTTATATCAGGTAATAATGCAGTGTTTTGTTGAAAAAATGTATGGAAAACCGGCAGCAGCTGCAGGCACTTTTGAAGTTTCTCACTGTTGCTGGCTCCCCTTTTTAGCTGTCTGTGTGCTTCTGCACTGAGTAAGGGAATGTGTAGTAGCGATACACTACACTGGATTGGATTTCGCTGGAAGGTGATATATCCAGGAATTTTTATTTTAGACATGTGGCAATAATTTACACTACCTGACATTTGAAAACGTGTACTTTTATGCAAATCACTTTTTGCTTGTTATTTGCTCCTCCTGGACTACGGCTGCTGGAAAGCAATTTTTATACTTGTGAGTGAGCACAGTAATCTTCTCCATTTTCAGTTCACTTACTGCTAAATCTATAATGATGATTATTATGGGTGCTCATTCTGAAAAGTCGCAGACGGGCAAAGATTTTCTTAATGATGCAAATACAACGTGTCTCTTTATTAAAATCGTCCGAGTTAACTTTGCTGTCTGGTTGTGCTGCTATTGCGGCTCTGGTTATGTGCTCCCTTCTCCTGGAAGCAAATTTGACGCTCCTGTCGTATAATTTGAAGACAGCTAACAACTTCACAAAAATAAAAATCTTTGTTAGTGAAGTGTAGTTACTAGCAGTAGTTGGTAGTAGCAGAAGCAAAAGTTTCCTTGCGGAACATTTTCTGGATTTAGCAGCTTCGATACGTGTGGGGCGTGCATATGCCGAATTCATAATGACGGATTTACAAACTCCACCACGTACGTGGTCTCAAACTCTCTGATTCTGATTTTGTTCAGAAACTCTTTTGCTTTCCATGTCACGTCACGTTGAGTAAGTATCTATAATGCGCGAGAGAATTCATCCAATCCAATTAAAAAAGCAGAGCAGCAGCAGTAGGCAGAAGCTTTAGAGGAAAAGATCAAAGAAAATTCCACTTGGAGAAAATGATGTTGATTCGGAAATGCGAAAAGCAAAAGTAAGAAAATTAAAAGGTGGGCTTTTTCGATATGCTCTCATTAGGACTTTGTCACGTAGTTGGGCACAAACAGTAACGCGAGGCAAGCTTATCGAAAATGGTGTTTGCGTCTCTGTAGGGTGCTGTAGAAAACGACAAAATTATCAACCCAATCTGAATCATGTGCGACCATAATCATAATATTCACACGGATTAATTTGCATTCCCAGCCACGTTGTCCAAAGATAAGTATCTAATGTGGATGATTATACTATGGCACAGACTACTAGATTTGCACATTTGCTTACCATCCACCCACCAAGAATTTTAAATTATTCTTCTAAGCTGTTTCCAGCACATCTCTGTGTATGACACCAAGGACATCCGTCATGTCAAAAGGGAAGGTACCTGTCACAGTCAAGAAATGCAAAATGACTGTGCCGGAGTGATAGAGCTCACTCATTTTTTTCTGCAAGCCATTTATCATCAGCAGCTATGCGAACAGCGCATCTGGGTCAAAATGAGACGTTGACAAAAACGAACAGCTACGGCAACTAGTGCCTAGTACGAAGCAAAGGAAAGATGAAAGGTAAAGCGGAAAGCTTTCTTCATTAAAACCTAATACCCTTTTAAGACGCATCAGCTCTCTGGTCTGCTCAAAGTAATAAAAAAGAGCAGGAAATGAATTATCATTATAATAGCAATAACAGAGCCGTATACTCCACGGATATAAAGCGGCAGTGTGTAAACACAACTCAGAAAGGAAAATAGGAAGCTCACAAGTTCTTTCTACTTTAGGTATATTGCCAGTAATATGCTTCAACTGGATTTTCAGAAGGTTTAGCTAAACAAAAAAGGTTTTACGTGGGATAAAAGCTCTTACACTGGCACACGGACGGACAGACTTAATCATACGTGCATTATTGAAAATGCCTGTGTGTATAATAAGTTGATTCTGTTTGGAAATAGTCGCATATATAGTAAGTGATCATCTTTATCGTCCTCATCATCCCGTGTACTTGGTAGGTAAGTTTATAAAAGCAACAAGCCTGGGCTTGCATGAAGGAGCATAAATATAGAGCTCATTGCAAAACTTAAGGAATGAAAGGCAAAGGAAAAAGACGAAGAATAATGGATGATGATGACTAGGAAAAGGATGGCTTGTTACATGGATATTTTGTGTAGGGCTGTTGTTGGTGTTGTAGCGCAAAGTATCAAGCTAGTGAGTTGGAATGAAAATTGAATCTAGGGAGAAGAAGGCATTCTCTTGCTACTTATTATCTAGAATATATGCTTTGAAAGCTCTCACTTGTTCGAATGTAGTCCAGTCACTAGTCTGATTCCGTTCCATTCACATGAACACCAACACCACCAGCAGCAGTAATAGTAGCAAGTAGCAGCCCAGCGAACAACAGAAAAGAGTAAGCCACCCAAAAAGGACGACGAGCCATTAAGCAAGGAAAAAGCGAGAGGAAACACATGCAAAACATCACATCATCGTCGACAGCGTAGCGGTGTACAAGTAGCAGAGTGAGAGAGGAGCGAGCAGAGCACCAGCGTTGTACCGTTTTCGAATGGGGGAACGTAAATAATAGTGCAAGTCAAGTGGACAGAATATGCTTTCCATCTTTCCCCATTTTCCTAGGTGAAAATTCCTGTTTCCTGAAAGGCTCATATAGATAGATTGAGTTGTTGAAGCAAACTCTAAGTACTCTTGTGTTTTTGCTATTATTGTTTTCCTTTGCAAAGTGAAAGGATTTATTTCTCTCAACTTTTGTGGTGTCAGCTTGTCGATATACTATTGTGTATGCACACAAGTGTTTGACGAACGGAAAAGAAAGTAGGAAACTGGCTAAAAAGTGTTTTCTCTCTGCACTTGTTGTTGTGGATTGGATTTTCCTTGAGAGTAACGGTTTTATATTTTAGTGTGAACGCTTTGATGGCCGGGGTTTGGTGTGGATTGAAATGAAAACAGTTGGTGCAACCTTATTTATTCACGACTCATTACGTGCCGTTTGCTCCACTTGACCTTGATTTTTGATTGCGACACTGTTGGCTCTGACGTTTATCACCAGACACGACGACGTGTAATATTGCGCTAGGAGGAAATATTTTCCGAGAAATCTATAATCCCCGATATTGGGATTTCATTTTGGGAAGGTGAGTAAAATGATTTAATGTTTTTTTCCTACTAGAAAAAGTGGACAATGGACATAAAATGCTTTAAATACCAAAGTAGTGATTATCTCATATGTAACCATCATTACTATCATCATACTCGTCCTTTTGCAGCATTAACCTTTTTTGATACTCCCACTGCCACATATTCCTGTCATAAAAATGTCCTTCACCTACAACACCACCACCATACTAACCTGACAAAAAACGATTTTCGGTGGATGGACAGCAGCAGCAGTAAAGTAGGGAAAAGCAAAAGGAGTAAGCAGTTCATAATAATTTCATTGTTACAAGTGGCAGTGGCAGCTCTAGCTGCACACTTGTCTGTCTGCTATATTGCCGTATTGTAGCATTTTCTTGTACTTTTTACGACTTACAAGTTATATTGCTTGTAGTCACACACCTGAGAACAAGAACACAAGGTAATACTACACTCGTCTGAAATAGCATAATGGAGAAAAGTTTGTAACTTTTTTCACATGAGAAGCCAAGTAGAATGGTTTGCAAAAATATATACACCCATAAGAACACGTACGTATATATAGACTGTAGGGAGAAATGAATAGAAAAAGAAAATGACAAAAAAGTGAAGAAGAACACGGTATCAACTGACATCATCATCATCCAGTCACATTAAAGTTGACAAGACACACGAGAAACTCGACGAACGAAATGGGAAAAAGAGAAAGGGGTTATAGGCACAGAGAACAGACCAGGCAGATAGTGGAATTAGGAAACGCGAGACGTCATTCCAAAAACACGAGAAGAAACAGAGAGAAAACGGAAGAAAGTTTTAGCCAGAACGGGATGGGTGCAGGAAATTGGGTTGTGGTGAAGAAAAGGGGTTTTTTATGTATGGTGTGTAAGGAGATCGATTGGGATTTTGCATTTAGTATGCAACAATGCCTTTTCCTACAAAAAAAACTCTATCAAGAGCTTTTACATACATTTTCTAAAGCTGTTCTCTTGTTTGATTTCGTTTTTATTCCAATTTTTCAAAAAACTTTGACGTTAGCTTAGAAAAGAACTTTCTTCAGATGATGTGATACTACTTGCCGAAAAAAGTTATTATGCGAAGGTGCGATGGTTTCAAGTAGGATTTGGTTTTGACATTTTATCTTTATCCTTCTTCTGTTTTTTTCTCTCGTGTTCCACTATTTCTCTCATGACTGATATGACTTTATGCCTGTCTGGCTTCAAATATAATATCTTACCGGGATCGTTTTCTCGTTTTTCTCCGTAAAACAGTTATAGGATTTTAGTTGGAAAGAATCTTGGAGAAAGTAGGAAAGGTGTTGTGCTCGAGGAAATTATATTTTCTCCAGGATATTATTGCTATTATATTAGATTACATTTTCAGAAACCTGTCGTAGTACTGTTGTACTGGCAGAGCGGCAGTACACAGCCACTCTATCTACGCATTTATTTTACGGGAAAAAGTCAGGTAGGTGGTCTATAGGTGAGAGGAGAGCAATAGGGCCGACGAGTAGTTCCTAAAGGAATATAAAACATTTTCCCAGGTGAAACATTCAAAGACCCTGTATATACATTTATACATTTTGCTAGTAGGCAATAAGGATAACATTTCATACTTTTATAGCACAACGAAAAACAAACTCTGCACTTTTTCATATCAGCAGCAGCAGTAATAAGTATCACTAGTGATAAAAAGTAAACAGCAGGTTTTAGTCACAGATACACATCGCGAAAAAGTTAACTTTGTATAAGAACTAGTGGTTTCGCGTAGAACTTTTTTTCTTCGACGAGCGTCAACATTAGTTGGCAATATGGAAAAATGAAGAAAAATATACCTACCAAATTTTTATAGTCTTTCCTGATGTATAACTAGACGACAGGGGCGCCCACGCATAAACGCGGATTGAGTGTTTACCTTCGCCAAATGTTCAAGTTACAGTAAATTTCAAGTACATCATTGAAACATTTTGATGTGGAAAACTGAAAAACATGAGGTGTCTCATTGCAATTTGATATCCCTAGTTTATAAATATGGGGGCATTGAAATGCTGAAAAGTGCAAAAAAACGTGAGAACCCCAAAATGGAAAAGGTGTTGGCATTTTCTCTGCTTGACTGAGCGAGATCGCATTGACTGGATTTTTTTGCTCTGCTCTGCTCGGTGGCTGAGCTGTTGATGATACCATCATCGTTAATCCATGAAACATTTTTTTACTTTCGGATCCCTGCACGCTTACAGACACCAACCGTGAAAACTAACCACTTTACAAAAGTGAAAGTCCAATGGGAATCCACTATCCAGCCAGACAAAAGAAAGCCAGAAAAGTTGTAGCAGCAGCTGCTACACTGTTTTTTGTAATTTTCAGGAATTGAAAAAACGATATAACGACCTTCTCCATTTATTTCTCTTATCGCTTTTGTGCTGATCAAAGCAAAATATAATGTCTTGGTTTTTAAAGCGAGGAATATACTATTTGGGGAATTGACGACGAGAGTGACAATAGCGGAATTTCGCCTTTTGCTTTCCCTTCCCCCTTTTCTCTTTTCATTTCATTTTTCAACACGCTTGGTCTCTGATGATCATTATGGTTATGAAATAAAAGTGAATTGGAGAAAAATAACTTTTATACATCCATTTTATCCAAGTAGATATTTGTGCTATAAAATATTACTTAATTTCATATTATCATTATAGGCATATTGCTCTTTGGCTATGAAAACACATTCCTTGTGTCAACACCTACCTTGCTCAAAGAAAATTACTGTTATTTTCAAGTAGACCCATCAGACTTATACAAAGAGTATAGAAAACTCTGTAAAATCTCCTTGTATAAGTGGTTGGCTAGCCCAAAAAGTAAAATGTCATTTATCCTCCATCCTGTCTCTAGCCTCGATCGTGTATAAAAATATTATATTGTTCGTGTGGAGAAATGAAGAAAGCATTTTATATTATTAGGTCCCATTACACAAAAGGATTTATTCTCTATTCTTTGGCCCGTCTTTCCTTTCTTCCTTCCATCACTATACCATAAGCTATATATAAGCTCTTCCTTCTTCAGGATTGTCCTCGAATTGTGAGAATTATAATAATAATAGCGCTAGTGGTTGCTCTGTGAGCTGAAGTGGCGGAAGAACGGAAAAGAAACGACGAGGGACATGGGAAGGTGGATATTTTTTGCATTTTCAAATCGATTCTTTTTTGTATATTTTCCTTATCCTTTCATGGCACTTGGGAAAGAAAAGTGTAGCAGTTTTGTTGGTTCTTGATGAAAATCTAGTAGAAAAAGAAGTATATAGCAGCGCAGGTAATAATAATAGTGAAGGAATGTGCAATAAAAAATATAATAATCAGCTTGCTTCTTCCTTTCGTGTTCATATATAACATCAGCGTGTGCACATTGCCATTGATAATGTCCATCCGGGTAGACCAGGTAGCATACAATTTTCCCACTTGAAAAAGAGAAAATTATATAAAAAACGTGGTCGTTTATTGTGATCACATTGAGTCAAGCTGCCTAACAAATGGGGAAAAATTCCATGTTGGACAGTTTTGGACAATATTTTCGTTCAAGTTTGTTGTTGTTCTATTCATAATAAATATGGGCAACCTTTCACGTTTTTTTCTAAAAAGAAGGTAGACGAACGCGAGAGAAAGTACAGAAGATAGGTAGGTATTTTTTGGCTATCTAAAATACATTATGCTCCAAAACGTGCCATACACACGACAACGTCAGGCCGTGGAGAAGAATGGGCAAAGAAGCGGACATGGCACGATAAATGATAGCTTTTAAGTTGTCAAACTTGGATTATTCAAGCAAAACGGAGGAAAAGAAACGAGCCAAGAATGAAAACAGGAGGTTGGCAGAATATTAAGTGCCTTTGGTTGCGTTTTGTACACAATAGCGTGTTAAGTGGATTGAATTTCTTTTTTTGCGGGCAAAACAGTTTCTTTATCTTTTGCTTGTGTATTTGAATGCTTTTTGTGTGTGCAAAAATTGATTGAGGGAATTGGTGAAGGGAAGCGTGAGAAATGACAGTTTTGTGCTTGGAATATTTTAAATTGCACAATCCTTTTTAAAGAGTGAAATAAAATTAGATTTGGATCAGAGCAGCAGCAGCAGCCTGTCCACATTTCACATTACTATACTTCCTGTTCTTTTCATTTTGTGCCCAGTTCAGCCTTTGTGTGTGTCCGCTGATCTCTGTCAGTGTTCAAATGTCCGAATTTCCAACGGTCAGCACTTATCAGCAAAACATTTCCCATTGAAACTGACACAAGTGATTTTTATGACAGTGACAAAGTAATAAATAGCTGAGCAGTGCACACTTCAGTTAGCGAAAAAGGGGTAATTTTACTCTGACAATGGGATCAGAGCAGTAACATGTTGCCCAAGTTGACGGGAATTACTGAAGGGGAAAATGATTCAGTTGAAAAGGAACAAAAATATTATTGACACGCGCAGCAGGCTAACAGGCAGTAAAATAGTGGGCAGATATAGGCTCTGCATTTTTTTAGAAATTGGCTGTAATTGACGAATAAATATGTCACACCGGAAATACGGTGTCACATGGAGAGGATTATTGCTGTGTAACGGTCATCGTATTTTTTAGTTTTGCTAAAAATGGTTCTATCATTTGCTGACGGTGAAGGGAAACACGAAAAAAGTATTGCAAAAAGCTTTTGTTATTATCTAAGTAGCGTAGGTTGATGGTGCTTGGAAGTTACATCGCAAAATTTACCATGTGCGAGGAAGAATGCGAATCTAAAGAGTTCTTCTTGATTCCATAGAATACTTTTCAATCTTCGAGCAGTAAACAACGTCGTATATTTTGTTTACACAATTCACCTCATTCTGCAAATTCACCAGGTTCTTCATTCATCATTTCAGGTTTGGTTACGCTACGGAATAAATTTTATACACTGTTCGAGTAAATGAAAAAAGAAATTTGCAAGATTCTACATTTAGTCAAATAGAGTCAACCCGACAAAAGGAAACCGTACACAGAAGCTACTTTTAGTTTCCTTTCATTTACCTTCCTTTATACTTTCGTCCTTCATATCGCATACTTTTGCTAATAGCTTAAATAAACATGGCATTGCTTTCTGGAGCTATATATAGAAGCCTTCTTGGTGGTGGCGGTGGTTTATTGCTTAATAGAAATCTTTCACAAATGAACTACGTGATGACGTTTATGTTCCAACAGAAAATCGTAGCATATGTGCAAAAGTAGTGTTGTTTTTCTTAAACTTTAAATTGTTTACAAGACGTGAGTGGGTAGAAGCAGTGTAGAAAAAAATGGAGATCATTCACGAATTGACTCTCCATCCATCTGAAATAGATTATTATTGAGAAGCAATAAAAATCAGGAATCAAAATGATGGCACGCCAGAAAAAAAAACGGTGAAACGAGCTTAGCACGTCATAACCAGATTGGGTTAATGTTCTGCGCAAAGCAAACATGTTGCAGAAACGAGCTTTTATCTCTTATTACACCAAGAAAATTTTTGAGATTACGGTAATTCCTTTAAAAAATAGAAATAAGCTTCTGGTTTTCTCGGATTTTTCAAGATAAATCAAATAGTGAGCTGCCGTTGTTGCCACACGTCACACACGTACGTAGAAGAAGAAAGAATGTGCTCTTTCTTTCACAAAATCTTTTTGACTGGTTTGACCTACTGACTTACTAGTCATGACCATAATACCCGTATCGACATAAATGAAATGTGTTTGCTTGTTCATCCTTTTTCCGGAGTGAATTAAGAGCAAATCTTGATGGGCCTGAGGTTATTATAGCAAACTATTATTGTTATTGCAGGCCATAACGATAATTTTTTGTGCAATTTGCAATTGCGTCATAACCGCCACATTTTCTATTAGCTAGTTTAATTTGCAAACTAGACTTTATTGCATATTACACCTTATAAGCTCATAGCTTTATAAAATTTTGACGGTCATGTCATGTAATACAACAACTAAAACATTTATTTTTGCATCTGCGTTTTTCTGGTATTTTTGTTAGCTTTTCTGCAAAAAAGTTTTCACCAGCTCGTATAACCCTGTTTTTGCAAGAAAAATGCACTTAGATCAACACCAAATGCATGCATACGTCGCGGAGAAGAGTTGATGAAAGTAGCAATTTGACACTTTTCCAAATGATACAAAGTATCAAAGCCACTTTATCACACAAAAAGAGCTAAATTTTTATGACTTCTTGCTTTTCGCTCTTTTCCTGCCATCTTGCAATATTATTGTTTGAAATCGATTATGATGATGACGGTTGTATAATGGTAATGATCATGACACCTGGTTTTCATCGCCCATGTTGCATGTATGTTTTGGCAGAGGAAATGAAGAAACTTTAGTCGTTTATTTAACGGGGAAATAAACCATGTAGAAAATGATATTACAGTTGATTTTATATATTTTACCACACATTTAAGCAGTTTGAGTAAACTTATTCGACATCAAAAACGAAAACAAACAGAGTGATTTTGTTCAAGAAACGTTGATCATTCAGTTAGACAGAAATATTACAAAATATTGTTAGTGCTGCAATTGTAAGCAAGGTTATAGGCAACTTGTCTGGTGAAATGTGGAGACCTTGACATTTCTATTCAATTTCATAAAGAAATTACTATATTGTATGAAAGAAAAGTATGTATTTTCCTTTATTTTTAAAGTTTGAAGTCGATGTTCAAAATAATATGTTTATTGGGTAACTACTTCGAGATCAGGTTTCATTCTCTGGATCTGCTTACGTTTGATTTTAATGAACTTAAAATATAATGGTCCACATATTAGAGTTACTAATATAGTATAGTATCTTGTAACTAATTATTACTTCAGCGGTTTATCTTTTTAAAAATTCTAGTTGGATTGGTTGGTTTGATACCTGTTTGACTTTGACTGTTCAAAAAAATGTTTATGTATACTTCAATATTTAAAAAAAATTCTCAGAAGGCCCGATCGCATTCCGTCAAAGGTTGATGCTGGATACTTTTGCCTAATATGTAATATATTCATAGCTGTTTTCGCTTTGACAATGAAACTTTTCTTGCATTACTGCTACTTCTAGCACTATATAATATGCAATTACTCTGGAATATGCCAGTTATGCCACGCTCGAGCTACACGTCATAATAAATAGGAAATGTTTTAAAAACAAAAGCGAGAAAGGCCACGACCATTACTTACAGCTATCTTTTCTATAAAAAAAACCTTAGCATGTTGCTTGGAAAGGCATCGAATGAAAGGGTAATAAATTCTTTAATTTAAGTCGGACGTTGATTGGCACTCTATTTACATATGGACACTATAAAATACAACCATGTACCGTAATACAATTCCCGTTCTAAAGACATAGCTTGGTAATCGTGTAACGTAAGGATTGAAACATTTATTATGCTCGCAACTCTTACTTTTTTCAGTAGACTAGCACTAGACTATAACCACCACAAGTCTTCATTTCTGTATTCATCAAATTTGTACATGACACCACTACGGTCACCACAAAACAGCATGCATTTTCTCGAATAAAACACGAAATGAAACGTATGCACATTCGAGTTTTGCACAGAAAAATAGTAAACGTGAACTTTTGTAATCCGTCTACTTTACCAACATTTTATGTAGCTCCCATGAAAAAAGTCACTTTTTAACAAACCATCTTTTTACTAGACATTGTCTGGCATAAAATGTGGTAGTTTCTGGTATATATAGCGGTGGTTAGTTGTCGGTCGTACCAACGTGTGCTTTCGCATGTTGGTACTTTTGGCATGATAAAATATGCATACTTTTGATATGTAAACAAGCAAGGCACAGATTCCTGACTGAATCCTAATTCCTATATTTCACACACAGACTACGAAAAGCTCGATCCGCGTTTTCTGCTTATCCAGCAAAATTTGGTGAGCCTTTTCTATATGTACGTTTGTGAGAGAGCTGCTCTAGCGATATAGTTTTCTTGAATATTTTATGAGCTTTTGTTGGGGCATTTTTCTAGGAAGCGAACCAGCAACACACAAACACACATGCTTGCTTACTACTGAATGATAATGCTGATATGTTTCAAAACTTCTTGAACCTTGTGCGCTTTGGGTTTCCAATGTCAATCGCGTAGTAAAAATTTAGAGTTACGATTATAGCTCCTACTGAATGAAATGGGGGAAAGGTCAAACGATTGTATAAAAAATGGTTGCTCTCTCACTACTGCTGTTATGCTGTCAAATTGACGTTTTTATTTTGACAAGTTTCCTTTGCTAAATACTTTCATTTCATTACTCACTTTAGTACTAAAGCTCATATATAGCAATTTATTTTTTGTGGTTTTGACTTGCTCATTTAAAATCCAACTGGAAAAGGGAAGAAGCCCAGAAGCGAAAATCTATTAGGTACCACTATTCATGCAGAAAAAATGACAAAATATTTATGTCAGCCATCACCTTAAATGGCCAGAGATTTGACAGCGCAAACATTTTCATGTCTGGTTGATGAGATGTTTTGTTGATGCATAACATGGTCGGTAGGCTTGGCATATTGTTGTCAATCCTCTTTTTCCAGAGAGATATAGTCGTCAACACTTTTTATGAAGTGCATAAAAATGCCAGATTATCTTGCTCATTTGATGCTTATTACTCTAAAATGTAAATAAAAGATTTTTCATATAAAGCTTTCCATACATCGGCTTACTTGGCTAGATTTAAGGCTATCAGTATCCAAACTTGCCGTCTCAACTGAAATCCACTGACGTGGGTATCTTGAGCCAATCTTTTAAAAAGTATTCCTATTTTCGATTTTGTTTGAAACAATAAGAGCGTTGCATTGGAACTTCTTTAAGTGTTGGTCAGTTTTTTGCCAACTTTGCAAATTCTGCATCCTATCTTTTTTCACCAAACTTTCCCAATATTTTAAAGCCTAGAGAGATGAGAGATTAAACTTGATAAAGATAAAGGTGATGCAGAAAATTGCTTTGAAAAACTAGCAAAAATAAGCTTTCTCTACTTCTCCTATCTTGTAAATTCCCTTAAGGCTATTTTCTTCTTTTCTTCAGTTTTTCCCCTTTGTTCACCCGTTTGTTGCCCTCATGTCGGACAAAATAACAAAATGATAAACGTATCTTGTTCTGACAGCTCTCTCCGTTTGTAAACCTATTGATCCACGCATGAAAGGAGTAATGACAAAGTCAATTTCTCCGCTTGTTCTTCTTCACAAGCAAACTAGCGTTTTTTTGCCCGAAAGCACATGCCGTACAAAAAGGAACAACAGAACATTGAGCAAGAAGGCAACAAGAAAGCAAGCATAGTATAACCACAGGACAACGGTAGCCTTCCGATTTGATAACAGAAAAATAGTGCTGCAGATGATGAGGTAGTAAAGTTGTAGTGTGGTTTGGAAGTGTATTAGATAGCCAGAGTAAAAGAATATTAGACTGCCTTGCTAACTTGGTGTGGCGTGGCAGTAAAAGTAAACGACCACGACAGGAACAAAAGGCAAAGTTTTCAGCAACAAAGTCTTGTGCAGCGCGCACAGAAAGCCAGATAAAATGAACTCAGTTGCAGAAAACATTTTTTGGAGCTTTTATGTGACCACTTTCTTTTCGAGTTTTAGCCGAGAAATCCACTCTATCAGTGAGAAGCCAAGCTGGGGCATGTGGAATTATCCACAAGGCACAAACTGGAAAAAAACTTAATAAGTTTTCTTGATCACAAATATATATCATAATCGCAATAATGCTGAGCTAACTAACTGCAGGACATTTTTGTGGAGAGGGCTTTTCAAAGATAAATTGGAAAATGGAAGGAAAAGGAATAAAATATCGACAAGGGACTTGTTTTGTTGACAGAAAATGTCAGAAAGGGAGATTCCTCTTTGCAGAGCACTGAAGCATGAAAAATCAGCAAGCTTTTTTATGAAAATAACTCAAGTTTTGGAATTACAAAGTTGCTCAAGCAAAAGGAAAAAAACGTGCCGCAAACATTCTGGTATACCGAACATGTTGGTGAATGGTGTACCGTGCAGCAACATTATTATCATCATCATCATGCATAGAAATATGATATTCTGCATGACTGGCAAGATGGGTTTTTAATTTTTGCACAATTTTCCAACTACATTATAAAGCAATTGTAGTTAAGTATTCAAGAGAAAAGTTGCAGAAAAATGTATTTTTAATTTGACAATGTTATCTTATGTTTATTGTAAGGAAAATATACAGGGACAAAAACGAAGATGATATCATTTATGCAAACTGTCTGCTTGTTTGTGTCTCGTCACATTTAACAATATCAGCAACACAAATCCCATAATATCATTTTATTTCTCCTTTCCTTTTGCTTATAGTATCATATCATCACTCATTAAAATAGTTACTGTTGACTGGTTGATGACACACCATTTTCGTGAATTCCGGTTTTCGTGCATAAATAAATAACAAAACATTGTTCGAACAACAATAGTAAAAGATAATAAGTCATAAACACGACTTAACGAACCAGAATGACTATTTTCACCATTGAACATAAAAACTACAGTAATGAGCACCAGTGTCCAGTACAATAAGCACAAAGACAAATGTAAAAATGTTTATTCTTCGGTCTGTGTTTGGTTGGACACCTACCGTGTTCTTTGCCATTTCCAGCACCACAGGATAGATCAATTTATCATTTTTTCTTTATCTTTTTACTAATCTTCCAAAAAGTTATTATAACAAAAGCAGCATAATAACTGGAGGGTTTTTGTCATTTGTGGGATTATTGAGTATGTAAGATATTACGCCAGTGTTCCATATTGCTATCCTACTTTTACTCGATTTACAACTACTGTGGTAAAATATTAACAATTTTAGTATGCAATGTAAATAAATTAAATGAATCACACGGATGATAATGACAAAAATGTTTTCCTCGAGATAACAACACTGCCTGTTAATTTGTATTTATTCATGCAGAAAATCAAGGGAATGATTCATTGATGGTGACAATGACACGTTACACATTCAAGACTTTTAACTGCCTGGCAATTTGAAATTACCAGTTTTTATCGGGCTGAACACATCCGCTTATGTTTGTACAAATACTGACGGTTGAAAGGAGTCTGTAGGAATGATGCCCCGCCAATATCATCTGCACTTTTCAGCAGATACTGGTATCTGCAAGTACGAAACAACAACAATAACAGTATGTTCTACTGCTAATCAGTATGCGTTCATTGCGTTGTTATTGTTTTGCACTAGCAAATACCAGTATCTGCTCAAAAAGTGCAGATGATATTGGCGGGGCATCATTCCTACAGACTCCTTTCTGTCGTCAGTAACCTTGTAAATAATTTAGTGTTGTATCAACATGCAAGTTTTACGGCCTTTAAAATTGTGGAATACGGTCCACAATATATAAACCGTAAACGAAACTGTCGTATTTAAACCTTAAAACTATGTAGTAATAGGTATCTTAAGAATACAGACAATGATAATGACACTGACCAAGGAATTAAACTAGACCTGGTTGCCATTTGCCATCATGACATGATGATGTTACATAAAAGTCAATAGGATTAAAATCGTTAACTTCTTAATGGTTATTGTTTGCCCAGTTTCATGACTATTGTCATCTTTGTTTTTATAAAGATATCCTTGAAACTTGTGTAACGTTTTGTAACAAAGAAGGGGTATTTAATTTGTAGTGGACCCGGTCCAGTTTAGCTGCAAACTACAAGATTTAGTCGTGTCATGTGGTAAGGTAATTAATCTAATCTCAGAGGAATAATTTGTCACGTATGAACCTTCAAAAAGTTTACGACTACAATAAATTGTGTGATTTACCAGGATGTACAAGGTTCTGTGGTATAATATGCGTTTTTGGACTGAATTTTAGCGTCAGAATGGAATACCAAGTAATGTGAATAATTGCGGTTTCAACAAGAAGTACAATAAATGCAAAGTTTCCCAGATAGTCATGCGGACTTACGTCTCATTGAACGAACCAGAACTAACGATCTACAACTGAGTAAAATCTACCAAAAAATTGAAGAATTAAATTGAGAGTGTCGGGGTTTTCACTTACTTTTTTAATAATTTTTAATTTTAACTTTGGACTTAGTTTAAATTCTACTTTACAACATTTAAAATAACAAGCTTCCACTGCAATTATTTGGACAATCAATTGAATTTTACAAAAAATGTCTTTTCAATACTCATGTTTTAGTCAACAACGAAACTAACATAGGTACAAACATATCACAATACCCCAGCAAGTTTTCAAGCAATAAATTTCATGGAGAAATGAATACCAACAGAAGCTGATGAGTGATGATACTCATTACCTGTTTAGTTGCTCATTCATTGCCGATAAATTATTGTTATTATAGTTCGTTAATCGTCTTTTATTTCCCTTTCCACAGTAGTAGAATGAAAGTATAGTATATTATATTCTATCATTGAAACGGAAAAGCCTATCATCATTATTATCCACATTCAGAAAAATTATTCATCCATGCTCTTGCTGTCTTCTATATGAGCAACGATATTTGCAGAGTTTAGGTTATCATCATTATCATCATCCATGTTTTATTGGGCTTGGCGTTTTACGACCCTTTTGCTCTTGTTCTTCTTCACAGTTTTGCTAATAGTACACCGTTGGCATATCCATATTTCCGGAGCTCTGTAGAATTATCGTTCGGTTCAGGAGCAATGGCATGTTGAATATTGTCCTTTTGTTTGTAAGAACAAGTGGCTGTCTCTAAAAACTTAAATGATGGCGATGATAGAAGCAAAAGCGATTATATTATGGTTCTATGTTGGACATAGACATGAAAAAATGCGTGCGTACCAGCATGGTAATAATAGCAAACGAATGATTGATGCAATAATACTTGAACGCTTTCAGCCAACTAATTTGTAAACTAATCTGTAGTAATATTCCAAGCTTTTAAGTTGTAGAGCGTAGAAAACAGAAAAATGGCTCGTGGAGCAGTTATGTAGTTTTAAAGAGGAGAATAGTTGCTGCTGTAGTTGTAATGACATTCGCATTTTACTCTAAAAATCTTCTCATGTTTAACTTAAATGGTCAATGTTAGCAGGATAGAAAAGAGTTTTGCAAGGCCAACTTAACTCGCACATTTTTGTGTACACAAGCCCGTTTGCACAGACAAATAGAGGCACACGCACAAATGATTAAAAATGCACATGTATAATAAGCAAAAATGAATTACTCATTCAGTCAGATAATACAGTCTAGTCGATAGTAGTGCGCATACAGCAGAACAAGAAGACAAGCATATTTTAAACGAACTTTTGCTTTTTATCTGATGAATGCTGTTGATAATTGAAAAGATGAACTGCAGAGTCAATACAAGTTGTAAACTTCAAAGAGAGTTTAAAACACGCATTTATCATCTCAGCCAAAAAAGTCATTTGTCTGTTGGAGGTCTTATATTGCATATTATATAGGAGCCGTCTAGAGCTTATTTTTCTCACAGAAAAATCATTTATTTTCCCTCTTTACAAACCTATTATTCATCATCATTTTTTGTTATCGTGCCAATTTCTATGTAGATTACATGCGTATACAAAATGAAATGCAAGGCTTGCAATCAAATCGGCGATTACCAACCCATTTTTTCGATCTTGTTTGTCCTATAACCCATTTTGAACGTATTATGTGTAGCTGGCAAGCTTAAATAGGATAATCGCTTGTGTATAATTTGTAATCTTTATTCATCTTCCTAGCTTACTAGTAGATTACATAAGCGCTTAGGCTTAGAGCATCAAGCTGAGATTTATACAGGACAAAATGGGCACTTTGTTCACACGTCAGTGCCATTTATCTGTTGGCTAGTTAATCACTAGTGTGCAATTAAAAATGCCCATTGTTTTTACCTTCAAGCTTTTTTGCCTTCTATTGACTCTCTTCACGCACTTTTGCTAAAATACGCACTTTTTCATAAGTAGACACCTAAAATGATGGATTCCCTTTATTTTTTCAAATAAAAGTTCCATTGGAATCGATGACCTCTTTTCTCCACTGTCTGTCTCTAGAACACTTTGCAAACTTCCTCCCTCGCACATGACATGACTGATCACATGTAAATGTGAAGATTTTGCAGAACTTCTGTTCTTCTACAAGTGCTTGTTAGTCGACTAAAAAAACAAGTGTTCAATCTACTTCGCATACATATAAGCAACGCCAACGTCACGTCTCATTCTACTCTTGACTGCTAACTCGTGTTCCATTGATTTATTTTTGCTAAAATAAAAAAAGAATGGACTCACTGTTCCAAATAAACCGAGTTTGGAAACTAGAAACTCGACTCGGGGGAGCAGAGAATCAGTGTCTCAATTTACTTTTACCATTAAATCAGTAGACAGCCAAGTATGAAATCATTCAGAGTCAGCGTTTGAATTATGGACACAAACTCGTCTACTACGTGCTGGCGTATGAATAATGGCCGAATTAGCAAAACGAGTAGAGTCAAACAAAACGCACACACGCTGCTTCCATTTAGTAAACAAATATATGCGTATTTACGCATAAAAAGTATGTATGTCTACCTACATACAAAAGTGTGTGCAGAGAACGTGCGCGTTTTACGCAAAAACAAACAAAAAATTACGTCAGGCTACATTATGGGTTATCATGTTCCTGTCATTTATAAATATTTTTGCTCACAATTTTTTATGAGTCAACGTCCGTCGGACAGTAGAACTTGCAAACAGAAAGATGCGGCATGTCATGTCATGTTTTACTGATTATTTTTCTGAAGTGAGTGAGTAATCATAAAAAATTTCCATACCGCATGACGGCTTGGAAGAGAGAGAGAGAGAGTTTGCGCTTGTAATCTTATCTACGCACATATTTTCTGCTGTCTCTTTCGCTAAAAAGCTGGTCAGGAGTGTTGGGTTTCATCCTAAATATATGAAATTAGCGGGGTGAAAGGCATTAAAACATTTTTTGGCTAAAATTCTATAATGCCTGCTGTGCATTGACCCTACATATCATCCCAATTTTACTTTAGCATTTTTTGGTACATTAGCGAAATAGGATCTGTGCGAATGTGTAAAATTGTGAATTTTTATGCGGACCCGTAAACGAATATTCATAAGGACACACCTTGCACACGCACATTTTTCATGCTAAATTGACTGTTTACTACAAAGCCTGCATATAATTAAGTGCTATTTTATTTTTTACATAATATATTTTGCTTCTAGCCACATTCTTTCCTGTTTGCTTAATAATAAGCAAGAAAATCACAAATAAATGAGTTGAATTAAGATGTTATCGTGCTACCTGCGAAATCGGATCAGAGTATGCGCCAGGAAGAAATCTGATACTTTCAAATGGGTGACTTTCAAGCATATTTTTACGTGAAGCGTAATGGCTTTACCATGTAGCCAAGTTTTTCAGGGCAGTCGGGTCCATAAATTAAACGTTTTTCAGTCCAAATAAGGCTAAATAGAGGAAGATTCTTATCTTTTATTGGTTTTATGACGTTTTTATATAATGCGATAAGCGTTTTCTTAATATTTTTATTAAATAGTAGAAACTTGATAATTACCACCATGAATTATCACAATTTTTGTAAATGAATGGTTTATTTCACTATTAGTCGCTAAAAGCGTTTGGAACAAAGACCAACCACCAACATCATTTTCAAAAGCAGCACAAGGAAAACTATGCCCACATTTTGTTTTTCAAAAAACATTATCAAGAGCACAACCTTGTAAAAAGCTTTTAGCGATTGAGCATCAAAAAGCGAGATTGATAACACTGCAATACTAATAGCACAGAGATACAAAACGATACAGCAACTCCATTATGGCCTACTACAAATCATCCGATATATCCTAGTTGCAGTAAACCATAAAAATAATGCTGCTTTGCTTCAACTTTTTTCTGTGCAATAACCATGCAATATTATTACACTAAATTTATACAATTTTTCCTCCATATTTTATCAGCTCACCCAATATTCCATATTTTTATATCTTCCATAAACCGATTAAATAAACTTTGTGGACTATATAATCAGTTAACACATATTTTTCTCTCGTTTCTTCAAAGAAAAAACTCTGGGAGGATTTAAGGAAACAAGATTACATGCAAAAGTTATTCAAGCTGATGATCCAAACTGACGAAATACATAAAGCAATGTATGTCGACCAAACTTTGGGACGAACAGCGTCTTGCAATATTCTTAGCTTGTACTTTTTGATATTTTAGTAGACTGCATCAATCAAAACCTGCAAACACTTGGTGCAGCGCATGTAGTTTGAAGTTTGAACCTGTCAAAATTACACGGAGCAAAAATGATGAACACGGAGTCTACTCCCCATAGTCTCTCACATGACATATCTTTTTCAAAGACAAAAAGCTATTCTAGAGCATGAAATAACGAGAGAAAAGTCTGGGGATAAAAGTCAAATATTTTCCGTGTGCATAGATCTATGGATATTGCTGTTGCTGTAATATTGGAGATTGGAGAGTGAGTGTCTGCCTGGCAGGCACAATAAACTTTTGTGTGTACCACCGCATCATCATCATCGCATATCTCCGCTCTGCTTCTTTTTTATTCCTGGCAATATAGAGAAAAAACCAGTTCTTTTGTTTTCAAAAAACTGCTTCTTATTACAGAAACGGAGAGATATTGCCTTGAACTATGTATCTAGTCGACATGGTTTATTCCTCTATTTTCACTTTTTGATCATCTTCTTTTTACGATCATCCAAGCATACACTACTCTCGGCTTTTTCTTCTTGATCCTTTTGAGATTTTCTCTTGTTACCCCCGCATACTTCCGCTTTGTCTTTAAGACGACATGCACACACATCATCATCATAGTATCATCAGGAAAACATTGTTTTTAGGGTTCCGTGTGTACTTACTCGGGCGCTCGTAAACTTTACAATTCCATTTTTCCCTGGTTCCGGTGAGCGTGTAACAGGAAAAAGCTCACCTTCCAGAAATGCCTAAAGAATAAAAAGCCTCCAAAAATAAGCAGTTTTTTGTGCTTCGGAGGAGGAGAAAATGAATAAAAAGCGAAAAAGGTGGAAGAGTGGAAGAAGATGTAGGAAGGAACCCATTATGGATTATGACTCAAGTACACGCTGACTTTGAAGCTTGGCTTCCATCTTCCATCCATCCAAGTTGAGATGAGCGTGATCTGATGTAAAAGCTGGGCAGGTAGTATAGTTTTGGTATTAAAACAGCAGCAGCAGAAAAGAATAAAAATGCATAGCGGAGTCCATTTGCAAAATTTATTGCACTGTTGGCTTTCAAAAGGCTCAAAGGCTGGCTTTGGAAATGTGCGACTTGAGAATCTAGCGTATCTGTGTCCGTTTCCACGTAAAATGTTTTTACTCGAGCGCTTAAATGCTACAGACTGTAATGTCTAAAGGAACTTAGGGATACATGGATAAAAATGATAATTTTCTACAAAAATGATCTTGTCATATCTTGAAAGTAAATTGTTAGCAAATTATATGCCGCGACGGACTTTACCGCTTCTGCTTTTTGTGCTTTTCGTCAAAGTTCTTTAGGCATTTTCAGCCACTTTTTAGAGCTTGATTGTAATCAGTTTCGTATTATTGGTTATTGTTTTCGATGATGAGAAATCTTTTTGGTACTTACCTAAATACTCATCACGATAAATGACCGATTCTGATCTTCTTGTGATTATCTTTGTTTTTATGTAATGTGGAATCTCGTTGACCATCATCATGATCTCTATCAACTATCGTCATCACATCATCGTCAGAGTGAGAAGAGTGAGTAAACATGCACAGTAAAAAATGTACTAGACTAGCTTTTTAGCTGCAAATTTTTATGCATTTAAGAAAAATCTTTCTTCGGGCTGAACAACTTCATAAAAATCTTGTTGGTTTATTACCGTCAAATATTACATAAAAATGTTGCATTTTAGGCGGTTTTTAGTTGTTTGTGGTTTGGTAACAAGGTCTCTTTTTTGCAGTTCTATTTTTTACATCTTTTTAATTAATTTCATAAAAGCATGGGTCAAGGGTTTTACGACAAAAATCTGCATTTTTTCAAAAAGTTTATTTTCAAAACGTGATTTTGCGATTAAATGTACTTTTCTTATATTACGCCATCGTTAATACCCAATAGCTCAACTGTGTTACAATTCTATCCCAAATGTTACCCAACATTATATACCTGGAAAATGAAAGATACATATTAGCATAACAAGCACATACACAAGTTTTATCTTGATCTGATAAAAATGCACAACTTTTTTGTGCAATCCTGGCTTGCTGCATTATTGTGCCATAAATGAAGAGATAAATAGGTATTAATCCTTAATTTAATGGATTATCTGTCACGCTGCTAATGACGCGTTCACGCTTCAAAATGCTCCTGTGTATCTGTCAATCATTGTCTTTTGCAGGTGAAACCTATAAAACCGTTCTTGCCTCGGCATATAACATTTTTTACCCTTGAAGCGACTAAAAACTTTAAAGCGCGATATGAAGATCAGATAAGAAAACAAGCTTGCATCTTTGTGTCCCCTTTTGCTCTTTGTGATGGATGATAACCCGTCTGAAATCTGAGCATAAAAAATACGCACTACTGTACCAGTCGTCAGTCGGAGCCCGCAATCAGGAAACAGTAATTTTCTGTTTGCTACACAAACAGGGCATTCAACGGCCATTAGCAAATCCGCGTGTCCATTTCAAAATGCCAAAGTCACAATCATTTTGCCAAAATGATGCGTATAAATATTGTGCGTGTAGACACTGATGCGTTGTGATGTTATCGTAATTTTATAATAGTTTTATATGGCACGCATGAATATATTAGAACAAGTAAAAGTTGCGCCAGGATGTGAATATTTTTCCATAATAATATTTTTTGTGCGTGAACCGTCGTCCACCTATATAATGGAGAGCCGTCATTGTGCGTGAGAAAACAAAGCCATGTTGGCACTCCACTGCGAAAAGTGTTTTCTCCTCGTTTATCATCCTTTATCCTTTTACATTCTCTCGCACAGTTCAGCTCAGTTGGCTCACATATTTTTTTGTTCTGAAGGTTGCCATCATTTTTTTCACAAATGACTTGATGCCCAAGCTTTGCACACACAACCTGCCTTTTGACAAATGACAAGCGTTTTACAAGCTGCTTTGTTACTTATTCAACTTTTTTTCTTCTTCTTTTGAATTGATAAATAGCTATTCGTGCTGTTTTCATTGTACCATGTTCATTTTCCCCAGTTCTGCAGCGCAGCGGCCCTGTGGTCTGAACCATCCTCATTTGTGTTGCAAACCGTGCTACCCCATCCCAATTAATGAGCGTGTCAACTTGTGTAAGTACTACAACAACAGCTTGTTGAGGAAGGTGTGACAACAGACGACATTCCTGTGACAAGTGACAAACGACTCTTTGCAAGCAAGGCAGGGAAACAACCTTGCACTTTTAAACACCAGCTCATTTGGATAAAGAAGTAGAGAAAAAAGGAAGCTACTCGCAACTTTTATTGTGTTCTCTCTCACATTTCCAATCTCCAGTTTACCCCGGTTTGGTTTGGTAAGTAACATAAATTTCTTTTCTTCTTTAAAAAAAAGTAGCTTTTTGGCAAGTATTCCAATGTCAGTTTGGTGTACTCAACCCACCTTGTTTTATGAAAAAGGGGGAACGGGGAAAGGCGGCCACAAGTAGAAATTAGTAGTAGACGCATAAAAACTTGTGATTTAATTTAGCCAAAAAATAGCTGACATCAAGCTGGGAAAATTAGTAGCAATAATGATATACCCAAGTTAAATATTAATATATTACACACATTACACCACAATAATATGCGGTGTATGTAGTCACCACATGCACACATTATATTCTGGACTTGCCCGAGGTGCATACATCACTTTTTTATGCAAATAAATGAAATGAACTCATATTCGAAATGAAGCAAACATTTTTGTGCATTTTTTGATAGTGCAGGTGCAGCTCAGCCATTGTGTATGGAAATTTTGTATATGTGAATCTCTGGGAAAAAGTGTGCGACTCTGTTTTTACAACTCCTGCTGTTCTTCTGGTATTAACACTGAAAAACAACAACAGCAAAACGACATCATCTCTCTCTAATCATTAGCGTCATATACACAGTCATCGGAAAAAGTATGATGAATTCATAAAAAGTGATAAGAAGGAATATCATCAGCACACCAACGTGTTCATCTTCTACTATATTGTGGGACAAGCCTCAAAAATCAAAAAAGCTTTTTACTCACTGCTTATTATTATTCCTGACTTTGGCCTTGCAGATTTATGCCTGGCGTCCTGGCCTTTTTGCCATAATTTCTACGCGTATATTATCATCATCCCAGAGCTCCACGCTATTTACTGCTGAAAACTTCTTTACATCTCTCGCACCATCGCATCACTCTTCTTCGTTGTATTTTATCAATGAACATATTATATCCTGTCTCTTCACCTTTTTGCAATTTTACTAGCTTATGAGCCATTGCAGCAAAACAGCCCATTGCATGCAACACAATACATGACATGCACAGGTAACAATTTTGGGAGAATTGCAGTTTTTAACAAAAGACCAACTAGTGACCAGCCAAACAGCACCACAGAGTCGGAGTGAATATTATTGAGGATTACTTAGCACTGGATATATTTTCTTAGCTGCTGACCTTCCAACCTTTTCAACGACACGCTGCTACACACACTGCACTATAATACCTAGCATAAACTGCGCTTCTTCTTGTGTTTTTAATAGCTGGGATTTTTTGGAACATGATATCATTATTATGACCAGCGTCATTATCATCATCAAGCATGTAAAAATGTAAAACGAGGACAATTACTATTCAATTTTTTCCTGAGAAGTAACCTGATACACTAGTTTTATACGGCTTCTTCGTGTGAGGACAAAGAAAAGCGAGGAGTAAAAATATTGGTGACAGAAGAAGAAACAGGAACCTCTGTAGAGGAGTGCTGCGCATTGCTTCTTCTAAAGCTGGCTTTGTGGTGGGCAGAAAATTACCGTCATTTGAGTGGCTGGCCTTTGACAACCAAGTTGTATGGTAATTAGTTCAAAGAGCTGGACTGGGAGATCTTTTCTCTTAAGAATAGGGCGTCTTTTAGGAGAGCAAGTACAGTATAAAATACTCAAGTGACACTTTAAAAACGGACATTCATGCAGGTAGTGGGTGCTGGTGTTCTTCACACGAGTACGTTTTAAAGTGTTTTATTACGCGACATAACGAAACGAAATAATATGTATTGTGGTCAGTGTTCGGATTGTTGGACTCAACAAAGTGATTCTAGCTCATTGGGTAAAGTTGATGAAAATCAGAGAAAAATTAGGAAGTTTAAAGTGAGATTGGGAGTGGGAGAGCTATTATTTCCCAAAATGAGTCATAATAATAATGTAGCCGCTGTTTTTAGCAGCGTTGTTTTGGTGCTCTTACTGGTAGTTGTGAATGCGTCTGCCCAAGTAAATGGAAAATTTGCAGATATTAAGGTAAGCTATATGAAATGGAGGTGCTGTGTATATATGAAAATAGTGAGTAATTTCAATTTCATTATTATGCCACCCATTTTTTGAATGTTTAGGGCGATTACTGTAGCAGAAGAATTGGGGGATGTTGCCCGGGCCGAGTTGATGATTGCTCTACGCCAATTTTAGGCACACTTTGTTATTGCGACTATTTCTGCAACCGGACTGATAACTCTGATTGTAATTTTTCCTAAAAATATCTCTGGAAAAATCTAATAATAACAAGTGCTGGAAATATGATACTAAAATGCTTCTGTTTTTTACTCTTAGGTTGCCCTGATTTCTGGACTACCTGCTTGGGTATTGAAGAGGAATTCAAAACACCTCCTGAGGTGATAGTGGGAAAGGATGATCGTAAGTATTCTTAATTTTTCATAAAGCTCTGATCGCATCATCCAAAAAAGTGTTACAATTGTTCTTTGGGCTAAAAATGGCAAAAAATTGGACACTTCTGTCTAAAAACTAAACCATGTTTGGCGTTACATACAAGGTAATTAGTGTATGCAAAAATATGCGAATTATGCACGCCTTCATGCCAGGGCTGTAGGGCTTACGAAATGATAAATTGATCAATTAATATCTAATTTCGGCTTATTTTTCATCTCTGGGGTTTACTTTACTTGACAAATAACTCAACAGCAGCACTAGCAGCAGCAACGCCTCAGAAGCCGCAGAAAAAAACCTACCACAAAAAACGTTCCAAGTTGAGTTATGCAAGAGAAAAACGAAAGAATTTTGTGCAAAATCAGCATAAAGTGCTTTTAAATGCATTTTGGTTAAAAATAAGCATGCATTCATGTTGTTTCGTGCATAAAAGCTATAATTCCTTCCGCAAAATTCCATTAAAAGAGCATCCTTCCATAAACTGGTTCAAGGTTTCCTAATGGCATATCTGAGAAAAGATGGGATCTGCCAATGGCACAGGAAAGTACGTAAATGGAAAAAGAAGAGCAAAGTGCATCCTTTTGAAACTCTATTTGTCTTTAATTTACACGCGCGTCTTTGAAACCTCCACACAACACATATAACTATTATCACACCATTACCTCCACCGGATTTACATAACAGGCTTGCTTGCTGCTATGATGCACTCTCCTTAAATGGGCATTTAAAAAACTGATGAGAATGATGACGTTAATGTATCTGTTTTATGAAAAATGAAATGAATGCTGGCAATAAGTGTTTCACACCTTAAACACTTTCCATTTTCAATGTACGACAAGAATGTTTTTCTGCAATTTCATGTAATGATGCAGCATAATGCATTTTAATAGAAATATCGTATTAACTTCCGAAAATATGTTGACGTGTTGAAGTATTATGATGTAAAGTTAATTTAATTTTTACCAAATATGTAAGCTTGGTTCATAGTTTCAAGGTAGAAACAAGAGAAGAGAACTGAGATGATGAAAGGAGGAAAAGTGCTATTTTGATATAAAGCCAATTCATTTTTTCATTATCTTATCATTACAAATTATTATGACATTTTTTTCATTTACCAAACAACTGGCCACCAAATGGCAAAAATGTTGATGATGTAATTGTACACAAAAAGTACAATAAAAATATGATGTTATTAAGTTTTGTGAGATGACAGAAATTAGGTTAACCCGAGAGGTTAAAGGTTGAAGGCCGTAGCTCAGCAATTTTATTTGACTACCGAATTTTTCAGTCGTCTTCTCAGGCAGTAATACTGGCCAACGTTTTATTTTTCTGATCATGTCAAGTTGTTCAGCAGATTTTGAAGTTGAAAAGCCACCCCACTGGTCTTCATCCGCGTTTTGTCTTCAAGCGCAAAGAAGACAATCCCATGGCGTGTTTTTCATAAATAATTAATTCATTGTTTCTCAGTAATTATATGTATTAGCAATAAGGCTGCAGTAGTACAGCAGTAGTAGTCAACGTCGTCAGTCGTGACTATTTTGTAAGCCACTGGAAGTTGCGTTGTGTCTGGTAGAAATGCATTTCGTTATTAGATACATGCTTAGCGATATGATAATGATAAGAGACAGCAACTGTGCGGCAGCAAATGTTCCGACTTGTAAGAAATTGGGAAAAAGTGACTAGATAATGAAATACTTCAAAGCGACGAAACGCGAAAAGTAATAATTAAACTGATGAAGGGAGGCAGGAACCACGTGGAGGCTTGAGATTTATTTGCAACCAACAAAATTGCAGTTGTTGGTGTAGTAAAATGGGAAGAAAATGAGTTTTTCCAACGTAAACGAAGCACGTAATGTTCAAGTGCGGTTTTAGGTGGTATGGAATCGTACTATTTTATACCTGATAAATATGATATATGTATTCTATGATATATTTATTCCCATCTTTCATTTAACGCCAACATATAGTCGTCTTAAAATGTCTAAAAATACATACATTACCTAACAGTAAACCGGGCGACTTAATAATGCGAAACTTTTACTAGCTTATCATAAGGGAGTGGGTGTGGGAGCAACAACAATGTTAAAATTTATTACTCATTTCCGTCTGTATCGATTTACATGCAAAAATATGCAAATATAAATGTGCACAAGAAACAACTTTCAACTCTGACTCGTTTTCTTCTCTTTGCAATTTCCACTTTTAATTCCGATTTTCACAAAGTTTGCAAAAGTCTATGTTTTCCTCTGATGTTGATAAAGGAATACTCAACAAAATTCGGTTTAACCATTGCCAGTGCACAAGCAACATGATTAACTTCAGAGGAAAATGCTCGTAGTCCCTTTGCCTCCAGCCTTTCCCACCATTCATAAAACCGGGGAAATATTTTCCCATCCACATGTAGTTCTATCAATAGCTGTCCAAACGGCAAGGGCTTATCCTCAGTGGGAAAATCCTGCATAACTTTATCCAAAGCGGCATATTCTCCACCTTCAATATCCATTTTAAGAATGTCAATCCACTCGTGTCCATTTTCCTGCATGAAATACTTGAGCGTACGAAATTTGCCCAAGTTTTTGTTGCCGATTCCAAGTGCCTTGAATGTTACACGTGTATTTGTGGGCTCCACAGGGGAGCCTATGCTTTTGACAGAGTAGTCGTACGCAAACACTTGGCAGTTTGTTCGACTCAGCATTTCTGCCTCGAAAGAGGATTCATTTGCAACTCCAAATGAGTAAATTATACAAGCAGCAGGCTTAGTAGAAGTAGAAGCCGTTGTTTTCCTTTCTTCTCCTGGCTTCTCCTCAGCAGTAAGCCAGTTTCCCCGATTCTGGTTCTCCTCGTACAGCTCTAGGCCACATACCCATTTACCTCCATCACCAATGAAGCCCACACGTTGCACAGAATGGGGGCAATTAAAAGATGGAGGAAAATAGTTCCAGAAGAAAACATAGTTATCCCCATCCCAGGGATTTACTCGGGACAAATTGTTTCTCGCTATGGTGGAGATCCAAGCGTGACGCTGGGCTACGGAGCGCTCCCAAATTGATTCTGAAATCTCTAATTGCTTTTTAATAGAATAAGTAGTTCTAACAGCAGAGGCAGCAGAAGCTGTTGTTTCTCGGCTGGAGCTGCTGCTACCAAGTTTGCCACTACTAATGAGAAGGTCTTCTGGATCAGCAGAATGTTTTGTAATATTGTCACAATCACAAACAGATTTTATTATTGCTACGGGTTCAGAACTTCCTGTATTGGATTTAGAAGCACTTTTATCAGAAGGCAGTTCATAACTTGTTGTTACACTCTGTAAAAGCGAATATTGAACAAGGGTAAACGATAAAATGATTACGAGTCCTGACAGTAATCCAATTGTACCCGTTTTAATTAAAGTGCTATTTTGAAGATATTGTCGGGGTTGTTTGCTGGCTCTTGACAGAGTGATGGTATGAAATGCATGACGCAATTTCCGGTTGTAGGTACAACTGTCACTTTGTATTTGTTTAGACTCCATGATGTAGTAACTGAAATATGAATGTGTTATGTCATATTGCTATAAAGTTCCCACGAAAATCCCCTCCGTTTGAAGATGTGTACATGTTGAGGATGCAACGAGTTACTAACCGATTTTGGCATGCATACTAGCTTTGTTCATTTTTTCTTTTACAAATCTGCCAAATAACGGAATCTTTTGAACAAAAAGAAATCCCAGTCAAGCATGAAGTTATCACGTATTCATTGACGCGCAGCAATATAATGTGTAAGCCGTCAATTTCCGATTCTCTATTGTCAATTTAGCCATGTACCACTTTTTACGGCGTGTACACTTCAGTGCATTAATGTATCGATGAAGTTTTTTGTGCTAAACCCCAATAATAGAGGATCTGAGGGATTTACTAAAGCAGAAAATTGTTTCTTGCGTTTCAGGTTGCTTCAATAATGGCCAATATTACCCGTTTGGAGCCACCGTAAAAATTAACTGCAATGAATGGTAGGTAGCACACAAACAAGAAAAAATTCCGATATTCGTGACAATTCATTTTCTAGAAGTAATTTTGCAAGCAATTCAAGCAATTTTGCATTGTAACTTGTTCTATGCAGCAAGTGTGAACGTTCACCATCGGATCCGACAACTTTTGAGCTGCTTTGTGAACGACATGACTGCATGGTGGACCCAAACCTAATTCAATCCCTGAACGAAGGTGATTACAGTTGGAGTGCAGGAAATTACTCGGACTTTTGGGGACGTAAACTGTCAGATGGATTACTCTACAAACTTGGAACATTGGAACCAGAGCGTGGGGTATGTGTATGCAATGCAGGCATTTTACTTTCTGTGTCAAGTGTTGCGTGATATGATAATGTCCATCAGACCAGGCATGAAGTAAATGTTGGGCTGAGTATTCATTCCTGAGCCATGTTTCCTGCATTAATGAGTTTACTTAAGAAAAGTTTTTGCCTTTGTGTTCCTAATGTGCATGTGGCTAATAAAATTGCACAGTAATTTTTTATACCTTTTCCTGTTTCATTGTTGTCCTTGTTTTACAATGGGAGTATGTGAAATGTTGTAGCATCTGCAACCAAGTATAGAGTCTATGTTCATTGACCTCACTTATTACTGGAAAGAAAATGTTTAGACCATTTGGGTGTCATTTACTGCAGGTGAGAAACATGGAGCCTATAAAGTACGTTTATGACGAGACTTCCATTCCCACAAACTTTGACGCTAGGACAAAGTGGCCCAACAAAATTCATCCTGTGCAGAATCAAGAATGGTGTGGCTCCGATTGGGCTTTCACGACTACCGCAGTTACAGGTATGCTTATAATTTTTATGCTTAAAAGCTTGACACTGACTGTCAAATTTGATACTGCCTTCAAACAGCGGACCGCTTAGCAATACAGTCAAAAGGAGTAGAAAATGTGAAGTTATCAGCACAACACTTGGTTTCCTGCAACAGTAGAGGCCAACAGGGATGTCAAGGAGGACATTTGGACAGGGCTTGGAACTTTATGCGAAGATACGGGTAAGACGCCTTAAACAAAAACTCATGCACAAACGAATGAAACGTATATATAGTAGGTTCAGATTAACACTGCGGATAAGTATGATCTAACGAATGAATCAATAGTTTCGCATGCGCGAACAGAACAACTATTATAAAACTTTAGAAACTGTCAATGAGAAAGAAAATAACTTGCATGAAATTCTATTACAATTTATTGAAATGGATGGTGCAATGTACATCAGCTTCAGCACTGCGCATTTTTAACATTTGTCGCGGTTAAATGATTTCTCGGTTAAATGGGTTTTGCAAAAGTGGTTTGTGCAAAAATACGTATTAAAAAGTTCATGCATCCGTTTCCGTTGGTCCATTGGTTTCAGTAGTGTGGTTCTGAATTGTGTGTGAGCACACAGCAGACTGCTGTATTACATTATTTTACAGATACTGTAATATAGTCGTCCTTAGATACTTTTAATAAGAAAAGCGCCGGTAATTTTCAAAACTAGCAAATCTGGCATTGCAGCTTCATTAGATTAAGTTAAATAAGTAATTTGCATCGTTGATACTAAGTGGTAAGGACAATGACGAATTTAGCTGCTACTGGAGAAACTTTCATTCAATGACTCCTTCACTCCTTCCTATAATTGCATATAATAAATATGCTTACCTTTGTTATTAAGTTGGACTTGTATTTAAAAAAATTTAGTTAGATTCATACTATAATATCTTCCAATACATTTGGGTGAATACAGCATCAGAAATCACAGTATTTAGGCCTAGGCAATAAATGATCACTTCCAATCAATCTCTTGAGTACAATGAAGAAACTGCATGAACATTTTAAAGAAATCATGAGACGATTCACTCAGTTATATTAAAACTCTTGATACCATGTAAAACGAATGCCTAGTGAATGCTAACGCTTGTATGTTGCAAAGGAAAACTATTTATACATGGATTTGGGATCAGCGACTTATTTCAGCTCGCTTTCGGAATGCAGGCTCATTTGTGCTCGTTTATAGAAATAACTGTGTACCGAAATGTTTTATGGAATGGGAAGATGGTGGGAGATGTATAGCGATACATTAACCAGTCAAGTCAAGCTATAGCTAGCTTTGTTGAGCAATAATATTTCTTTTATCTTCTCCTTATGGAAGGTATGCTTTTTTTAAACAAACGGTCTGTAATCGAGCACACTATGCTTATCATATTAATCTATGACATAACGAGGCAATTGTTTACGTTTTATTTCACGTATTTCACAAAATATTCTGAATAAATGCTAACAAGCTTTCAAGATTATGGGATAGTCATAAATGCGCTATTGATAAAAGTAAAAAAATGTCAGCATATTTTTGATATTACAAATAAAGTCTTTATTATAAGGCCAGTAATTTACTTTTTAGTAAAGGAAAACTATTCTTGTTATTTTTACATAGTGTGGTTGACGAGGATTGCTATCCATACGAGAGTGGTTCAACCGGAGTCAAAGGGAACTGCATGATTTCACGGAAAATCAAATCGCTTCTGGAGATTAACCAATGTCGTTCCTCCAATCTGTTAAGTGGACGCACTGAACTTTACCGCAGTCAGCCCGCATACAGAATAAGTAGTCGAGAGAATGACATTAAATATGAGATTATGACCTATGGACCTGTTCAAGGTAAAGATGTTTTTCTGCATTTTCCCGAGTTCCGTATGCATGTGACGTGTGCATGAAATCAGAACAAAAAAGCTATAAAGATAAATTGAGCACGTAATCTTACCGCAACTTGTGTGTTTGATGATGATAACATGATAATATCTCAGTTTTCGACTATTTCTTCTCACTTTGCATTTTTTTCCTGCAAAAATCATTTTTTCATACAATTTGCAGCGGTAATGTCAGTATCACCAGACTTTTTCTTGTATCGTGGCGGAGTTTATAAGAAATCTGGATTGCTACCCGCTGAGAGGACGGGGTACCATTCTGTTCGTTTAATTGGCTGGGGTGAAGAATTCCACCAAGGGTCAATGCTAAAGTATTGGGTAAGTTGGGAAATACGTAGATATATTACGTGCATAAAAATCGTCTGCATTTCATACTACCTATTTCACGAATCACGATCAAAATGACAAAAATATATTTTTATTGGCAATAAAACATTTTTTCAACACAGCTTGCGGTGAACACGTGGGGCGGTAATTGGGGCGAAAAGGGCTATTTCAAGATACTTCGTGGCGAGAATGAATGCGACATTGAAACATTTGTTGTTGCAGCTTGGGCAAGACCCGCGAACAAAGTGTCGTACAGAAACGATAACCCATTTAGATTTTAAATGGATTTGCATGAGTGACAAGCATAAAGAACTGTCGTGAGTAAATGCAGCAGCATGCCATCATCTTCTGCAAGGAAATGTTGAACGTGTGAGTATTATTAAAAATTGTTTATATGCTTCCAATGCCACTCTTGAAAAAAGTGTCAAGCTAGAGTGCTGGGTCAAAGAAAGAAGAAAATAATGAAAAATGTGCTTCAAAATAATAGCAAAAATTCAAAGTAGGAAATATATCTAAATAAGGTGTTAAAGCGTTTGTCTTGTTGTAAATTGAAGAAATTATATAACATTTGTAATCTGTACGTTCTAAACACGTAGTTTGTTCATTGTTTATTGAGCTGTGTTGTGTCATTGTGATTCGTACATTTTTGCCATTATAAACTTGTAGACATAATTTTTTGTTCATTTTGAAAAGTAAGTAGACTAGAAAGTTTCCTCTAAGCAAGGCTTAGAAGAATTCATCTTTAGGATAACTTACCAATGAAATTATTACATACTTTTTTTCTCGCAGTTGAAACAAAAAGTATTCGTGCTAAAAATATCTCTAGGTAGGTAAAGTACATACATAGCCATAAATGTGTCATGTAAGGAATTACATTTTTGACTAAAAAATGGAGAGACAAAAGTTCTTTCAATAATTTTATAGGACTGGGACTATACATACAATACATACAAAAATGAATTTAATTTTTAAGTAAAATCCTTATTCATCCTGCACACCTTGTGTATTGAATTATATTCTGCCAGTCTACTTTCATCAGTGTATTATATTTTGCTGTGTTTTTGCTTTAAACTTTAAAAAATAAGTACATTATTTTTGCTTTGTGTAGAAATGTAAGAGAAAACTTATCCAGAAAAAATTATCACTGCCGAAGCAGCTTCCGTTAAGTTTAAACTATTATTAAGCGCATTTAATCAATTATAGGTATGTAGTAAGCTTATTTGAAATAATTGTGATTAATTTTGTTAGAATGTAGGGAAGTAGAAAGGTGTGGATTGTGAAGTAGAGGAATATGTGGCCGAGTATTGTTCAGTCGGTATTATCTATTGCCAATCATTTTTGATTTATGATGACTTTATGATTTTGTTCATTATTTTTCGTGAATACTGTACTAGTAGGTATATATATTCTAGCCAAATATATATATTCTCCAGCTTATCATAATTATAATTCTTGTGTTCACCACCAACTCACTGTTAACTATATACTTTACTTGTTGAAGTATATAGGACGATGATATTATACTTTGAAAATAAAAATATATATGTACTATGTTAAATGTGTAGAAAAGTCGATAAAATAAAAAGGTTTACATTAAAACTGAGAAAATTTTGGGATAGCACATTGCATAACTATTTTATTATTTGGGCAAATAACGTATGAACCGCATAATGAAAGAATTTAAAAAATATGTTTGCAGTTTGTTCATTCAATCTTGCTCAAGTCTACGACGAACGTTATTGGCTAGACTAGTTAAAATTATTCCCAAAAACCCGGCAATAATCACAACCATTACACAAATCCCGATTAGGGGCCATGGTAGTGTCCTCATCGAATTGGTATAAATTCGAACAGGAAGTGAGATCCAGGAATCACTTGGAATATCCGTTACTAGACTAGACGCTTGGGTGATGGTGCTGGTAATTCTACATCTGACAGGATGGGGACTGGGTACCCTTTTTGGTAGATCCACCGAGATAACTTCCGTCTCTTGTTCTACCTCTGCAGGTTTGGTATTGGAGAGACAGTCGCCAATTTTTTCGCATATTATCTTTTCTTTTGCGTCAACATTATCGTCTTTGAAAACATTATCATCTTGACCAGAAACCTCATCTACATTAGTCAATTCAGTTCGGCATTTTTCATTCACCTTCACGATTCCACGGACGTTCTCACCCGCACCAATTTTCTCATCGTCACCGATCTTTTCATCCCCAACAATGTTTTCATCTTCACCGACATTTTCATTTTCAGGAACTTTTTCATTCTCAGCATATTTTTCATCCTTCTCAACGTTTTCGTTTACTTCCGGTTTGCTTTCATCTACAATCCCCTTTTCACTTTCTCCAGACTCTTTACTCTGATCACAGTCAACTTCTGTAGGTGGAGTAATCGGTACCAGTTTCACACGTCTTTTCCGTGGCGGACATAAATTACTATTTGCAGGATCAGCCCTTAGCCTTATTCCAGGGTCAACTTTAGCACTTGATTTTGGTAGTGTTTTATTGTACTCAGACATTTCTTCTACGGGATTGGTATCCACACTTTGCTCAGCCTCCTCTGCAAACCTTCTTTTCTTCCTTATTAGCATCTTTTCAGGATTGTCAGCTTCGCAAACTGATACATTACTTTGGGACAAGGCAGGAGTAAGTATGAACTGTGTACTGTTTTGACAGTCTCTGTTTGCTGGAGGGAAAGAATCTGGCATTGGCACAGTTTCAATTGTAGTCCCTAGAGAGTCCTGGCCTTTTTCACACGCCACATTAACATTGGAAGATGACAGGGTCGCAACAAGTGGACTTGGCTTTTTCTCTTTGACGTTAACAGCAAATCGGTTGCCAAATCCCGGATTTTTAAAGAAACAAATGGGTGATGCGTTTCGCTTCAGAAATTGATTATCCTGGACAGCTTTCCACATCTCGCCAACAGATTTCTTCTCTTTTGGCTGCGAACCACTTTCACTCTCGTTTTCATTGTTAATGATGATGACATTATCCGTATTGGATTTTGAGTTGTCTGTTCTCTCCTCGGCTGTCACATCCCCTGCTCCTAATTCATCGACATTTACCACCATTTCTTGCATAGCCTTGTACTTTTCTATGTCAATAGGCACCACTGGAAGCTCATCCATTTCAATGATTTTTTTACTCCGAGTAACGCTCGCATGACTTGCATTGTCTACATCTGGGTCACTGCCAAAAACGCTTTCACCAGTGCCCGTAGCAGAAGCAGAAGTTTCAAGCTCTAGCATTTCTGAGGAAACTTGCTCAGAGTCTTGCAAGGAAATTATAGATGCTCGCGTGTCCACTCGGCTGACGATTGGGGTTATTTCAAAGTTGCTTTTGTTAAACCTATGCAAAGGACTTTTCTGCTGGTAGAGAATATTTAGACCAGAACTGCTTCCATTCAAAAGTGACAACTCTTCCAGCTCCTTCTTCAATAGCATGTGGGAAGACGTTAGTTGACCGATTTCTCCATGCTTTCGTAACCTGTTTACTTGAGGGCCATCTCCGAAACCAGACTCGTGGGCTAACCTTTCCCTTTCTCCCTAAACAAAATGGTATCTAGTTTTAGTTTATACGGGTAGAAAATTGCAACCTGTTCAATTTGAGAATGCACAGAAAATGGAGCAAACCTGGTAATTGCGTCGCGATAAAGCGTAATATGTTGCCGTTAATCCGGCAATTGCCATTCCGGCTCCGGCGTGCGTTGCAAAACTCCACATTTTACTGCACGTTTACCTGCAAAATCTCATGCGTATAGCTACTTCATAACTTTTCAATTTTAACCCTACATGACTATATGCATCCAAAGTGGTGTTATCAATCGACCAGTATGTTAGAAAAATTAGTTGATTGATAAGTTCGCTTACAGGTCGCAACGCAACAAATGGCGTGTTTTGGTATACCCCACCCCTATTTTTACAAAGCATAAACATTATTCAGTATGTCATAAAAGTCAGTTAATTTCCGATTCCGAGTTCGGGTAGACTCATATGAAAGTTTTTGATTATTTTGTAGTTCTTATAGTTTTCCAGCTTAACATTATGCCTGTGGACTTTACTGACAGCGTTAAATTGAAAAACGAGGTGTCCCGTGCTCCAAGCTTACTCGTTCAAGCACTCCGCAGCTTGTATTACATAGTCATAGTGGACATTATCGTTTATGGCTGCATAATTCCTCTTCTTGGAACCTCCCTTGGGGGTTTTATTGCTCACTCCTTTGAGTCCCCTCCGAAATGGGAGTTGATACTGGTGGTGTTCACAACGTTTGCTTTGATGTACATTGTGTTGTGTGTATCTGGAGAAAGCGAATATTGGAAGTATCTTTTTGGATTTAATCCTTTCTTTAGTATTTTATTGCAGGTAAAATACAATGAAATGTGTTTATGATGCATAAAACAAAAATTGCTTTTCTTTTTAGGACAAGAATTAACTGTTGCCTTATTGCCTTCTTTTAAAAAGATGAGAGATGTGGTCAATACCTTCATATTTCTGACGCTAATAGGACTTCATATGGGCATCGTACAAACCATAATTAACCAAGACAGAGAGATCAAAGTTCAGCACGTCAGTGAAGGCGTGGTCTACTTTTTCATAAAGAAAATTTTCGAATTGCTCAATCTGGACCCTGACGCTCTCGGTTATATTGGGTTGGAAGATCCCGCTCCTCAAACCATTTGGAGAAGTAAAAATGACAAAGTGGAACACGGAGCAGTTTACATGCTTCTATGGGCCATGATGACAGCTTGTGTTTCAAAACTTGTCTATTTCAACACACTGTTTACATATTTACGCGCAATGGAAGTATTTCTAGCGATGAAACCCTATTTTGAGGATGACGAAGATGACAGTCGGGATGCTAAAGCGAAAAAGAAAGGGTACTCGAATGCAACCGTGCATGGCACGTATAGTTTTCCAGACGCATTTTCTAAAGGGCCCAGCAGGCCAATAAGTAACCGACTTGAACAGGATTTTGCCACGATAGTCAAAACCAAATTCTAATTTTGTATAAAGAAATGGGACAATAAAATTTGCAAGAGTTTAAGAAAAGATTCAGTGTTTTATTAAGCACATTTATTCCTGAGTCTCACAGTCAGTCATATTATGATGCCCCTCCACTTCACCAATCCAGCGTTTCAAGTCGGGATGAGTGACAATGGCAATTACGTGCTTTCTTTCTAGCGTTCCAATGTCTTCGTTATTGTTTGGCTCAATCATTGATAAAATACGCGTAGTTCGGTAAAGAACCACACAATCTGTACCAGCTAGGAATGCATCTTCTAGTTCACCTATCACTCCACCGGAAATGGGCATTAGCTTGAAATTCCGGCGCACTAAGTTATCCACTTGAGTAACAGATTTATGCACGGAGGTTTTGTCATCTTTACTAATGGCAGCAACCGCATTCTCCACAGATTTTGGGAAAATTACTCCAATAATGTCTAATGGTTCTAAGGACTTGATTAGCAGAAGGTAAGCGGAGTTCGTGGTCTGGAAAATTGTTTGTGCCTGTTGTAACGATACCATTTCAGTGACTGCAGACCACGCGGACAACTTTAGGCTGCCAATGTGTACTGACCGCCACCACATACTCTGACTCTGGCCACAAAAAACGGTGGATGTAGAAATCAAGAATTGATTTCTGTTACAAAAAGAAAAAAGCCTATTCGACTAGTTTCATCTCTGTGATAAAAAATATCAGTAATTATTGTTCAAAACATTTAAAATACATACGCTTAGGCCTTGGAAACATGTTCCACGGATTTTACGATGAAAGGATGCAAGATCGGGTGCTAACCAAGTACGCAGTAACTTGACAGAAGTCATCTATAATTTTATTTGACCTTTTATAACATTTGACCATGAAAGTCTCGATTTAAAATTGCATCAAAGTTTCATTACAATGTACAACAGAAAATACATTGATATTTTTCGACATAGAGAATTATAGCGAACTGGTAAACAATACTACACTGGCTGTAAAATGTACTTTTACTTTCTTACATTGTATAAGTATTTCAGTTTTATTGTTCACAATTTGCACAAAAAATCCTATACTTTATCATACAAGTACTAGATATTACACTGAGCTGCAGAGTACAGTCAACAAATCTACATAGCAGAATTAATTAGGTTTATATTGTCAAAATGTTACCTGCAAAAGGTAACAAATTTAAAATGTACAAAAAATACACACATTGCATTGGTACTTGCTGTTATGCTATACAAGCCGAAATAGCAATAAATTATACACTAAAACAGCTAAATTATTGTACAAAGTTTACACTACTAGGAACTAACATGGCAGTAACAAATTGGTTTATAAAATAACAGGGAATAATACTATTCATAGCATGATTACTTCTATTCATAGCTCTGCACCGGAAAATGTCTAAAGATTCTAAACCTTTTATAATATGCACAACTGAAAATGACTAACGTAAAAAGTTATTAATGGATAATATATAGTATACATGCGTAATAACTTGACTAATTCGGAATACCGGACATTTTCAAAACATTTTACAGTATATTTATGTACACGCAACTTAGCAAACATTTTATTTTCAAAGTAAGCTCTTAAGTTAATTTCCCTTTCATGCCAAAATGATAGGTGCTAATTTTTAAAAAATGGATTGTGTAGAACAGCAGTAGGCTAAATAATCTATTTTCAACTACAGTTAACGCAATCATAGTCAGTCAACCGATGAGGATCGACAATGACACTCGTGTACCCAGGATATGAGGATGAGACCATTTCAGTGGTTGCGCCAATTGCAACTAATTCGGTTGGAGTAGTGGCTGCCCCAGTGACCACCGCTGTGGCTGCCACGTCACTTCCACCTCCAGGTGTACTGCCACCATTCCCACTATTTCTATGCCCGTGGCTGTGATTGCTTCCACAGCAGCTACTACTTGACCCTGATGAATCATTTGTATTGTCGGATAAGTGACTGAGATTGAGACTGGCTCCTGTAGGACTGCTTTTATTGTTATTACTATGAGGAGGCGTCACCGCTAATGAGGGGACAGGGGCAAAAGGAGAGGTAGATGCTGAGCCGTACTCTTGATGATGATGATGAATAGTATGATAATGCTGAGGAGGATGGGAATACTGTTGATGAGATATACGGTTACCATTGCCGTATTGATGATGGGAATGATTGCCATGTCCGTGTTGCTGCTGCTGATGATGCTGAGCGAAATTTTGGAATTGGGAGATTGCACTGTTGGTTTGATGCTGGGCATGGTGTTGATGATATTGTTGATGGTGTGCTTGATGATGATGACCCTGTTGATTTCCGTTATTGTGTAAATATGCAGATCCTCCGGATGCGACGCTGCCAGCGCTGTTACAAGACCGGAAATAGTAGTACTGGTCATGATGATTAGAATCTGCGCTGGCGTTACTTTCCCTTGTTGGGGTTGTAGCTGCGGTTGTGGTAGTGGTTGCAGGGGTAGTGTCACCAGTTCCATGGTATTCAGAACCATGATGGTGACTCGTGGTAGGGGTCAACGGCCCAGAATACTCGGGATTTCCAACAATGACTTGGGAGACATTTGGAGGGATCACAGCAGCAGGACTATTGTAGCAGTTATTTGAACGCCCGTTAACAGCAGCTGCATATCCGGGCAAGGGCACTGGGGAATTAATGGAGGATTCATAATCTGGTAAGGGTGTTAATGGGGTATAGTCCATTAGTCTGTTTGCAGCGTAAGGAATTCGTTCTCCAGCAGCAGCAGCAGCGGTTGCCCCGGAGTAGTACATTGCTGCTGATGCGCCACCTAGCTCAGCAAATTCGGGAACTGGTCGGGATGGGGTGCCAGGCTGCATCAAGTAATTTCCGTAGGCAGATGTAAGAGGATCGCCACCGTTGAAATCGTAAGGTGGGGGACCGCCTGCTACTGGGCTGAACTGCTCTGACTTCTATAAAAAATATTATTTGCGCATTTTAAAAATGAGTAAAAATTGAGGCATTTAGAACTACTTGTAGTAGAATATCTTACAGGAGATATCTGTTCACTGGGTACGGTGTAGGGTGCTACCACAGCTTTCTTTTGCCGACTTCTTGGCGTTCTCACTTTAGTTGCGGTTGGTGTTACCGAGTTCCCACTGCTTGTCTGTCCGTTGGTGTCACTGTTACTGTGATTGCTACCCGGGGAGGAGGAATTCATCAGAGAGGACATGTGACTTGTAAGATTCCCATGATCATCCCTCTGTCCTATTTGCTGCCCCGCTAAGATAAGTTCGCTAGCTTCGCAAGTGCTGAACATTTTTAACACAAAAAAGCATTCATAATTTGCATAAAATCTTAATTTTATTACTTTGTTCTCAAGCTTGACAATAAAGATTAGCTCTTTGCATTTGTTTTTACCCACCTGAGCACATGGTTTACACTGACAATGCAATGAGGACGTGACGATCTCGAGTTATGGACAATTGTCGCGTAGGACTGCATCCAAACCCAGCCACCACTTTTGGTAAGAAAGCGATAGTACTTGGTTGTCACTTGGCCTTTAGCTAACACTGTTGAGGAAAAAACAATAATTTTTGTGCTCATGAGAAATTATCAATCACGCTAATTATCCAATTATGGGTCTCTGAGCAAGAAAAAATATTTTGTCGCACATTGCCCCAGCATTACTAATTGACCAAAAGTTGTCCATCATTGTAATTGTAAAATTAAGGCAAGCAAGCATTGTTTTCATGGGCATGATATAAACGAAGGAGTTAAACATTTTTCTTTGAAAACTTACACACACGATGAGAGTAATTCATGTGCATCATATCACATCCATGAATGTAGTGGTACAAGGTTTGCTCTATCAAGTCCTGTGGCTCATAACCCGTCAATGCCGCAACTCTGTTGTTGTTTCAACGTAAATCAGGAAAAAGAAAGAGGAAATATCAAATTAAGCGTGTGAAACCAAATTATTCTCGGCATATTTGTTTTAAAAACTTTTCGTTTCTTCTTACCGAGCATCAAGAAAAATTAGTTTGAGATCCAGAGACGCCCTGAACATGAACATGTTTGAATACATTTTAATTTCTGTGACTGCCGACGGCGGGAGAGAGTGACCCACTGCCACCAAGCCCAAGTTTTGCATTCCAATTCCAGTTGATCCACAGTCGGATAATCCGCCGCCACCGTTTATAGCATTTCCGTCCATAATTCCGGTCCCACCATTGCCCATTACGTCTGTACCTCGGATTGGCTTCAGTTTCAGGTAGCCGCTGCAATGGATTACCTGCGATAATAAAAGTATTAACAATGGGGAAATCGTAACACTATTATTAGAAGAAGTTCATTCATTCATATTTTTCAGACAGGCGACTAATTGTTAACTTTTGACTGCGACACTACGTTACAATTTGTCTAGTCACCATTTTGTGGCGTCAGTCTGCATTTTGCAACCAAAATTATATTACATCTTTCGGCCTGGTTTCTTCACACCTTCCGTTCATTCATAAAACTTAACATTTTAATCCAACATTTCCTCCTTTTTTCTGGGTATTTTTTGTCAAAACATCAACTTTGTCAGTATTAAGTAACTAAAGGGAGTATCCAGTAAATTCATCTTTTGTCCAGAAAAAAAGTGCTACTGTGTCATTCACATAATTTGTTCAATAGCCTTTTTCATTGTGTGTAGTATTGCTGCATCCGCATATAATATACTTTTACCCAGAAAGATGGTGCATCATCATCATGATCATCATCCCTGTTTAAAAATGACTGTGTAAAACTCGGTAAACGACACTTGGTCTTTGTCAAGTCACGCGCGTGTAATTTGTCTTTTTTGTGTGTTAAATACCTCTCCCCTCTTCTTGTACTTTTTTTGATTCTATATTGCTATAATCCTTCGAAAGACTGACATGTCATGAGCATGCAAGCCGCGCACAAAAATCGGTTTCATACTCCGACGCATCCTACACCATTTATACGATTGCGTATACTATCATTGTTCAATTGACTTTGGCAGAATATTTAGAGATCATTGACAAAAAGTCATAAAAAAGTAGGATTATTAAAGAACAATTATTGAATAGCAAAGATCAATAACCCAAAATATGACAGACTTGCAGGAAATGTTGAAAAAACGTAAAGTTTAATGCATATTTATTCCATGCAAAGTAGTAATAATTTACTAGAATTTTAAATTGTTTGTTCAAAAAATCTAGAAACGGCTCTACAAACTCAAAGTTGAGTTTTTCTCAATGAAGTTACCTTTTTGAAGTAGAGGGTACTTGAGCGTAGTTTTTGTTACGGATTTGTTGTGCTTAGGATCTGGGCGTGAGCTTAGGTGCGAACAAAGTCACAATGTCCCTTCCACAGAAAAAGCTACCTTTCCTAATAATTCTGTCTCTTAAATGGCCTATTTCAAGTGAAATTACGATAATCACATTACACAAGAGGATAATGGAATACTAGACAAATTAATCCTGTAACAGATCACCTTTAAAACCTGGGATATTATAGTCGATACATACAACATGAAAGTGTGTATCCAGAAAATGTAATGCGATCTGTGAGTGTCATAAACCCAAAAAGCGATAAGGATCTTTGTGAGGTGGTAAGGCTTTTTGTCGCGTATCTCACAACTACCAGTTGCGTATTGCCCCTATCAGCATATTCGGAGCCAGAAACTCTTACCTACGCATTGTGTGCGATGATGGTGGCACCACTACTACTGCCATTGCGTCTACAACAATAATAATTTGTACAATGACCCTCAAAAAAGTTTTAACTTGTTTGGGTTAACTGGGAACAAGTCAAGCCCCAGTGTGAGGGCTTTCCCTTCGTCCCATCCAAAGAGATCATCCTCTCCACCATTTGCGCGATCACGAACCAAAGCAATTAGTCAGGTTTTCGTGAAATTCGACATTTATTGCACTTCTTACTCAACTTTACCTATAGCCGCACAGTACCTAAAAGTACCAAATATTTTTTTGTGTCTGAGAGAGATGAGATAGGAGTACTAACACAGTGTTCCAATTCCGGTTGGAATTAAGCCTTCTTTAAGGGAAAAATAATGATAAACGATGCTGTTGCTGCAAGATAATCTTATTTTTTTCAAATTGTAAAGAGTTTAGCGCAGCAGAGCAATAAACTTGTCGGCTTTTACACTGCGTTGTTTGTTGGTAATTTGTAGTTGTAACGAAGTACACAGTATTAGTTTGTCGATATGCACGCGGATTAATGTAACAACGAAAAACTTTCTTTTTTCATTTTTTGTCAAGTCAGAGTCCTAGGTCAGTCAACAAAGCAATCAAAAGATTATCTGCGGTAGTTTTGCATGGAAGGAAATTTAAATATACCAACCTTGTATCCAGAGGTGGTTAGTCCTGCGTTGCGCTTTGCAAGGACGCATTTCAATCGGATGAAGAACGCGCGTTCTATTTCAATTTCTAAAAACATTTATAAAAATCGTAGGGGTCAATTGGTCAAATAACCGATTAGAACTTTTGCCGAAATAATACAATAATAGCTTACCTTGCATTATGTGGGGAATTGGATGTTGAAATGTAAGAATTTCATTCATTTCTTCATGGTCTTGCGGGTGAATATACTCGTATATACTATTTCCTGTGAGTTCCACCTACAAATAGATAAAAAAGAGAAAATTGTTGTGACATCTCAAATCTAAAACATTTTCATTGTTTAGTTCAATCATGGCCGCAAACTTCTGTTCTTGCGTGTGCAACATTTTTTACTTGAAACTAAAAATGGTACAAAATTGACCGCTTTCATTTATCAGCAATCCAAGTAGCAACAGTGCATTTTACACAGGGGGGATTGTTGAGGGCAATTTGTAAAAGTCGCGTAATACATATGCCTTATATGTATGTGGTGGGTAATACCTATGAAAAGTTGTAAAAAATAATAAATCCGAGATTCTTTCACTTTGGCACGATCTTCAATTGCTTCCTCAACAACTGTACTACAAAGATATTACAGAGATATTTTTACTTCCACATTTATACGTAAGGTTGTAAATGTTATATAGCTAGTGTGCGTCTGCGTGTGACTGCCCTTTTCCAAGAAAAAGGGCTATTTTCATTTTTTGGTCAGATTGTACAGATCCCCAGCATTGATATTCCCTGTGGTTCCTTTTTATATCTTCTCAAAGTTTCTTTAAGACTTTCATACAAAAATAAGTTCATTTTACTTCCTCCTTCTTGTGCTGTGGAAAACTTTGGGCTGCATTTTACTGTTGTTGTAGGAAAGCATTTATGCTGAGCTGAGGAGGAAACATCGTTCATGGTGGTGCTTGACATGAGCATTTTTCAAACGTTACAAATGGCGACATTGACATTGGTAAAGGAAACGCAAGATGTTCATCGAACATGAACTATGTAGTACAAGTATCAGCGTTAATAATTACAATATTAGAAAAGCGTTTTATATCGATCATTATTATTTTTTTGAAAATTGAAATTGATTGAAATTAAACACTTTGAAAAGGTTCATTTGATTGCGCTATGTCACTTTTGTACTACTACTTATCAGATACCAGATTTACTCGCAGCAACAATTCTGATCTAACCTCGGTTAGATGGAGTCTAATTACATATACACAATAAATGACGTTCTACCTATAAAGACCAACTTTGTTGAAATAATCGTCACAAGCACTCATAAGCTTACAGCTTGCCAGCTCTCCCGCAAATATCATGATTATCCTATCCTGACGTGGCTCTTATATATTTGCATGTTATTACACTACTGTTCCATAACCTGTACAACGAGTCAAAAAGGAACGAGCAATCCAAACAATTTAGATGATGTGTTTACGTGCCCTGGTTTTATATAATTGTTCATAAACATAATCATTAGCATAAATGGCATGATTAAAGAAGCCTCTTGTATCAACTTGGAATTTTCCAGTATCAGTGTAAGATTATCCTAGGATTATGACTCATGTTGATAAACAAACACTAACTACATTACTCATAAATTGGATTAGTAGAGATCTGGCACATAATATTCTGGTAAAAGCTCGTGCCATGATGGCATGTACATACATACATCTAGACTGAATAATCCGTTGTTGCAACAAGATGCAAAATGAGGATCATAGATAAAAGCCCTATGAAATCCACAAAAGTAGCATTCATCTATCATCAAAATGAGCATATTACCTGTGAAAGGCCTAGGTGTGTTGATGCCGTTTCCGAGATGTACATGATTTTGCCATCTGGAGCTACCACGAACACGAAACCATCCAAGCACTGCAAAATTAGGAACAGATTACATACATGTTAGCTTTTAATGCTTATCATTGATTGAATAACCAGCAAAAACATATTTTTTGAAAATACTTTATTAATGATTATATCCAATGGGGGTATGGGTATGGGGCTATCCAATAATGGCATCTCTTTTTGGGGTCCGGTTAAAAGGGGAGGTCCTATGTTAAGTGTCCTATCCTACAATGTTAAAAATAGTGACAGGGGTCAACGGGTGGGTTATTAAATTGACGTCATTAGTGGACGACGCCTGACTACTGCATATAACATCTGAAGCAAAAGGAAAGTGAGATGAAATTAGAGAAATTGAATGACATCAAAAGGGAAAACGTCAAATCGCTTGTGTATTTCAATGTTTCGGTGAATCAATTCTCAGTCTGTCAGCAGACGTATGCACTCCAAAAAATCCTAACCCTCCATCCGATTTCCAGTTTTCAAGAGAAAACCAGAAGAGAGATTTGAATCGTGAGACTGAATAAGATTTTGGATAAGTAACTTGTCATTTTCCACGTATGCTACATACCTACAGCAAACGTATATTAAAATCAATCCTGTATTACAATACAATGTAAAATGATCTAGTACAAGTTATCAAATCAGCAGTTTCTGAGTTTTAAAACAAGAGCAAATACACATTTCTACATAAAAACGAAATAGAATAAAAACCACTAAGAATTTTGGAAAGATGGCTCGATAAGTTAAGCACACGTTCCAAAAATGAAAAAAGGAAAGATTAGGAAAAGGATTTTACACAGATCCTTCGTGTAATGCTGCATTATTTCTATTACTCACAAGGGAAAATCAAAGCAGATAAGTATCTCTCAACATGCTCTATTCAATATTTTTTCTCTCTAGTTTCTATTATTTCACGCGCGAGCCTTCTAAAGAGCAACGTATGCATTGTATTTACTTACAAAATTTGTACAAAGAAATCGATAATTTTGTGATGATTTGGTCTTTTTCTCTTTACACTGTTCTCAAAATACCCCAATATCGCATTATTCAATTTTATTCCAAGAAAATCTTTTATTCAAGTCTCCTTTTTGAAGTTGATTCAAAAATCATCCCGGATTTACATCAACAACAAGCGTCATTGTTTGCTCGTGTGTTATTTTTGGGTGTCTAGAAAAAAAAATGTGTTCAATAATACGATACAGTAGTAGTTTTGATAGGATGATGACGACAAGTTGAGAGGATATAAAAGTAGTCGCATTATTATACGGTATACTAGAAGCAGGACACACTCTTTTACTCACTCAATCCCTGAGCGCAGTTTTCGTCAAGTATTTACTTGAAATTTAACGTTTATCCCTGTTTTGCTTGCATAAATAAGCATAAATTTACCGATGAGATGGTGAAGGAGACAGGGAATCACAAAAAATAACGTCGTTTGTCTTTGAAATTGACGAAGGAGAGAGAATGCTACACTAGCTGGTTGGATAATAGAAGAGCTCTCTAAAAAAGAAAAGAGGATATCGAAATGCTCGCGAGAGAGAACAATGGAATAATATTATTCAGATGATTATACCGATTCATATATGTACCTCCTTCTATGTCGGTAATTCTATTACCTATTATTATTGCTTCTGCTCAATCCTATTTAAACTAAAGTATCCACTCCACCTATCCACATCAGAATTGTAGTATCCTCGAAAATAGCATAATGTTGTATTGTTTTTATATTGAAGCTCTTTTAACAGGCTTGTTAGTAGTTTATAGTATCATGACGCATTTTTTAATAAAAAAAGAGTTTATCATATAGCTTTGCTTGCTTTGCTACTGTATGTTTTCCTTGGCAAGAGAAAGGGTTATTACATTATGTGTATGGAATTGAAAGAAGAAATAAAAAAGATTTGAGAAGCAAAGTAGAAAACTCAAAGAGGCTTTATAAGTTGAGCCTATGTTTTGATCTGATTTTGATTTAATTAGCCATTCATTACTTTCGTCTATTCCTGAGCACGATCTGTCTTTCGAAGAAAAACATGATGATGAGACACACGGTGTTATAGAGAGAAGAGAACGAGACAGCACAGAAAAAAACGAAAGTCTTTGCGTAACAGTATTCTATGATAAATCCAACTAGATTATTTTCACAAGTAACCAGTTAGAAACTGAACACTGTAAAAATACTTTCCTGTTGGAACAATACTAATTCAAGCATAAAACAAAGTACAGAGGAAAGCCTTAGAAAAAATGAAGAGTAATAATTGAAATTTGTCTGTTGACTTACGTGAAGTAGATGAGAGCCCAGTTCCCTTATTGTACTATCACGAGGAGGAGGCAACGCACCCCACGCATCTCCAAGCCCTACAAGAGTCAAAGAACATACTTTATTACGAATATATATAGGAACTAAAACATGTTACGCACAATTGATGACAAGCCAAATACAAAATTTTTACTAATGAGGTTTCCTTAAATTAGAACCGCAAACATTGCCGTAATTATATACTGGAAATACCTTCTAGACAAATTGTAATTATTTATAATTTTACCAAAACAGAAAAAGAAAAGTAGAAACACAAAGAAAAATCAATGTAAGACCGAACTTTTTCGGAATCTCACGAATAAATGCTTTGATTTTTCACCGGTTCAAAAACAGGAAACGTAGACCATCTTAGTGTTTACAATGAAGGAATGAAAATACCTACATGTTTTTCACTGCGTACTTCTCTTTAGCAATACAAGCATACATATCTCAAACTTGTGGTGGGTTTTTTCATCTTGTTTGTAAAGCTACTTAAAAAATCTTCATCATGATGGGAAAAATAATACATTTTTCTCATGGAAAAGAAGAATCCAAGTATTTTGACAAAGTTGTTGTCGCCCGCAAAGTAAACAGTCACGACGAGATGTTGAGAAAAAGCTTTGAAATGAAAACTCTAATCATTATCAACATCAGTTTCACGGAGAGAGAAAACAAAATGGTCTGTTGAGATTTTTTAAACATAAAAGAGTTGAAAACTGATGAAAGCGTAACGTTATGATATAACCATACATTTTTATTTGCTGCAGGCAAAAAGCATTTTATTTTTATACTGCTTTGTTGATAGTTTTTCCCAAATAAGAAGGTACATGCAACAAGACACAATGACTTTATATTAATTTTTTCTAATGATTATGATTATTAGTGCCTAGACATATAAATATTTATACGGAAAAATGAATACTGCAAAGGCAAAAAAAAATAATTTAATCACGACAAACAATTCAGTTGAGCACCTCGGTTGATAGTAAAACCAGGCATGTATGAATGCGGGTTTTTTTCTTGTCTCCAACAAATCGGTACAGAACAAAAATCGGAAAACATTCAGGGCTCAGATGAAGGAGATATATCACGAAACAAAGAATACATAGCAATCGACTGAGCCCAAACCAAAAAATGTTTTCTTTCAAACAAAATCATCGCCCAAAAAAAGTGATGATGATGGTGGTCGCCGGTTTTGAGAAGCAGAAATAATGGTAAGTGGAAAGTGCGGGTAAAGGACCACGTAATATGGGAGGATTTGTAAAAGAATAATATTTAATCGAGCTGAGCAATCAAAGAAGATTATCGGATTGGGTGTTCAAACAAAAGGAAATGTGGGTTTTTAATCAAATCAAACCCATCGCTGGCTACTTGTGTTTAGCAGACACATTTGAACCAAAAGAGTCATTCAAAGGAATTGTTTGAAAACTTTGGGAAAAACACGAGGGTAGACGGTAGACAGACACACAAAAAAATACGGAGACAAGGGAGGTAACAGTGAGAAACCCGTACACAAATTTACATTATATTATAATGAATTGTAAAAAAAGTGTCCTTTTTGAGAGTTTTAGCGGTACTTCAGTCACCGTGCGTAGAAATGCAATTGCATTCATGAGATCATACAATTTAACCACAAAGAAACTTTTTATGTGCACATTCCATATTACTAATAAAGTAGATCTGGTGGAAGGAGTTAATCTAGTGTATTGCAATTTAATATGATAGTTGAGAACTACCCGTCAACGGAACATTATTTAGAATCTAAAAAATGTTCTAAAATTTTGATTAATTTTTCTTTGCATTTTAACTAAAAAGGTTTATGCAGTCATAGATTAGATTTCTTGTATCTCAAGGGTGTATCAAGGCATCTAAATTAGAATCCTATTCCCTGCAAATAGTATGTTATATTTTATGGCTCTAAAAGTAAGCATCAAGTATCAATCTATTTGTCAGCAGCACTAACCAAAATCAATCCATTTGCTTACTACTGCTGCACCACAAATAATTGTAGCCTACATATTTCCCATTTTGTAAATTTCCACTGAAAATATTACACTACTTTTGCTGAATATTTCCACTAGTGTAAATTGCATTTTTTCCAGCTTACTTAATGTGATTGAGTGCGAAAAGGCTTTATTTCCAATCTGAAACCTTTTCTGGTACATTTAGTGGTCTACTCTTTTTCATCCTCCAAAAATGGCCATGTACATATATTTTTCTCCTCTTTTTTCATTTCCCGTGTCTTTGTTTTTCCAAGTTATTTCACCATCAAAAACTGCAGCCGACTCTTTCTATATACACCCTCTCCATCTAAAATTGTGATGATATTATTACTCCACACACAAGTGTGTGTGTAGATGGATCCTTGTTCCATTAAGCAGGATTTGCCCAGGGAAAATCTTTTTAGCAAACATTTCTATTACCACCACTAACCATGTACCAGCTCAAAGCAAGGCAGAAAGGGCAGGCATAAAAATAACAGAAGAGAATGTACAAAAGTGGGGCTTTACTTTCAAGAGAATATAAGAAGAGCAAGGAAAAACCAAACCACCAGCAGAAGGGATGATGTAGTAGACGCGCGGACCACTTCCTTTTTACGCTCTGGTCTCTGGATGGAGATTTCTGGTTCCTTCCTTTTCATATATATACCCAAGCGTTTTTTGGCCGGCTTTGTTAATAACATTTTTGATATAAACGTATATTATGTAAAGACTCTTAGAGTTTCACTGAGAGAAAGGATTTTTAATGCATGTTCAATGCTGATAGAGCACTTTGTCTGACTCAACTTCAGAGAGCAGGGTTTTTTGTTCAAGGAGACGAATGAAAGCAGCCGTGAATTAACTGTGTCTGCTGTTAAAAGACCAACAATAACAACACAGCCATATTGCAACTTGTATGTTGGGATACTAAGATGTACAACAAATAGTTTTGGATAGGTAAAGGCATTCATTATTTTTTGTCACTGGAAAGCCTTTTTGAAACCCGTAGTTGTTATGTACAGTGCGCAGTCATTTCCTTAAAATAAGATAGCACTTTATACAAAAAGGGGAATAAACGCTGATGATGGCAAGAAAGATGGTGGTGGTGACAAAACATATATTCTAGAGCTACCATCCTTTTTACAAAATTTTAAGGTAGAGTAACTTCAAAAGTCTCTCCGGTAAAAAAGGGTAGTGCGGTAGTACTTTCCATTGTTCTGGATTTATAGACGCGAGAATAAAGCCCTTACAGCTTACACATTTTTTCCAGCATGAAACTTAAATCCTTATAGCTATGATCCATGATTCATGAGACGTTGTATACAATGCAAAGGCATCCATTAACTTTACCTGAGGATGTATAGCATACCTATCATCTATTGTACATCATCAGCAAGGTAGAGCGAGACCCTTTCATTGTTGTTCGTTGTATATCATTTCGTAAGAAAGACAGCATCATGGCTACCTATCCAGTAGCTGCTTTGTGTATATGGAAGCATTGCTTGTTATAGACAGTTAAAAAGTCAACAAAGATGGAAGCGGATTCATTCTAGCCTGAAGCAATGTTCTCTGTATTCTATACACATTAATAATTTGAGGGAACTATTTTTTTAGATTTTGGATTTTACGCGACAAAAATGAAAATAAACAAATGCATAAACTGTCACATGTATTTGTACTTTGATGCTTAACTTCTTTTTTTTTAAATTATAAAACCCCGTTAGTTTTACACGAATTTTACAAGATCATAAAAAAGGTCATACAAACCGTTTTAATAGTTTTGCGTTTAGTTTCTATTTATACACAAGTACTTGGGGAATGCATGCAAATTATTATTGCAAGCAATGAAATTTTTGGTGCCGTATTCCTTTCATCGCATTGTTGTCAGTCTCTAATGCAATAAATTTTACGAGCATTTAAAACGCGAATACGATTTTTATTTCATTTCCCCCTTCTCCGTTCCAAAACGGCTTTTTTACTATTGCTTATTTGTCGTAGTCGCTTTTTGGAGGTAATAAAACGGATTCATTTTTTTCTAAAACCACATCAAATGTCAGTTTAACTTTAAAACTCATAGAGCCCTTTATCTTATCATCATCATCTTCCTCCTATCGGCAAATAAATCAGCATGTCAAATCATTGTACTATTTTGCCTGCATTGCAAATCAATTGTGGGAGCAGTTAATAGGGAACCACGGTACTGAGGTGGTGGTGTCAGGAAATTTGAGCCTTTTCCTCTTGCTGCGTTTACAACACATATTTTCAGTGTGTGTACTTATTAAAAAGGAAGCCCACATTATTCCCATTCTCTCAGCCCATATTATCAAGTTTGTAAACAAGCAGGAAAATACACGGATTATATTTCACTATCCCTTTCTCTTTTAACAGAAAACTCTACGCTTACAACGACCCCGACCCTGCTTTATAACATTTCAGCACCCTTTTTACTTTTACGAACAATAACTTCCAACATAATTTGAAGTGACATAACATTACATGCATTGCGCCCACAGCCTCTCAAAAAACTGTCCGAAAACATTCACTTTCGTTGAAACAAACAACCAAGATATGGTTTTAAAAAGGTTAAAAAAAGAAGGGATGATGGGAAAAGGCATAATGCAATCCTTGTCTTCCTTGTGGAACCCATAAATAACTCAAAAGTGGAGCTCCCACTGGGACATTTGATTTAATGGACAGATCATACAGGTTTTATAGCTAATTTCGGGTTTTGTGTCGGTCACCGGCAAAACATATCAACACTAAAATTGATATGGACATACCTGTACACCTACTTAAACCACTCGCAAAAATCCATGTTTCCTCTTATCATAATGTGTAATTTTATTTATTTTAATTTGCCGCATCAAAGTAAGCCCATCAATTTTGAAGAGGATGTACGGATATATTTCATTCATTCGAACGAATAATATTATGTCATTCCAAATATTTTCATAATAGTAAATAGCTATTTTTGTACTAGTAGTAGATAAAGTGGTGATGAAATGGAATGCCAATACCTGCATGAGATCTTTTTTGGGGTCACCTCTTCTCTCCTGTCATAAAAATATGCAATGCAAGCATCATCAGCACCAGCAGCCAGTATTTTTCTTTCTTTAAGACTTCAAAAAATCGTTTACCACTTGTTTGCCAACCAAAGTCAAAGTCTAACCAGGCAAAAGTAAATCGTGGAATTTTGTCAGGTGTACAAGACATGAAAACAAAATAACATTTCCAAGCAAAAGAGGTGCATTTTCTTTCGTCTTCTTTTCTGGGCTCATAAAAATATCACACCTTATTACCTTACACTTATGCTTAATACCACCAGCATCACTATCACCTCTCCACCACACACACATTTTCCATCTGCACGTGTGTGTTAGTACAAAAGTGGCAATATAATAATATCCATATTGTACATTGCATACCTACAGACACATGTGTGGTGTGGGTTCAATTTTGGAGAAAAAACGTCAGGAAAAAATATCTTCAGCTCTCGTATTACATGTTCAATGTTTCGAAGAAGTAGTGATCCTCATTCTTGTAACAAGCTGAGATTTATGTCTTTTTAATGCGAGGCTTGTTTCTCTCTCTTGTGTTGGCTTGCTTCTTGACACCCTCATCAATATACATATGTACAATAACGGCAGCCTGTACACAAATCATGTACAATGTTCAACAGTGAGCAAACTCACTTGTTATTAAATGCGCGTCTCTTTATAAGATTCCGATCATGTTTCAGGTGCACCTTTCAATAATAGTAATATACCATAATTGGCAATATGAATGATAAACCTGAATAATATTTAAAATGCAAAGAAAAGAAAGAAACGTTATATCGGAACTGAATACAACCCATTACAAACCACACATTTTACAATTGAAAACCGCACACGGAATCATGACAATTTTTACGAGTGTGCATTGTAAAGCAGACAAAAAACTAGCAAAAAATATGACAAAAGACATACCACGTAGCTGTAATTATTTTTATGAAATAAAAATAGATTCGACCATTATCATAATGAATTGTGTGCTTGTTTAATGGCACCATCGTCAAAACCACCATTACACTACGTGTGTTTTTTAGCAAGTTTGAAACCCGATCATGATCACGATCCCGCAAAGTAGTTGAATAATATATGCAATATGTATGTACTTTTGTGGAAAAATCATGCTTCTTTCTCTTTTTATTATCACAATCATCATCATCACATTCAAACGTTCTTTCTTTCTATCAAAAAATCATGAAAAAGTGACGTGTCACGACAAAATACTACTCTTCGGTTTTTTACCCTTTTGCATACACAAAAAGTTGTTGGAAGGGAAAAAAGTTTTAAACTTTTTTATTCTCTCTGTTCTATTTCTATTGTATTGTTTTCAACGTAGTTCCTGGGTGGCATTCTGACTATGGTGGGAACTGCATGAGGAGATGATGATGGTGGCAGTGTGGTGCGGTGGTGAGGATGATGATGCTGATAGTGGTTTGGTTTATCTAACGAGAAGAGCAATGCAGCAATATATATTCCTTTCAGGAAACCGAGTTGGTGTTACTACACTGTACACTTGTGATGATGATAATAATGACGAGAATTTCTCTTCTTCGTGTGCTGGTGGTGATACAATAAAAGCAAGATTTTGTGAATAGAAAGTTTTTTCTCTCTAGTGGTACTTGAAAATGTATAAGGCTTGCATGCACCACGACAAAATAATATTTCCTCCATGTTTCCCGGTAAAAACGGGCTCTTCCTCTTCGGAAGCAACTTCTTTGAGGAAAAAGGGATATAAAAAAACTTGAGCACAGAAATGGTAGTGCAGCGCGCGGTGGGGAGGATACAGGACCGACACCAGAGAGAAAACCTTGCTTGTTTTTCCTTTGCCTTTCTTTTTTACTACACAAATAATCTCTCTCCCACTCGCTTTCTGTGATTTCTGCTAACGAAGGCAATTTTGAAGTGTGCCAATTATTTTGGACGAACGCGTTCTCATCATAAAGGTCTCATCGCGTCACTGTGTGATGCGAGACTATTTTCATTGTGTACATCTATTCTCTTATGTTATGCATTATTATCAAAGAAAATGGGTATACTGAGTATATTCAAATGATCCAAGTGTATTATGTCACATGTAAAATACAATAATGTATTATATGAACATTCCATGAAACTTTGTCTTTGGTGTGTGGTGTGTTAAATTTTGCTTTCCATCATTTTCGGGGAAAAGCAAGACATCACTGTAATATTCAGAAATTTTCTTAATATGACAATTATTATTGTGCACTGAACATGTTTTAAAAAACCAGCAAGCTTGTAAAAGCACCCTTTCTCTCGTCTCATTAATTATCCCGGAGAACAAAGCCAGCTATCAGTGAACAAGAGGACGGAGGGCAAACGCGGACCACCTCCTACTGTGACATACGTTTTGCCCTCCTTCTCATCAACTTTTCATCATTCACTCATCAAAGAGCACAATCCAATTTTTATACTTTTTCTGTTCTAAGTACAAAGGGGAAAATAATCTGACTCAGGATGCCCCGCGGGGCAACTTGTCCGCATAACACACGCAATAATATCACCTACTTTTTATGCAAGCGCGTCAAACCGGAAAATGAAGGGGATCACGAGACAAATCTTTGATTTGAATGTTGTTTTTTCAAAATCAAAAATAACTTGGAAGCGTGTCATGTCATATGCCTATTGATCTGCTTGCATCATGTCATGTCATCATTGATGTTACCGATGGCAGAATTCATTTTATTATTATTTTTAAATAATGTTTTTGTAAGTTCTTACCATCCGGAAAGACATGTCGCATACGTAGATACGAAGTGGTCAGCCGAATCACAGACGCCTTGTCCAGTTGGGATGTAATAGCTGCAGGTAAAGGTAGTAGTCTGCCCAATTCCAAAAACTCTTGATTTTCCTTCTCCCGTCTGGTCCTCGCTGCGTTTTTACTCTTTTCCTTCATCTTGCCTTTTTTCTAATACTTTTCTCTTTTACTGATGACTACTTTACTATGTTGCACCAACACCAATAACTTTCACCCTTTTAAAATATACACCCATTCATATCCATAATACATACAAAGTATATAAATCCGTCTTGGTAAAACACTTCAAAAGTAAGAAAAAAGTTTATTCGGGTACTCGTCCGTTTTTTTCCTTTCTCTCACGTTACCATACTCAAAATTCATTCATAAAATTTTTTCTTGTTCCAAAAACCTTCACTAATGACAGGAGCAACAGTGGAACGTGCTCTTTTAGATTGGACACTTGTAAAAACCGGCGGCAGAGTAGAGTACGTTTACACCGCTTGAATCACGCCCAGAATTCAGATACAAGAATTTTTCTCTGCTCTAAAGTTATTTGTATTGGCAAAGGTGAGTAACTCCAATGAAGAAAAACAAGAGCACATGTTTCATTGCACACCTTCTTGTTCGTCCTGAACTGTTAGGCTGGCAAAATTCTGCTGATGATGACAAACTGTCAAAGAAAACCAAGTGCTAATGGTTGTGCTAGTAGTAAAATGTGGCATACTCCACCGACCAGAGAGCACCGATACGGACGATGATGAGTGCATTGCATTGCATGCATTCAGATCCGTATTTACAGTGTCCAGATCACGTTTCTTAGTTAACGACACGTCGGCACGTCCTTCCTTCCTCCGTCTTTGCTACTATACTACTACAAAACCATACTACTACCAACACCAGCTAGCAAACCGTTTTGTAGTAATAATATTAATAAAACTGTTCCTTTTGGCCAACTTATTTTTCGCTTGTCTTCTTAAACCAAACTATAAAAGTTTAGTGTGGTTGCTGGCAATGCGGAGTAAGGAGTTGTACTGCCAAGCAGCAATGTTGTACATTCATAATAGCAACGAGAAAAGGAGGAAAGAAAACTTTTGGAGTTTCTACCCTGAGAGCTGTGTGCTGCGATCTGATCAGAGAGCTGTGCTGCCTTTTTCCTTTCCTTGTCGCCCCTGCGTTTTCACACCATCTCTGAGACTCAATGGAGCTTGTACCTTTGTTTTTATGCAGGGACATGGGCATATATGCTCACTGACTCGGTGAACATAAGCTACAAGCCTGGGTAAGAGAGATGTGTGTCCGTTCCCTAATACTTGTACATGTTGAATAGTTATGAAACTATTTTACTATTAAAAGTCACTGAAAATGTCATCGTCATCTTTGGCCATTTATTGTTTAGGTTTGCATTTCAAGAGTAGTGGAAGCAGCAATAGTAGACTAAAGTATGTTGAGGAGGGGAAGTAATGTTATTATTTTTAAATCTTAAATCTCAACTTTATCACGCATATCTCACTCGTATCTCCCTACGAAAGTTCGACGTAAAAAAGCACGTATGACTTGTTTCGTTTCAACTTATTATTATGCATCAGCAGAAATTGGACAAGTAAAGTTAAAGAAAAAATGCGTCTTTGCGTTGAATCTCTGAAGGTCTTTCTGGAGATCAACAGAAGACCACGTAAAACGATTCCAAGTGCAATATCTTTACGTGCTATTTTTTCATTTCACCACACAAAAACGAACTTTGACTACTTGACGTTTTGCCGGCTTAGAGAAAAAGTTTTTAAAATGTATGTACTTTTTATTATTTAGTATGATATGATGAAAAAAGAGCAATGAATGCACTTCTTTTTGCTCGCGTCCACGAAGATTTTGAGAATGATGGAAGCAAGTGTATACTTTCCCTTTTCTTGTGTCCCACATGAAAACTAACCCAGATTACGTGATGTTTCCACAAAGTTGCCAATTTTTTCCTTTTTCAAATTGCTCTTCTCTTCCTGCTCCTTCCACACGCGTGCGGATGAGGAATTTGATGATGGAGACTTTGGATCCGATCTAGCAGGATTTTGAGCACGAACAGACGACTAAGCATCTAGAGAGATGAAAATGTGTAAAATGTTTGTATATTTGGTGAACTGATGACTAAGGTCGAGTCAGAGGGTAGTGAAAGGCCACTAAAATAGTAGACAAAGTATGGATTGCGATTGTACAAGTCCTCGACTTATTGATAATGATGCTGCTGTTGAATTTGCTGATCAAACCCTCCAGACTGGAAAGGTGGTAGGTAGTCGATGATGTGGAATCTGATGACGTCGATGATGGTAAAGATGATGATGAAAACGGGTTGTGGATGCACAAGTGTGCGTGAATTTTCCTACTTTTCTAGGATTCTCTCAAAAAATCAGAGTCGCACGTATTAGCCAACGTCATCGATTGTTTTCCGGAAGTCAGTATTGCAGACCAAAGGCATGTTCCATCTAGTACAGCGTACTCCACATTTTACTACGGTGTTCAGGTGGTTATGCAATAAAATAATGAATTGTTTGTTTTCTTTTTAAAGTAGAAAAGGCCTGCAACAAAAACAAAAATGAGATCAAGAAAACGTCATTATCAATGCAGTTCATTATACTACAAATTTTGATTACTAAACAAATACTACTATACTTTTGATCATCGGAATCAGAAGGAAAATCTGTGATATTTTGCAATTCAAATATAAAACCAGCAATAGAAATCGATAGTATAATAATAAATGCGGGATCATAATCATTTCTCTGGATAATGAGGCTTTTGAAAATTTGAACATCAAACACACAGAACAAAAATGCATGTCGTGCTCATTCACTCTTCCTGTTGATGAATGAAAATGTGACATTACTCTATTTTTACGATTTTTACTACTACAACCACTTTTATCTTTATCGTTTTACCTTGAAATAATGGTAAGGAGGTGAATAGCACAATAAAAATGCAAAGGAATGAGTACGTTGATTCATTAATATTGTTGTATCATTATTATCGTGTTGAGATAAAAATAATACCATGTCATTCATTAATAAAAACTTATATACTGTATTAGATTCAATACGTAATCAACAGCAAAATGATGGTATATACAAATATTTTTACTCCTTTTTGCGCAATTTACAAATTACTGCAATATTAGCCATTATCATATTTCACATATTTTTGTGTGCTACACAGAACATAATGGTTTTTTGGTGCCTAAGTTTTGAACTGGTATTTTCATTCATTCTTATTATTATCTCTGAAGCTAAACCTGATGAACTTGTGATTAGGGTGGCAAACAAACAACTGAAGAAACTACTGAACTACACACAAACCACAATAACAAATCTTTTTCCCCTCAATTGGACACTATGTAATCATGCATTAACTTTGAACTACAATTGAACTACTAATGGCTCAAAATAATTTTAGGTACATTGTGCTTCCTTACGCATAAGGTAAAAAAGCTAATAAAACTTAACGATGCAGTGAATAAGGTGACATATGCTGGAATATGCGGTTTCAAATTACAATTATGCTGATATTTCTATTTTGCTGCGCTAGTAAATTGGGCGTCTCACATCTCTTTTCTTACTTGATTTCATATCAAGAAAAAATTAAGATAATATCTTGGTGCACACCAACAAAATAACCATTCCACATTACATCCTCAAAGAAAAAAATAGGTTTTTTGTGTGTTGTCGGCAATCAGTAAAAACTCTTGAACAGGCAAATCTCTTGTCGCTTGTCCTTTCTGATAGCTAGAGATATATGGTGATGAGGAAAGCAGAGACGTGTTGGTACAAAGTAGGCATCTTTTTTCCAATGTATACAAAATACCTAAGAGTTCAACCTTTTAATGGGGTGTTTTGAAGCAAAATAGGGAAGACCAGGTCGTTGGGAATCTCGTAAACAAGTCAAAGTTGTTTGCACACTATTTTCTTGTGCTTCGGTGCGGGTCTGCGAAAAAAAACGCGTGGAAAGGAAAATACATACTTTGACAAACATGAAGAAAATTATACGATGTCAACTTAACATCATGTTATGGCACAGGAAAATTGGGGTATTGAGAGTAGACACACAAGTTTGCTGTGTTGCGGTGTATATCTAATTTGAAGATAAATGTCGGGTGAAGGGTCAAACCTTTTAGGCAGTAAATTTTACATATGTTTTGGTGACGCTGCTACCAAAAGACATTGCACCCATTAAATGTGGATAGAAATAACAAGATGATTTTGACAAAAATACAAATTATTTCCTCTTTCCGTCCATCGACTGCTGGCATGTTTTCAGTTTCAAAATGTGTGCGTCTGGGTATTTTGGACTTTTCGATTAGAAAAAATGTGAATATTATTGCATGTGGTAGGTAGATAAGTTGAGAGTCGGTAGGAAACCGGATCTTTCTAGAAAGTCAAAAGCCTTTTTTGAACAAGTGCCAGTAACCAATAAAATATAAAGCGCTATGCTGTTGACAATACTGTTGTTCCAAATTATTGAAACTAAAAATGATTTGTAACTGATTCTGAATTTATCGGTGTAATTTTTCGTTAGTTTGACTCTTTTGAAAAACTGCTTAAAAAGTTTAGTGTTGCATCATTTCAATAGCCAAGCAGCGTGGTGCATATAAAATAAAATGACATTGACACTTTATGAACTCTGCGAGAGAAAAAAATATGCTGAGCACAGCTGCGTTCTCATACATCAAACTTTTTGTCGCTAGAAAAAAATCCTACCTACCATAATGCACACAACAGCCATGTCAACAATTAGTGGTACTAAAAGTCAAGTTGTAACAGACAAAGTTTCAGAATGATGCTGGATTGGATGTACTCGTGTAGCACACGCAGTTGTTTCAGGCAATAAATTTTCACAGAAAAGTTATTGCACTTATTATGTCAAATTGCTGCAAAGACTTTGTTGTTGTAAATGCAGAAGTATAATGGCAGCAGCACCAAGCAAGAGGAACCTCAATGAAGGCATTCCGGAGCAAAGGAAATTATGCTGTAAAATTGCTCAGACATTTGATTAAGTTTTGAAGCTCGTTATTCAAATCATCAATCAATATCAATAAGATAACTGATATTTATAAAGATTTTGGCCATAAGGATGACGGCCGGGGTACTCTCAATCAGAAATACACTCCAGTGCCTACATTTCAGTACATTTGTCAAGCACCCCTACAAATCAGTCGTAAAATATCGGAAGAAACCTTCAAACAAAACCTTTTTTGCAGACTGAGGATGACTGGCGCGCATAACTTTGACAGATTTCTGGTAGCACCCGAACGCAAAAACGTGTGGACTGGAGGAATACGCTCACAGTGCGAAGGCGTTCTCTCTGCAAAAACGTATAAAACCCTGGAAGAAGATCGTGGAGTGTACACGGTCATTCCAGAGATAGAAGGACAGGGTATACATGTTTTCAAATAATTTTTGTGTAAATGTACCCTACTTGATTCTTATTTTTCTTAAAAACAGACACCACAGTAGATGCCGTGTATAAAATGTGGCTTGCTCTGGAATGTGCCATGATGCGTCGCGAGTGCCTAATTATCGTCGAGGATCCTGCCTTAGCTCACGTTACAAAATTCAGAACGGAGCAATGGCGTCTGCTAAACCGCTTTGTACGCTGGGGCTGTGGCACCGCCATCCTATTTTCTATCGCTTTTCGCAAATTCCCTCCCCTTTACATTTTCCCTTATTGTCTTGCCGCTTACGGTTATGGCGTACTTCGTGCCATGCGTCTAAAGGATCCCGCATGCAGATACAGTGAATCATGTGTTAACAAACACAACGAACTGGATCCCGACTCTCACTTTGTGTGCGATGCACAAATTTCCCTGAAGTACCTGCGGTGTCCGCAATATCGAATGTTTAAATTGGAAAATCATGACAAGAGAGATGAGGATAATTTAAAGATCATGTTAATTTCTTTTGGAATAGCGTCAATGCAGTTGATTCGGCATATTTACAGTTGGGACTTTGCCCCGCCGCTTATTAGACGAGCATATCAAGAAATTATACTGAGCAAAATGGCCGGTCAGCCACTGAATGTATTTGACCAGTTGAAAAAACGATTTATCACGTTTGGAAACACCCCAGGAGCCGGAAGAGCCGACCTGGTGCATTGGGCTATTCAACAAGGGCTTATGTACTATTTCGTCTGGAGACACATTCCTTGGGCAATACAAACTTGTTTGGAGTATTTGGAAAGAGAGTACGTAATGGAAACTACGATAAGGTACTTACAGTTTAGGAATTTGTGTGGGGAAGAACAGTACGAATTTCCGGCTAGAAATCTGTACTGGACCATGCAAAAGGACTATCCAAACAACAGGATTCTAAAGGAAATTTATGATCATTATAATGATCCGCCCGAGGGGTACTATGAATCGGAAGAGTTTTTGACGACAAGGAAGCCAGAGAAAATTACTTTGGGAGAGGCTATCAAACGATGGAAAGTTTCATATTATAGAAATTGGTAATAATCATCAAAATGAGAAGCAGTGCTTCATCCGAAAGAATCATTTACGGTTTAAGTTGTATGTTTACTGATATTTATAAACATTGTCAAATATTTTAAAATCTCTTTTCATTTCATTGGCTTTAATTCTGACATGTTTTGTATTGCGGGCAATGACTGACAAAGGTAGTTTTGCATTTATTCACACATTTAATTAGCACGAGGGATAAATTTCCTAATAGTTTCATGCTTACATAAGCACAGCGGTTTATAACGCAAAATCAGGATGCGGAAAATGTAGCATAATTCGTTATGAGGTAATCACGATGCGCACAAAACATAAACCATGAACAAGAAGACGATAAATTGATGTTTAGATTTTCAAAACATCATATTACGCACCAAGAATAGGTATGTATAGTTTTTATGCCTTCTATGAAATCGACAAAAATTTTGGAAGTTTGAGTGTGCCAAGATAAGAAGCAAATGGGATTTTCATGATGTCAAATTGTTTATATCACCCAAATTATCATCCTAAATTTAACCTGTGTGAATCAATCTGCGATACAACACAACTACTTTTCGTTGAAGTTGATGAAATCACTAGAAGAAATCATATCATTTGCTCAAAAAACAGATCGCAACAAGTCAAGATGCATCTTTTTTTAAAGATTCTTTCAAAATAACGTTTCTTTATTGTAGCAAAGATAATTCGTTGTTGATAAGTGCAAAACGAAAAAATAAACTAACTAGGTACGTAAGTATTTATTTTATACGTTGGATCAGAAAGAGAAACAATTCTCCAGCTTTAAAACTGTGTTAAGTATACACTGAAACTTCCACTTTGAAAAGAATCATGTTTTTTATCTCTATTTTTCTTTTTTACATGATTCAAAATGTGTACCCTATTTTTGTATTCCATCGAATCAACGCAAGCATAATTAGACAGATGTGGGAGAAGCCACATAACGGAATAGTTTATCTCTAGGATTTTGAACTCTATGTAGAGTCGTGACTTTGTGATTGTCCATCCAAATGATAAACACAATTCATTTTCTTAGTGAGATATTTCATGGAAATAGAGAGATGTTGAAGCACTTACCGATTCACCCAAAGAAAGCTTCCACCGCTGAAAGTCAGTGTTCAACAAGATCACTTTTCAAAACTTTATTGCTCCATAATCATAATACGATGAGCGTATAAATAATAACAAAACTGTTGCATGACTCACTGCAATGTACAAGCAACTTTCAAAATGACATGAATATGTATAAAATTCTATTAAAATTGTGTGCGAGTCAAGATGTCTTTGATAAACAAAAAAATCTAATTACAAAGTATTCTCGAGAATTTTCCTTAAAAATGAAATTAAAGCACGTTTACACACCAACTTGAAACTTTGAAGTAATGTCAAATGATTTCCACTTTGTAAAATCTAAAATTCAATTTAAAGATAAGCACATGAATTACTTTTTTCATAAACTTGACAGATTGTTCATTTTCTTGAGATTTGTTTCACAATGCCCCATACCCAGAAATCTGCCACTGCACACTATCTACTTTTCCTGCGTACACGAAAACGATAAATTTTCGCTATTCTGCACTTTCCGTACATTTTGTATGACGGAAGATTGAAAGCCCTGTTACCCTTGTCTCTCTCCCTGCGGTTTACTCTCTTGCATTCCATATTAATCTAAAAAGAGTGAAAACAACGCACACTGATTCTTACTGACTGAAACCATCATCAAGCCTTGCATCCTTTCATTTGGTATGTGGTATTATGTGCCCGTGCACACATAGTCTCATGAATATCATCGTCAAAAGGAAAAGTGTCACTTTCCAATAATAAACCAACTCAGCATGTACATATACTACGTGTACTGTGTACACGTACAAAACATACAGTCATACGTTGTTTTTTATTTTAAAAAATATGCTTTTTTCCTCCCTATTATGCCTCCATCCTCATAACGCACAAAAATTGCTTATACTACATCTTCCCCAAAGAAATACAGATTTTATACCCCACATGCGATGCATGCAATGTCCTGTCCCGTGTGATCATGGGGGTTACAAGTACATGGAGTGAAATGTGCGGAGTGTGAAGTCGTGGAGAGCGTTTTAACGGAATCGGTAGTTTCTCAGCACAGGAGAAGAAGCAACCACTTCTCCGGATCTACCAGCATCATATGCAACCTCCACAACATTCTTATTTTTAGGGAAGTTTCCAAAAGAGAAATCCCTTTCGTCTCATTACACACACTTTCATTGTTGTGTTGTCTGGATATTATGTGTAAAGTATCGTGTATCATGTTATTTTCCGTTTACGTAACATTACACAGGCCACAAAACAAAGCGTAAAACGGCCCGAGGAAAAATTCATGGCATTACTACTTCCAATACTTTTAAGCGTTTTACTATCCAGCAATACTATAAATATGTAGTTATTTGTAGAGGAGTAATGTTGGTAGTACATAGTAAAGCTATAAATGTGTACTGATAATAGGATCAATCCGAGCTTTTTTATTGTTATAACTTGTGCACACTGCATCTCTATTCTGTAACGGTTTTTTATTTCTAAACTGGAATTACATGAAAGATGATATGATCATAGGTGAGGCTGCTGCTGCTGTACATTGTTAAATTGTTACATATTTTCATTTGCTTGTGCTTTTTTGCTGTGCTCTGCAAAGAAGATCATAATGAAAGGTAATATAGCACGGTAGTGGTGGTGGAGTGAAGAGGCAAAAGTCCCGAAAATATGACGCACCAGTGGGCCAATCCTGGCATGGATATGTATCCTCGTCGGATATAGCTGGGACCGCCTTTTGGTGAATCCCTTTCTGTCACTAGCTTGGCTCCGCTGAACCTCCCTTTTTCCTTCCCGTTTTTTCTTCCTTTTGTGTGTATCCCTTCCTATCTCTCTACTGGCTTTTGACAAAGTTTGTATCTCTTGCGTTTTGGGAAGATAGAGTATGCAATGCTATTGGGAACGTAACCGAACCGTGAAGAAAAAGAAACAAGACGGTTTTCCTTTTGGGAAGAAAGCCTGAGTTTTTTGCGGTGTAGCTGCAATGCATATAATATTGTGTAAATGGGATATCATTTTTTATGCTTCACATCTTCTTCCAATAAATGGGCTACTCACGACAAATCTTTGCTTCTAAAGGATTCTACAAAATCTTTATTTGGTATTAGTATTGGTGTAGATGGGTTTATTTCTTTAAAAAATGGCGAGGTGGTAGTAGCAAATAGAGAAACAAATATACATTTTCAACCAACATCTCTATTTCTTCTAGCAAAATTTAATGATTTTTGAATGTCTTCACTTTTTTATTTGTCGCTGTTTTTCTGAGAGTGTATATTGGTGTTTTCTTACCATTCTGCTGTGAAATAGTCATGCGAAAGCAATAAAGTGTGAAGAGTATGTATTTTTTGCTGAGTTTTCGAAGTTTTATGGCAGTTGTGAAATCGTTTGAAAACGGGTGAAATGGGCATAATGTTTTATTGAAGAATATTTATGACAATTTGCTCCGTCTGTTGTTGTTACTCGTGAGTGCTAAATGGTAGAGAAGTACGAGAAAACCGTAAATAAAAGTAGTACTTTAGTACTGACGTAGGAAAACTTAAATTAAACACTGTTCAGAGAAAAAATAAGCATAAAAAATTAATTTAAAATGCTTTGAAAATAGGATTTTTCAGTTTTGTTGGTACAACTAATGTGGTCTCATATTATGTATTTTCCATGAAAAATCTACGTTAATGGAATTCCACAAATTGATTTGATAATTATGTACCGTTGTGCTGTTAATGCACATCATAGTTATCATATATTGCTTTTTGAAATTTTTGAACAAGATTTTTTGAAGAAAAATTGAGTAAATCAAGTCTTGGATTGCAAGAAGATGACCAAACTAGAGCTCGTGCTAAATTCAAGTGTGAAAACAAGACATAACTTGTGCCAAAGAAAATGCTATTTAATTTACGAAATTAGGTTAATAGCCTATTATCTCGAATTATTCCATGTATACACCTGGTTGATGCTAGGACTAAGTATTCGTATCTCACTAGATAAAATATAAATAGAAGTTGTAATCTCAATGCACTTGACTGAATAGTATCGATTACAATAACAAGCAATAAGTCAAAACGTTTCTTTCTTTTACATCATCCATTTTAACAGCATTCAACAAAATTAGTAAAGTCAGAAATGCACACACACTACTACTACAACGTTGTGTGGTGTGACGTATATCTTGACACGTCAATATCATGTGAAATGATCCCTGAAATTAAGTTAATCCCACAACAAAATGCCCACACCTGCAGTAGCTCATAATTCATATTATCATGTTACACGAGCACACATATTATATAGTTTTAATAACACTTCTGGATTCTGACTACAGTCACAGCTCTCACGTAAGGCAGTAGTGTATGTATGCAGAGAGCATTGGAATGTGCATACCATTATTTAACGAACACCTCTACTGGTCACTTCTGTAAAATCAGGTACAAGAACAGTGATGTTCTCACTCCACCAAGTTCTCACGATATTAATTACGCATGTATAACAAGCATTTTTTATTTTTAAAGATGTAGAGCTACCAAAGAACATCAAAATATATACAATCACTATACCTATGCGCGTATAAGGAAAGAAACCTCCAAAATGTAAGCTGGCATCAGGAAAAAGTCAAATCAAGACTCTGCAATTAAACTTTTTAACAATTGGTATTTGATGGAACGACATCTATATAAATGGGCTGACTGGTTCTTGCTTGGTTTGCATACTCACGTCTTCGAACATATACTATATTTTACACACAGAAATAAAATGCATAACAATGAAATTTAATCTTGTCAAAACCCCACCAAACGAAAGGGAAAAATTCTTTGCTTGACTGGCAGACAGAGTGACGACGAGATGGAAATAGTAACAGGAGTAACAGAAAAGGAGACAGAAGTCATCGTAAGAAAAGTCAAGTGCCCTCTTTGGATCCATTTACTAGCTCCACAAAATAAAATTACACATTACACATGTATACATCGTATTATCCTTCCTGTCAATCCGTATTTTACAAGTAAATGTTATGATGGGTCATACTAATACCTTGATATTTTCACATTCAGCAGGTTTCAATTACATTTTACAACGATACTGTATAAATGTATCATGCCTTTGCAGCTTGAATTTTTTGTTTTCCAAAACAATGAGAAATACACCTTATTTCGTTATTTGTTCAACCTTTTCCTTCCTCTCTGATATGTTCACTGAAGTGTGACCGGCCGCCAAACTGTCTGCCAAGCTTGTCTGGATGGATACCTCGGTAGTGGTCATTCTACGCAACAATGCAAACAAAACAATTTGTCAGATTGTCCGTCCTCCTTCAGCTTGTAGGAAGTATTATATTCAAGATGGTGTGGGTCTTAGTATAACTATTCCATTATCTTGGAATTAGTCAGGTGTGCATTTTTTCACTGATTTATTTCATGTGTGTCATTAATTGCCAGATGCTACGTGATATGCGCACCACTGCTACGGATAAAGGTCAAACTTACAATGAAATGAATAGGGAGATTTGGAATTTTGGAAGTAAGATGAATGAAAAAATGATCTGATGAACAGTTATTGACATGTTGCATAAAATCTTGTGGGGGTGACTTTACTGCAAACATGTTTTAAGCTGACTTTTACAAAAGATTTTAACGGGAGAAGTTGGTTGGATTTACTTGCAAAAATAATTCTTCTGCTTTCTCGGCCATAGCTATCAATTTCACAACTTACAGGACTTTGGAGAAACACACAAATAATATTATTTTCCCTCAAGTGTATAATGTAAGGTGTACAACATCAATATATAAGATCCTTCTTGACTTTAGTAGAAGATTTACAAGTTGACTTATGTCAAGGACAAAAGGGTGCCTAGCTGTCTGCGACGTTTACAATAAAATCTTCAGTACCCTTCTTGTTCCTGAATGAAAGGGTTAGAAAGAAGCATGTTATTTTCAAAAATAAGTATCATTTTCGTACCTTTTCATGACATTTAATGCTCGCACAAAAGGCTTAATCAAAATAATATGTAATAAATAGAGGATTAAAATCCTGGCAGACATCACGGCGTCTTGGATGCAGAGCAATCACACATTTAAGGCATTTTTCAACCAAGCAAAGAGAGTGTGAAGTTTAATTTAAGATACAGTACAGCGATTACCGATGTTATTCAATTGACGATTCCGTGCGCATGTGCTGGTAGATGGAGAATACTGATATGAGCTATTCAGTCTGAAAAGATTGTAGAAGCATTCTCCCACAGTTAAAATAAATTATATACATGCGTCTAGAGTACCTATTTAGGAAAAAACTTACAATTAGATGAACACTAAACAACTGCATTGAGATTACACGGAAGATAGAAACGGTACTTTTCCTGGGATAACTGATTGTGGAACCGTGTATTATGATAATGATGGATCATGGATGCAGTAAAATTGTTTTGATTTTCTGTCGATTTAAATATACATTTTAAAATTGAAAATGGTATACCAAGTACCCGAGAGTTGAACCAAGGAAATTAATTTAAATCATTTAGTCCATTTTATTATAGTCTCTTAAAAATGCTTCATTAGTTGTAAAATGTGAATGATTCTCACAGTGGCATAATTAGTAGTATTTACCGTTAAGCACGTACATGTCCAGTCCAAGAATTTACCAAATTTTAGGCGATAAAAACCTTAAATGAACAAATACGTATTTATCAGTGTTCATGCTCGTTATTATTGCAATAATAATTTCTTCTGAAGATGTGTATGTGCATGTGAACGCACTTTACTTTGGTCGCAATCAGGAAAAAATGTACATAAAAGTAATTGCAAACTCCTGCAATTGCAAAAATCGTACGCATATACCAAGATCCAAGGAAGCAATAATTTTAACACAGAAAATCTTACATCATATCTGCTAAAACGTGACAATTTGTAGCATCCGATTTAAAAAAATAAAAAAATAAAAAATTTATACGATATCAAACCACTCTTTACCGGCACGACATAGGTACAAGTATTCTAAGTTATAATTCCTGTGACGATAATACTCGGGCTAATTGTGACGATAATACTGTGGTCACCTGAAAGTAAAATTTTCCGCGATCAATTTTATGGTTATCTGCATATGTTATATAATACCTTTTCCTCAAATTAGTCGTTGGAACATGTTGCTTGCTGCATTATCTCGATTAATTCAAGGTTCAAATTTATGATTTACTTCGCAATCCTACGCAATGAAATTTCCAACCAATAAATTTTCTTGCAACTTACAATTTGCAACTCAAAACTAAGTTCAAATGGTAATAGATCGGATAAGAATTAAGTAATTGCATTTGCTTGTAGTTTGGAAACAGCCAAACCAGTTTTGCACAACAAAGGTAAGCTAATACACAAATCCAACCAGTGGCCAGTGACCAACTTGCGAATATCGACTTTGTTTCTGTTCTTATGTAGAACTTCACATCATTATGTTTAAAGGAAACCTCATGCATGCCCTATTCCACACTTTACAACATAATATTACGCTCATTTGTGTGTAAGTTCATGAAACTGGAACTAAAAGCTTTTTTGGAGAAGCAATGGAACATAATGTTTTTGTGCATTAACCCTATGGTTAATTATATCATATCGCACAGGTATTCACGTAACCGTAAATTGTTTTAAAGATCCTGGAGATTTCGCACAAAGTGCTATTTTTATTGATAAAAAACGTAAATAATAACGATTGCATCACTGCTTAGTTTTTTCCTTATGTTTTTAATGAATAACTTTCATGAACTGGTTCTTGGATTAGATAAAATTTTAATGCTATATAACCATTTTCCATTTTACCGGCAAATGTAGTCAGTTTCGATTCGGCAACCAAAGTAGACCTTTGTGGTGGTCCAATACTTGTCTCCATTTTAAACATTCAAGACTGCATCTATAATATTAGTAAATTAGCCGATATTTACATATTTACACTTTCGATTTATTTTTAGTAAAAATGTTTCGAAAAACTATTAGTCACTTTTACTATTCGACCTTCCTTTTTATAGTGTTTGTTGCTTATGTTGAATGTGTCAGTTTGGAACAAGATCTTACTTTGACTCTAAAGGAAAAACATGCTCTAGACAAGGTACTCCGAATTCTAAAGTCTTTACGTTTCCATTTTCCACATTTTCCAGTTTACAAAACTCATTTGAGTGAATTCTGCTATTTTAGTTCCGCGAGCGTGTGAAATCTTTACTGTATCAAGATTACATGAAAACCGAAATATACCTACTTCGATTTTTGCGAGCCAGGTCGTTCAATGTCAATGATGCCGAGAAAATGCTAAAAGAGGTTAGTTTAGAGGACTATGTAACACTAGATGAGATTCAAATTTCTGTCACACGCGTTTAGTATCTTCCTAATGACATAAATCCACACTTTCTTTAGAATTTAAGGTGGCGTCGTGAAAACAAAATAGACACTATTGGGGAGGAGGATTTTGATGATATGTGGCGAGATTTTCCTGCCCACGTGGATACATACGATAAGCTGGGGCGTCCTAGTAAGTTCTTGATAACCTTTATACTTTCCATTTACTAATTGCAATGATTGCAATATAAGCGTGTCGCTTATCTAACTATTTTTAATATTTTTTTCCAGTCGGCGAAATTCATAGTTCCGACTGGGATATCAGAAATGCTGTGTTAACCGGAAGAGCACCAAGATTTATGCGATTTTTATACATGCTCTCGAATAACATGACAATGCAGGTATATGAGAGGCAGCGGAGAGGCATGAATGTGACCCAGTTTGTAGTACTTGGAAATACAGGAGGATTCAGTATGATCAAACATGGGTGCCCAGTTTGTAAGGGTCTTAATTTGTAAAAATTAATTAGTTGTAAAAAGGTCAAAGCTCTCCATCGTATGAACTTGGATTTAAAATTGATTTACGTAGGTCTGCCAGTTTGGATTCAATTTCTAAACTCCTATGAAAACTATTTCCCCGGAATGATGCACGAAATGATCATGGTTGACGGTAATAAAGTTCAAATGTCTAAACAACTTGGTGAAAATTATAACTTCCTAACATGTATTTTCTTTTGATATTATAGCGTCCAGGGCTGTCCATACAATGTTTGACATGATGAGACCGTTTCTAACTCCCCAAACGCGTGATGCATTACGTGTATTAAGTCAAAATAAGAATGAATGGATGGCATACTTGGATGAGAGAATTAGCAGGGATCAAAGACGGCCATTTTATGGAGGAACAAAACCACCTTTATACTAACCATGAATACTTTATATAGCTTCAATATATTAAATGTACCTTGAATGATTGTAATTAAAAACGAAAGATTGTATGCAAGTTTCGGTTGAATGTATTGTGCATTTATTCAATAATTTAAGGTTAAGAAAGTATTGTAGCTTATTACATTAGTCATAAATGTCTTTCTGGAATTAGAATTGATGACGATAGACAGACACACGTGTAACCATTTTTATGTTTTAATTGACAATGACGCAAGCAAATTTCATAAGATGAGGATTGAGAACTAATGCGTACTGCGTACCTCAACGAATTCTTTAGTATACAAGTTCCAATGAACTTGAACTAGTCAATGTTTTGCCGAGGACACCACAAAAAGTGTACTATATAATCATAATGCCGCAATTGGGTACAAAACAATTTAACTATTATTCCGTGTGTCACGAATATGATCGGTTTCACAGTCCTTCTGCTTATGAAGTTGAAGTTCCATTCATTCCAGCTTCCAGCAGCATCCATTCTCATTTGAACTCCGCAGTGCAGTAGTACAGACTTCAATTCAACCTTGTTACGCAAACAAGGTGAATAAATTGACGTTCTAGACCAGTAATTAAGACAAAATATGCTAGGAAAAGGTGTAAAAATTATAAGTTAAAATAAAACCTACTTGAGAAAATGCCAATTAAAATCCATTAACACATAATTTGCGTTTACCTGGCATTTTGCTTTGTTTGATAGGAAAATATTGATGATCTGGCTATCTGACCTTATAAACCATTCATGTTTACTTAAACCAAAGTTACTATACAATTAAATATGTCTTATCTTTGAATCTCTTGTAGATTCTCAGATTTATCAACAATTTTTTCTCAAGCACATAGTCATAGGCATACTTCCTTTAAAATTGGTTTGGGTGAGGACAGGAAAAGCGTAATTGAAAGCACCTTGTTCCAGGAACTTCGTTAGCTTATAACTTATAATCCAAGATTAAGATTCAGCAAGACAAAAGACGCACGTAGATACGTTCACATGAAATGAGACACAAGCAGACCCACTCACCCTAAATAAAATTCCCAGTATAATTTAATATATGTTTACTTTAAATTCTTATTTTATTACTAAAGATGATGTAAAAGTCAAGTGGAAGGAAAGGAAGCAAAAGCTTCATATATGGCTGAAGAACCAGTTTCTCTCACGCAATAGCTTAATCAAATATCAATATCACATTTTAATCATAAAATTGTTCATACACAATCATAGCACCTGTTGTTCCTGTATCATTTTTCAGCACAGAAAACTTATAATAAAGCAATCATTGTTAATTATAACATTTCATTTACAAAGTAAACTAAAGAACTTTTATGCTATGACTGACTGTGGCTAAAATTATAGGTTCTGGTTTTGCCTTAGACTTGGACAATTTAATTTATAGTATAGCAAAATACACTACAATACGCTGATATACCTATGCATTAAAGATACTGTCAGAACTTTGCTTATAAATCTTAATTTCGTTATCAGAAATTTGACCTACCGAATCCCTGTGAATGTTTAACATAGATTTTAAGAAGATGACGCGGATAAATTTCATCAATCTATGAAATAATGTTGAATAAATTGTCCAACGAATATGCCAAGCCCAAGCAGTTCCAGAATAACCACGGAGCAGAAGACACTGGGCTAAAATTTACTACCCTAGTGCTAGAAAATTTTCTTGTTACGTTTTATTCTTCAGTTCAGTCAATTAAGTTTCATGATGAAGGGCCCTGTTTTAATAAGCTTGTGTATACTCACAGTTACATTACAAATCGTAACTGGGGTTAGTGTAGAAAAAGATCTCGCGTTGAGTATTCGTGAAAAGCATACTTTAGATAAGGTAGTCACACAAAACCTTTAATTGTTACCCGTTGGTTTAATATTGCCTTACGATTTTTGAATTCAATTAATTTGTTTCAGTTTCGTGAACGGGTACAGCCACATTTAAAAGAAAATTATATGAAAAGTGACATATATCTTATTAGGTAATTACTTTTTATTTTGTTTTCATTCATTGTTCATTGCTTAATTTTCACAGTGAGATATTATTAAAATCTTGTATTTTTCTTTTACTAGGTGGTTAAGAGGTAAGTTAAAAGTTACAGTTTTAAAGAACATGTAGTTGAGCTTCCATTTAAGTGTTTGAATATTCGTTTCATCCAAATAGCAAGGAATTTCAACCTTGATGCTGCAGAAATTATGTTGAAAGAGGTAACGTTAAAGAGCAATAATAATGGGTGGGGCAATATGAGACAATGCGTTTACTTTTTATGAAGTCTTCTATCATATTTCTGTTTTATTGTTAGAATTTAAGATGGAGAAGGGAGAAAAATATGGACCAAATCTTAAAACTTGAGAATTTTGATGATATGTATCGAGATTTTCCCGCAACAATTGATACCTATGATAAAGAAGCAAGACCCAGTACGTTTATATTTTCAACATGATTTGTCAAATAATTTCCTAAATTTAATAAACTTATAATTGTCTCGTAGTTGGAGTAGTCGACATTAACGAATGGGATATTCGAGCTGCGGTGGTACAAGGTCGTGGGCAACGTCTTCTTCGTTACATGGACTACTTGTTAGAAAACATAACCTCGCAGGTCTTTGAGCGCCAAGCGAAAGGTATGATTTTAAGAATGCCGGATTTTCAATAAATCTTTACGTTTTACGCTCGTTGTCAATAGGCATTAATGTAACCCAATGGAAAGTTCTTGCCAATTGTGATGGGTTCAACTTAATCAGTCACGGTTGCCCAGTTTGCATTCCCCTGTGGATTCAATTTGTGAACAGTTTAGAAAATCATTATCCAGGATGGTTGGATGAGCTAGTTGCAATTGATTGTAAGTACTGCAAACGTATTTTCATGAAAGTAATTTTCACGAAAAGTGCTTCCAAGTAGAAACCGACAAAATTATTCACAAATTTTGAACATTTCCGCAGCACCATCGGCAGTTAACATAATTGTTGAAATCCTACGGCCCCTACTCTCGAGACAGACAAGGCAAGCCATAAAAGTTTTTAGCCCGAATAGGGCTAAGTGGATGCAATATTTAGATGAAAGGATAAGTCGTTCAGAACGAAGGCCAGCGTAAGTCACTACTCATGACTACTGTGGTTTGCATTTCAATCTTGCGGAAGTTGGTTTTCAAATGTTTTTATGTTTAATTGTTTTAGATACGGAGGCACAAAACCACCTGTAGTGTTTAATTAATTGACTGTAATCTAAAGCATGAATCGTAATGCTGGTTTGTATGGTAAGCACAACTGTTCCCTGTCACATTTACCACTACAGCATTTTATATAAATAATCTTTAAGATCTTACCTTTGTATAAATTATTTATTGAACTGATACATAAATACATAAATTAAAATCCGTCCAAAAAATAACGAACAAGTTTATTTAAACAGTTAAATACTCTTTATAAATAACAACAAAATAACTTACAGAATAAGTTGGGATTGGCGAATAAATACCTTTCTCAATGTCGATTGCAAAAAATAATACATTTTATATTCTTCCTGAATATGTTCCATGGTTTGCATAGAACGCGTCATGTTCTATCTAATAAATTGGTCAAATTCTTAGCTGAGATTTACATAATTTAAATAGTAAATATTTAATTGATAATGACAGTCTTGCATACTTATTATGTGCAAAGCTTTGACTTTGACAAAACGAGTTCTTGCAATAGTTATACTTAAGGCAACCCTTTAACCCTAACTGAGGTCGAAATCCTCAGCCAACATCCATGCAAACGGATCTTCGTCTGGTGGAGGAGGAGCCTGTTCCGCAGCTCCCTCCGCAGCAATTGCATTTTCGAAAAACTCCATTAACGGTTGTTCTGAGTCATTACTTTCATCAAACATTTCTTCGAGCATTTTCATGTCAATCTCTGCAACCTGAAAAGACTGGGTAGTGGGTGGAGGTGGGGGTACACTGGTTGGTACTGGGACTACCGGTTGAAAAGAGGTCGAACTAGTGAAAGCCATGGGTAACTGCGTCGATACCGGAAGTGAAACCATAGCTGGTTGTGGTATTGGGGTAGGCGCGGGAACGTTCATAGTCGATGGTCTAAAGCATATCAAGAAAAGATCAGCAATTAAGTTTGGAATACCATAAACATAAAAGATAATAAAATAATTTTGTCATTTGTAGCTTTCAATTTTTAACTTACACTAGCATACTAGATGCCCAGTTATATTCTTGTGTGTAATCATGTATTGGCTGCACTGGCACTGGTAGGGCATTCTGACTAATTGGACAGGTCGCCGTTGCCACTACCGGAAATACTTGAGGATCTTGATAATCTTGAAAATGATTACTTTGAGTTACTTCAGGATACACAAATTTGACTTGCTCCCCGTTGTGAGTTATCACATGATTTGTCATACTGGGCACATCGTAAAATGTTTGTTTGCAAACAGGACACTCTGGTAAAGGATAAGTACTATCGTGAGTTTTTTCCAAATGCTTCTTGAGCAAATCTTCTCGTATAAACGTTGAAACGCATCCTGGATAAAGACATGCATATCGTTGAATACTTTCACAAGCAAACTCCCTATGAAGTTCTAGCAAGTTGTGAAAAGCAAACGAGTCTGTACACTGGGGGCACTTGTGAGGTCCATCTTGACAGTTTATGCGATGGTCGTTTTTTAAATGTTTCCACAGATTTGTTTTCTTTTTGAAGAAAACCCGACAAATCATGCAACTATAACACTGAGAGAGGTCATCCTTGCTTTCGTTGGGATGAGAATTGGCAATGTGTATTCTATACTGCTTTTCCTTACGATGACTAAATCCTCTTTTGCACAAATTACATTTCAGCAGTTCGATTTTTGAACCCAAATGACGTTCTAGAAAATGTTCCTGGTACTCTGTTCGAAACATTGAATAGTGTGGACATCTTGGACATTGAAAGCCCTGTTTAGCTTTTCGTGTGGGATTCGCTTCTTCGTGTTTTAATTCATGAGTCATGAGCTCGAACGGGTTTGACAAAATTTCGCTACATTGCGCGCACTGAAAGCCTTCGTGTGTATCCAAGTGTCTTAGTATATCCATAAGCCCTATTTCCGTTTTAGGAAACGTCGATCCACAGCCATTGATGTTGCAATACTGGATTTGGACCTGTTTGGGTACAACACTAACGGGACAAGAAACAGATGGCCCATTGGAAGGTGTTGGAGTAGCAACCTGTTTACGTCCATATTTAGCACGACTTTTTGGACCGGGGGTGTAAGTAGGGAGAGGCGTTGGAATAACAGGTGTTGGAATAACAATTTGTTTACGTGCTTGTTTAGCTTGACTTTTGGGACCGGGAGTGTACACAGGAGCTGGAGTAGGTAACACTTCTGCAGCTTGGGCAGGTGCTGGAGGAGCAACTTGATAATGCCCTGGTTTAGTACGACTTTTGGGGCCAGGGGTATATGTTGGGGTAGGTAGTACATCAACAAGTTGTGATGAAACAGCAACTTGACTACGTTCTACTTTAGTATTAGCACGACCAATTGAATAATGTGTAGGTGTCATAGGCTGTACTGTAGACGTAACTTGAAAACGTTCTTGTTTAGAAGAACTAATGGAACTCTGCTCAGGTGACATATTTGCCAGAGGTGTTGGTATAACAAGATGATTTCGTCCTGGTATAGCACGACTAATGGTACTAGGTTCGGGTGAAGGAGGGGCTGGAATAGAAACCTGATAACGTCCGGGTTTCGCATGACCAAGGGTATTTGAAGGCGATTCATTTACATGAGTTGTTGGAGTAGCAATTTGCTTAGCGCGATTAATAGGACTTGTTAATGACTGAGCAGTACTTGAATCCGGATTCACTTGCAATGGTGACGTAGGCATTGGGATCTTGCTGCGTTGGGAAGTAGGTGAGGGGGCAGAAAACACAATACCACTCCTATTCCTATCAACAATTAGACCAAATTATGATCGTGCTCACTGACAGGAAATATTTAACTTTTATAATAATGGTAGTGGATAAGATAAACAATTACCTGGTTTGCGCAATTGTTCCCTTTCTTCTAGCAGCGTTGACTTTATGTACCAGTACTTTGCGTTTCTTATTTTCTACTATATCTATCACCTCAACATCACTGTCATTATTGTTATTGTCATTTTCAACAGGTGGTGGCTTTGAAGGTGGTGTCGGCTTCACTTCCTTTGGAAGCCGGATTATTTTAATATCCGGAGCCTTTGACTGCCCCGGAATTCTTCGTACAATTTGAACTGCTGTTGTAGCTGACCTTGGCGTAGTGCCTACATCTCCACCATTGCCCTCATCTGCCAAACTTTTCTCAAACTCGTCAATCTCGCTTGCACCATCATTCTCCAGACTGAATTCCTCTTTTATTTCGACGGCCTCACTTGCGCCACTTTTCTCGGAACCAATCGGACTGACTAAAGTTAAAGGCAACTTTGGTATTTTCTTTTGAATCTGAACAAGTTCTTCAGCCTTATTGTCCCGCTTTAAACGTAACCTTGGTCCACTCTTCTTGATGACATTCGAACCTGTAAATTTATGAAAACAGTTTTAGCATTTAGTAATTGACCATAATTTGTTACTAAAAGTCTTTGTAAACTCTGTTTACACTAATCTATATCCTTATTTACCCTCAAGCTTCAATTTATTTCGGAAACTTAGCAAAACGTCATCCTCCACATCCTCTTTTTTACTACCTCCCTTTGTCTTTACCCCTTTTATTGCTTTCAGTCCTTCTGCAAGCACCTCTGACTTTGTCACACACTCCACTGACTCCAAAACTTTGGCTTCCAGCTTCATTTTCAGCAGTTCACACTCCTGATACGTTTTACAAAAGGACTCAGCCAGTGGTAGGCATACATCGCACACAATAAACTTTCCCGCTTCCTCCTTCCCTTTAATATCCCCTCCAATGTCACTAATTTGGCAGTCACCTCCATCATTAGCCCCTCCTTGTACCAACCCCGGATTGAAGTAGCACAACTTTGCAAGCTTCGTCAGATCCGTGTCCAGCTTCAAGTGTCTGGACAACAGCACCACATACTTGACACAGGCCAGACGACTCTCATGGTGCTTTTCGGGTTCGGATTTAACCGAAGTACAGGTTTTAGTCCTTAAGCACAAAAGGCACACCGAGCCGTAGGTATAGGAAAACGGCACATTATGTTTCGTCTTCCCGTTAACATTCTCCACAGACTTGATCGAGGTGGTGCTCACATCAGAATTTGATGCGCTGGGAATGGGCGTGGTGGACATCATCTCGGTCCTTGGGATCCACTCATAATCTGGAGTTATGGGCGTCCTTGACATCAACTGCAAACCAAAAGAATCATCTTCATTAACCACCTAATTAGTTTACCTAAACGATATGATACGACCTTGAAGAAATATCCAGAAACACCTTTAATTAAGCCTTACCTGCTTTAATTACTGCTTTCCAGACACTCAGGTTTACTTCAAAACTACAACTAAACTTCCAGAAACACCGGAAGTGGCTCAATCATAAAAAATGATTAATTAACGGAAACTGCGTCTGTTATTTTTTTGTGCATTTTTAATGCACCCTCCTCTCTGCTGAGTACTGACTGCTCTGCTGATCATGAGTCTGCTAGTTCAGCAATGTTCTGCAATGGGCAATCCACTAACACATATCCATCCCAGCAAAACAGTTGTTGTGCGTGTTCGCTCTGTTTTGGTCATCCGGTGGGGGCAACCCGAGACACGAACAAAGGACCGATCTTCGGAGTCTGGACAGTTTTGGGGCTTCTTGCTTGTCATTACACCTCTTCTGCTGGAGATTTTCATAGCTACCTGGAATGGAATGCGATTTGGCAATGGAAATCACACCCATTTTAACCCCTGAAGGAAAGAAGCAATTAAAGTCATGGGTGACAAGTGACAATCATTCAGTCATTTTTTGTCACTTGACTTGAGTTGTAATTTGTAATTATAGTCAATGGTTGAAGGTGTAACGCGTTTGAGCTGTGATATGAAGGTGTAAAACCTGTTGGCAAGTTGAAAGATAACCTGATACGCAGTCCAACAATGGAATGGGATATGACACAATTGAATAAATTGAATAGATAGTGAATAGTTTGGTTTTTATTCAGTCGTTGCATTGTTGCGTGGCTTTTCTATTGCACGCACAGGATAATAGCGAGTTATAGAGATTCATTCTTAAGATGACTCTTGAGTTGTGACTGGCAAGAGATTGTAAAAGTTGCTTTTGAGATGTTATAAGGAGATGCGCTTCTGTAGAAGGAGGTGTAAGATGCAGAGATGCAACAATGGATTGAATACTAAATGAATTCCTTCTGAAAACTTATCCTTCAACATTCCCTTTCATTTTAGGTCACTTTAATAGCCAGTAGTTTTGGTGCTACTGTTCAATGCATAGTAATCATCTTCTTTGCTCACACATGACAAAAAACAGACAATCCTGTCCATTTTTATTATCAGTACGCCAGCAACAGTGTAGTAAGCAGAGACACATTTTTTTGGTTCACGTGCTTTAATTCAATAGATTATTTGGATCATTATGTAACTTAATTATCTTTTCGCAATACCATATTGAAAATTGAAGCCCAATCCATTTCCTGTTTAAAAACTATTTTTAAAAACTGGTCTGGTTCATTTTAGTGAAGTTTAAGTAAATCGTAATAAAAATGTCACAGATTCCGTTTCTTGTGCTGGTGTTCATAAGTGGGACTTTGGGGCGAGAGCTCCACCCGGAAACGGGTGAGCAACTGCAGCAAGTGCTGGACAGTGTTCAACCTGGAGACGTAATCCAGCTAAAAGCAATTGACTACGTAGGTGACTTTTACATTGAGCGCAGTGGCACCCACACCCACAAAATTAGCATGCATGGAGCTCACACCGACGACAACGTAAAAGCTACCCGCCTGGTTGGAAACAATACCGCGTTGGAAATTCGTGCCAACTACTGGGCCTTCAAGCACCTGAACATTACTGCAATTGAAGAAGGCATATTTCTGGAAGGTGCAAACAACACTCTGGAATCCTTTGCCATTTACAACACCAAGCAAGCCATAGTTGTTCAAGGGGACAAAAACATTCTGGGTTCCATTGCCATCGCGGATGTCCTTGACGGAATTCTTATTAAAGGGTCGGACAACAGGGTTCGGGACACTTCATGGAACAACTGCACCTCTGGACTGATTGTTGAAACCGGGGACAGAAATAGACTGCACAACCTTGATCTGCACAATGCCGAAGGCAAGGTTCTTGCTTTTCTTCTTGCAGAAGGCACTTGCTGCGGCAGGGTCACTAACACCGTGTTTGATGGGCTGGTGGAGATAAAGGGTGATCAGTACAACTTCAGAAATACGATTGCCAACAATGCTATTAATATTCTGGGATGCAGAAACGAGTTCGGAAGAAGTGTCTTTGGACGCACGTTCTTTACCAAGGAATGTGAAAACAAGTTGGTCACTTCCAATGTGTTCCATTTCCCACAGGAAAAGCCAACCACGCTTAAAAGTTTGTAGGAAAATAAATCATTTTTGTAGATTTTATGTACAATGAGTAGATGAACATAAAAATAAAAAGAAACTCGGGATTTTATTATAGATAATTATCTTCCTCTTTTATTATTTTTTCTTCATCTTCATAATATATAAAGAAACGCTTTGGTATTTTGTTCGCTTAAAAGTTACTATTTTTTAAAACATTGGCCAGCAATATCTTTGACTCGAGCATTTGTTTAAAGTATTTTGTTGTAAACTATAGACTTTACACACAATAATAATAATAATAGTTATACGTTTAATACTTTTTTGTTTGAATTTTTAAATAAACTTTTTAAGAAATATTGTTTTTCTATAATTGTTTAAGTGTTGTTCTATATAGTACAGAGATGGATCTACCATGCCTTTGCACAAATATAACATTTTTTCTGGGATAATATTAATATATAACACTTTATGACTTTTTTACTCTTTGACCTTTTGTCATCTTTACACACAACAATGGATTTTTACACAGGACATTGTTTAGCTAGAAGAAATTGTTTACGCGTATATATGTTTATATAGGCGGAGGCAATTTCCGCACGAGAGAAATTGATTCACTGAATAAAATACACTTTTTACACTGAACAAGTTCAATTTCTTTTTAGCTGGGCATAAGGGAAAAGTGGGCAGTGTCAGGGTGGGCGCAAATAGCGTTCCCATTTATCATAAATAGACAATAGACAAGGTGGTAGGTTTTTCTTGTTTATACAGTTGATTTACAATAGCAGCAACGGGTTTGCTTGGAAAATGCTTTTCTGAGTAAATGTGCAAAACTACTTTGTTGTAATAATCCCACATAAAAATTGAGGGTTTGTACAAGAAAGTAACAAAACTGTAGGATTTTTAAAAGTTGTGCGCATATGAAAATTGGGTGTTCATTCCAAATAGGAAAATGGGATTCTGTTACTTTTATAACTTGTCATTTTTTACTGAAGTTACTTTCCTGTGTAATTTCTATGAAATACAATTCAGATCCGGAATTTTGGTTCAAGTAAGCGTATTTTACAAGGGCATGGGGAAATCATGAAGAACATTTACATTGCTATTCATTCACTGATTTTACACTTCTACAAGTCAAGGGATAAATGCACCGATATTACACTCTATACGTTCATATTCCATTTGAAATATGGTGCTATTTAGTTATAATGACTATGGACAAGAATAAACCTCGTTTTTAACCGTTTATAATTCCAATTATTATGGACAACAAGTTAAAACCTTTGAATTGAATTACCAACTATAATATTTAATATGTATACCTTTCATGTGTCTACACCACAATTACCAACTACTGCACTGCAACACGGTAAATGGCTACGACAATGTAACTCCAAACCAGCTGGAGAATAAAAACTGACACTTTAAAAAGAGATAATTGAGATACCTATTTAATGATTAGAACATTACTACGACACGTCGTTTTCTTTTTTGCTGTATATTGTAAATGGTGTGTGTGTGAAGTGAATTCCTTTGAAGAAACTTAATTGTAATTGTTTGGTGATTTGAACTATACAGTATTTTGTTGTGGCGCAGCCTTTTCAACAACTGATTATTATTTAAAACCTGAAAACTGACTGAAAAATCATTTTATGCGTTGTTTGTAATAAATATTGCAACTGCATAAGAATTAGCTTAAAAATTGAATATAACTCACACTGATAATATCAAATACACGCATTATGACTGACTATACATAATTTTATGCTTGTTAAAAGCTTTTTAAAAATGAGTTTAAAACCTCGAATGATTTTGACTTATGTGTAAATATTTAAAATGCATTTTTAATATTTATATAAGCCTAGGCGGAACACAGAGATTTTTGTTGTCAGCTTTATATTTTATGCCCTTAAATTGACCTAGACTTTTTTATAATGAAAGAAGAATTAAAAAACGGATCAGATCACAACAACCATGATGATTCATGAAAAATGCAAATTTCACCTGAATTACTGGTAAACAGCAAGTTATTACTTTAGTGGACTTAATAGCTCAGTACGTATAAGTTTACAGTTGGGCTTTTCTAAAATATTTACAAACTGTAATACTGTAACCATTTTACTGTGTAGGATAATGATAAGCGGTATTATTATACGTATTGATGATTTCCTTTTTACGACAAGACTACCTTTTCCATTAAGCTTCGAAATTGTTCGAGAGATTTGAGACCTGAAGATTTACAGTATATTTTTATGCTACGTCAAGCGTAGATCGCTGAAACTGTGATCTTTACGAAAAATGCTGTGTCTAGAGAAAGTTGTTTTTACGTGTTATGTGACAACCTGCGAATGTCTACGAATAAAATAGTGTATTACGAAGATATTCATTCATATATTCATATAACCTCTCATAGTAATAGTTTAGGTCTGAGCTATTAAGATTGATTTGTTTTTTCTGAAGGTTTATACACATTTGAATTGAACCTGTTGCCTATTTCATATAGGAACCTTCCAAGTAATTATCATTAGAGTAAATAGAATTATTGTAGATTTGTAACTGTAGTTTAGTAGTACAAATATAAATGCGATTGATATTTTTTCGTACCTCATTTTAAGGCAGGGATAATATATAGTTTGTAGTAAGATTATCTGCGTGTTTAATATTTTTATGCGTTTCGTCAAGAAGTCAAAGCTAGAATATACCTAAAAGCAATTAACACAATCAATAGAAAAGTTTGAAGATATATAATAGTGTCTCATAGAGAATAGCATAAGATAGGAAGAAGGAAACCATGAAAAAAAATTATTGCACGAGTAAACGGAGAGTGTTGCGGAAATATCAAGATTGAAATATTCTTAAAAAAGAAGACGAAAGATAATAGTCTCATGAAGCAAGCACTAAGAAGTTTGCGCCTATGTTTCTAATTTCATTATGACGCTGGAGTTTTTAGGTCGGTAACTTTCCCTTTGTTATCCTCACTACCAAACACTTCTTTGGCTTGATCTGAATCACTGGAGGAGTGCGTCTTGTAAAGCAACGTGGAGATTTCGGTCTTTCCTCTTAGACCTGCAAAATAAACAAAATAATTTGAATTTAGAAATGATAAGCTAGCTTTTCTGGTTTGATTAAGGTTTAATTATGATGTTTACCTAGAACTATTCCCATTGCATCGTTGGTGACTTCGCAGGCGGAAAAGGCTGCATCGGGGGTGAACAACGCCATTAGAGAACCTGTACAATAAAGGGCGCATTTAAGATAACGTATAGATCACAGGTAGTTATAAATTTATCATTAATAGAATAATTTGTCGTTGGTGTTACCATTTGTGAGATCCCAAAGGCAAACTGTGCGGTCCCTTCCAGTGGAATCGCAAGATAGGCATCGAGATCCTTTGTTATCCAAACGTAGCATGTTCACAGGAGCGGTGTGCTTGGCAAGTGAGTATTTGCAGGTGCCTATTAAAATAGAAGATAATGAATACCTTAGTTATGTCGAAAATTTATAATTCTGACAAATAAAATGCAGAACAGTAATTTACCTGTCACTAAATCCCAAACAAGAATGCGATTGTCCTCCATTGCATTAATTACGCAGCCTCCTTGGGCAGAAATGGCTATTGCTAATGTGCTATATCCTGGTTTCCATTTCTTAAACAATGTACCGCTTTGTAGATCGTACACAACAATAAAATTCGGACCAGGATCATCAACTTCCTATAAAATGAATAAAACGTGCAAAGTGTCATGAAACCAATAAAACGTACAAGATTTAATTCATGCGTAACGCATACACTTACGCGACAAACACAGCACACAAAATGACCCTCCTTCGTGATGGCAGCCAAATTCGTTAAAAACTCATGATGCGGAATCCTCAGATCGTAAAGCAACTTTCTAGACGTTAAATCCCAGACCAGCAGGGGAAACGGTTTTTGTGTCTCATCTCCACACACCAATATCTTTCCATTCTCCGACACAATCAGCGAGTTGAGGAACCTGTCCTCACCCACTTTAAACGTGGTGACACAGTCACCATTGTCCATGTTGATTAAATTTACGTACATCCGATTCCTAGACAAAGCCACCAAGTGTTTGTCATCATGAAGCCCAAAATAGGGCATTTTCTGATTCATCATTCCCTTTAGCTTGCACACAAAGCTGCCATCATCCAAGTTAAAAAGCTGGAGCTCCCTGTCACACAAAATGACCACTCGAGTGTCGTCAATCACTTTGAGACAGTTGGGCTTGTTCACACCCTTTAGCGTTCGCACAGGTTTTTCCGCGTAAATATCCCACACCATCACTTCCTCTTTGGCAATGGAAATACTGATGACAAACTGGTTGCCATTTTTGAAGCGAATCAGCTCATCAAAGTTTAGAGTTCCCTCGAGGAAATCCCAGAGATTGCTTTCACCATTAGCACTAGTTTGCGATTTCACCGTGCACGTACTATCATCGACATGCACGGGTGAAACTAGCACTACAGGAGATATTGGGAGAAAGTTAGGAATGGTGGGTTTTCCAACTTTCCCGTAGAGCTGCTTCATCAGCGGGCATTTGGAGGACCAAGTGGCGGAAATGTCAGCAGACTCGTTATTGAACACGGATTGGAGGCGGCCATAAATTTGACCGTAGAACTGACGACCATCGTACTGTAAAGCACTAGCACTAAGCTCTAATAGTTTTAAAAGTAGAGATAGATCCGAATCCAGTTTGCTTAGGTCTCCTTGAGCTTCATATGAGATGTCTTCAATTACCTGGGGCAAAGTGAGACAGATGTTTATAAAAATCAATTCATCCAAATCTATTTCATAAAAAATTAACAAATCAATTTACATTGAAAACAGACGAAGATCGTATCTTGTCCACGAGCCAATCTACATTGCACAAATAGGCAGTTTTGATTGTTCCAGTGAGGCATAGCTGCTGATATGGAATCTCTTCTAGACGACGACGGTGGTGACGTGCCGAAGATTTTTCCACGTCTCTACCCTTCTTCTTCTCTTTCAACTTTCCCTGAAAAAACAATATCCCGGGTGCAGTGGTTCCGTTATTTAATTTAGCAAGTACACAAACTGCACTCTGAAAACTGTCTTGGCCAGAGTCTGATTTCAATTCATTTTATTGTTGGGACAGACTCAAAAAAGTTTAAATTGAAAATATTGACAGGAGGGATATAAGTATACTTTATTTAGCGAAAGTATTCTTTCTTTCTTTTTGTACCTCAAAATATTCTACAACTTCGCTACGGATTTTCTTCTCGCGGTCCTTGCTAGCGAGATACCTTTCCCTGGCCATGTTATACACCAATCTGTCCCGACATCGGATCACGTAACTGTCTCCAGCTACTGACCACTCGAAAAAGGGACCCAGGCTTTGGCACATTTGAGCCAGAAAGAGACTTGCTGGAGCCCAATCCACTGAAGAGGAACATATTACAAAAGATTTAAAAGAATATTCATTCAAAAATCATTATGGGATCGGCATATCATCATCTACTCATGAATCAATATCCGACTATTGCCTTTCTCAAAGTTAATGGTGTTCAGTTTTACCACGTTGTTTATTCTAAATTTTGCACTTACGGAAAGTCACTTTGGAGCAAAATATTTGGCTTTGTGCAAGCAGGTCCAAAAGTTCCGAGTCGCAAAGCCCAAACCGTGACGCACAAATAAGGGCCATGGCTTGTTCCACCTGAAATATAGTGGAACACATAAAAATCCAAAAATGAACCTACATTGATGACTTATAACACACTGATCAACAATGGCCTTGTGTAATAATAAAAAGCAATAAAGCTTTTATATAATTTCTCAACAGCTTTTTCGATTTTCGCATCCATAAAACACTTTTATTATTACGACGGGGTCGCATAAAGCATGATTATTTTCATGCGAATTTTCATTACTTGCTATAATAATGTTATGATCGAATGAAATGTGTACATATCAGCAGCAGCATTCACCGAGAAATTGAATGAAAGATGAGAAAGTAAAGTGGAAGAAGCACTTCAAAATACACAAAAAAATATACTGAAACACGGCTGAATTGTGCCAGGTCTCTGGGAATAATCCCACTTTTCTCATAATAATGCTCAACGCAAACTCATAAAATATTATTGGTTGACAGTTGACAGGATAGTAGTGTAATGGCAGGGGAGAATAATAGGAAAATTGTGTTTTTGTGTGTTTTTTCAGACAGATATTCCTTTTCATTTCAATTCATTTTCTAAGAGAGTCAAACACAATTTCATGCTGTTACATATATATCCGGTTTTACTATTTTCCAAAGCACATAATATTCTCTTCTGAACAGTTCATCATAAAACCCCGTCTTTCTTTCAATTTTCAACCTTTTTATCATGATCAAATAAAGGAAACTTGTGGATCCTTCATGCATTATTTCGCAAGTTTTGGGTTCAACATAAAAAGATATACATATTTTTTACACGTCCTGCAGCTACCTTCCGTTTGCTGTCTCTCTGCGGTAAAAGCAACCTTTGACCTTTTTGCACTTAAGTCGCTGTACTAAGCATGATGATGATCGTTGCGTGAATAATCTATTCGTGCTCACCCACCAAATCCCATCTTGCACACTTTGATTCTTCTTCAAGTTCTCAAGGAACAAGAAAAAACTTTCTTGGGACTAATATATCGTTCTGGGAATTGTACAAAAAGTTTTTTAAAACGACACCTCGCACAACTTGCTTTCACTGTCTTATACAGTATTGGGTTTTATTATGAGATAAAGTACATTTTGGGGCAACGTGCAACATCGTATTTTTCCATGTAACGTAATGTAAAAGACAGATAGACACTACAATATAAATTATGCATTCATTAAGCGGATAGAAATAACGTACCCTATCTTTCCCCAGTGATTTCTCCAACAGCTCGAACAAACCACTGACCGCTGTCTTCATGTCAGTTATGCTGTTCACCTCGACAAGACCTTGAGTGTCAATTGATGTTAGCCAAGCTAAAATCTGCGAACATAGCAAAAAATAAGGAAAAGTTTAAATAGGAATTATATCACTATCATAAGCATACATTATGTATCAGATCTTGAATTATGAATGCGACTTGTGACCAAGTAGAAAAGCTCAAATGCTGCTCGGGGCAATATGAGATTTGGATTTTAAAAATATCCCTATGGATCATAATTTTTCAAAGTTATCATTTGGGATTTTAATACATTCCGGAAACTTTTTTCCAATCGACGAGTTTTCATTTCTAGACCAAATTGCAAGTAAAATATGTTTTTCCAGTGAATAAACTACATTGTTAAAAATGGCTGCTGGCGGATTTGGAGAAAATTCTCCCGTGTTTTCCTTGTTTGATGACAAGGACATTATAATGTTGCCTCCAAATGGAAGCAGTTCTTCAACAGGCCTTTCCGAGGACGAATTTGGAAAAATTGTGGGTCTCGTGGAGGACATTATGGTGGGAGAGGATTTTCAAAATCGACACACTGATTATTTTACCCAGCACTGTGTTCAGTTTTCTACAGGAACGGATCCTCCTATGGGCTCTACAGAACTGGAAAGTCTGACTAGGGAAAGGTTCAACATTTTTCGGACCTACTCTGTAGAAACAGCAGCGTTTCTTGAAAAGGAATTACAAAGAAGTTTGGGGGAAACGTTTGAAATTGATCAGTTTATTCAGGAGGTTGAACGGAGAACACAGTTAGCCGAGGCTACAATGGCTTCAGAAAATAATGCATCTGTCAGTAGTGGTGGTGCTGGTGATGGGGAGGGAGAAGCAACCGGATGTCCCAAGTCACCCCGTGCAGCGCAAAATGGAAAGGAAGAACAAGCTTCTGAACAAGATCTTACGAATATAATGGGTGGAGAGATTTTTGAAATGTTATTGACACTAAAGGACTACGCCCGCTTTCAAGAGCTAATGGTAGACTATTTGCAAATGGTTCAGGGAAATACGCCACATTTGGAGGGGTCCGTTAGTGTTCGCCATTATTCTGATGAAGAGGAGGGTGATAATAATGACAATTGAGAATGGCCGAAGATATAATATGTCAGTTTTAGTGTGGCTTATTGTAATTTATGTAATTTGAAGTTATGAATATGAAAAATTGAATAAAATGCCAATTTTGAAAATTAAATGTATTCTTTCATACTCACCTTGATATACAACGGGAGCGAACACGGTTTTAACCTGGCACGAAGCTTTTTTTGTACTTCCGAGTCCAAACTGTGGCTGTATTGGAGAATAGATGCTGTCAACAGGCTTTCTGCCGCTTGTTGCGCCAAAGGTGTCAACTGTTGGGAAAATATACAGTTTTGGTAGAGTTTTACACTTTTATTTTGTTGAAACAAGCTACGAGAGATTCTGCTCACACAGGTATGTGAATTAAAAAATTTTTCTGTCCACATCTTACCGATAAAAAGGCATCATCATGCTTCAAATTAGTTTTGAGATGTTGAAAGACTGACGTGCCCTCGGAACATGACAAGATCATTCTAAGTTTTGCCGGAAGTGACTCATAAATCCAAGCTAGTTCCGAAACATCCAGCGGACTCAACTAAAAATTTATTTGTAATTTAGACAAGAGCACGCATGTACACTAAAACAATTCTGCTACTTTTTTTTATCCTTATATGCTTTGAAAGTACTTACTTCATCAAGCCCGTCAATGATTAGGATAATACTAGTCGATGGTATTTTAGCAGAGGCAATAAGCTTATATAATTCCTTGGTGTACCAGCGAACATTCTATTCAACAAGATGAAAAGAAAAGCTTTCAGTTAAAAAGAAAAGATCCTAGAAAACAATGGAAAGGAAGTAATAGAAATGTTATCAGCACACGCACATGAGGTATCCAGTAGTTTTTCCCTTTGAGCAGAAAAGAAAGTTGAGACACAACCGAGCGCAGAATCTGAACAAGCGATGAACTTTCTGGAGTGACACCCACAAATCTAAAGATGATGAACGCTTCGGGCAGCCAACTGCTACATTGTTGAACCACCCGGGAAAGCAGCCCCGTTTTTCCGCAACCCGTCTCCCCGTGAATCACTAACGGATAAGTTTTGTCACTAGTAATATACCTAGAGAGAAAGGGGGTAAGCAAACAGGAGAAAGTACACACAAAAAACTATTAGTCTAGATTCACCCCAGAATTTCCTGTTGGCATTATATGCTCTGTACTTACTGTTTTATACTGCTGAGAACAGTTTCAACAGATAACGAACACTTTGCAGACTGTTGGCAGAAAATGCTTTGTTGATTAAGTTCAGAACACAAGTGGCCATCCACACCGTACCATGTTTTCCACACAGCCTGTTACAGGTTTGGGAGAAAGCAAAGTGTATAAATAAAGCAGGAACTCATTTCAAGATTTCTCCATTTGTTCATCGCTATCAACTTGCCTTTGATTTGTCTTCCTCAATGATCTCATCAATGATGCCCCGCAACTGTGATGAGAGCTGTTTGGAAAGTTCCTCGAGATATTGGCAATGCTCGGAAACAGTTAGGGACAAACCTCCCTCTTGCCATTTGACCAGCAAACGGAGAATGTGATCGGATACCAGTTGGTTCTACACGCAAGCATATGGATAAAAGATGCTCTTAAAAACCTCCCCCAACTTTTTTTTTAAACTTTCACTTTCTCCATTTTTGTATATACCTTAAGTTCGTTATGCAGGGATTGGAGTCGCCTGTCCTTTTCATTTTGCAGCGGGCTCGCGCTTTCCACATCTTGGCCAGCCTGAAGATGTGTGAAAACTCGATTTATCCAAACGCTACGCTTCCCTGTGTCGCGACTCATGAATATGGAGTTGTGGATTTCCTTCGGAGAAAAGCAGTCAATCAGAATTAACTCGTTGCACATCCCCGCAGAATAATAATCTACCCTGATGCTATGCGTCTATGTATGCATGCTTCTCTACCTGTTCAATAACAGTGGTGAGATAAGTATCTCGAAGTTCTGTGGTGAACACACGTAACATCACTCCAAGGATTTGCTCCTTAACTCCATGCCACTCATTTATTGCTCCCTGTCTTTCACTCTCGACGTCAGACTACACAGCAGAGTTTGGAATATTAAGAAAAATTGCCAAGATAAGTAAGACTTCATTTTTCATTAAGCCCACCACATACATGAATACATGATGAGTGCATAATGTATATAACATGTTTGTGGTCTAAAGTAAATTGCATACCGCTACTTTCGGAAAATGCGTTGATATGGGCTTCAACCTGTAACACGGGGGTTGGGAATGTGAGTCAAGCGTATACCATTTCTCCAGCAACTTTTTACTCTCCGGGTCGCCCACATTTTTTAACGTTGTCTCAAAGTCCTGCTGTTCAACAGTTTTTGGCAACAGAGAGGCGCCCAGGGAATTACTTAAAAATAGCACGGGAATCACGTATGACACCTCTTGCTCTCCTGGAATATGCCAACGAAAAAGGGAAACCCGTCTTACAATGCCCCAAAAAATCTTCATCCACTTTTTTTTATCATCTCTGTCATTTTATCAGCTAATTATTTACGTCTCAGCTCGTCCAAGCAAAGCTCTGGAAATTGATGATCCTCCTTGTCCTCCAACTCCGTTTTCCAGTGAAGATCCACAATATGTAGCTCATAACCTTGGTTTGAGCAGTGCTCACGGAGTTTTGGATAGACCTCGGTGTGAAGCTTTCCCTTCTCCAGCCGAAAGTCTACACACGCCATCATATCCAACAAACATTCCAGGAATAAGGTTATAGAATAAAATGTAAAGGGAAAACTTTTTAAATAAGTGATTTGCGTAGGCAGCACAGGCACAGGTAAAAGTAAGTAGCTCATTGTTATACATTTTTAATAAAGAAGTGTACTATCGGGGTACACAAAACTTTCTCCCGTTTCGGAGAATATAAAAGCGGACAAAAAATCAATGGGATTGTGATCTCATCCACTTTCAGATAAAACGTGATTTCTGATTTTTTTTTCTACGTAATTAGAAGATACGAGTGGGAGTAGGTTAAATTATATTGTCAAAAAGTACATGGCAAATACAGGAATAATTTATTACGTAGTTTCTCTTTCCCAACAACTTTTCTCCGAAAATGTTTGGACGCACGACGCACACGACAGTAAAACGTACGTACGTACACCTTTTATTCCCATGAAATTGACAATAAGCTGCTTACTCAAGCACATAATATTACTCTGATGTATTGTAAGAGTGAAATGGCTGCCATAAAGGGAATTAAATTTTAATAGCGTTACGGGGAAACCCAAGAAAGAGTATCTTTGTTTTTCGGTCTTGGGGCGAGGTAGCCAGGTAAGCTATAGATATCTGCAGAGATGTGATTACCTTGTGAGTATGAAACACAGACGTAAAGGGTGATTTTTCTCCCTTTGGCGACAGCTTTTGTCCTTGAAATCCGGCCTAGCATGAGATTCTGAATATTCTCCGTTTGCTTTTTCATCTCCAGGGGAAGAGCAAACGGGTGGGAGGAATCAGCTCCGCCAATTGCAGTGGGCGACTGGAGTGATTCACCTGTGTGAAGGAGTGATAGGAACAAAAGGGGAAATGAAGCAAAAGATGTGGCCATTTTTTTATTACTGTGTGACGAGACAAAGATATGCGATGAAATAGATGAAACTATAATGGCAAATTATTTTATAGAAAGGGTTCTTTCATCCGTTCACACTTGACTGGTTCATTCTTTTCATTAAAATGCCGTCATCCTTGATTTCTTTGATGTTATGTGACCTTCCATTATTTTATGCTTGCGATTCAAAACGAGAGACAAAAAATTCCAAAAAAGAAAGAAAAAACGTTCTAGTTTTTCTTACCGGATATGCTGGAGGGTTCCTCGGTTGCCCTTCTGGCACCTTTAGGAGGTCTAGCCGGTCCAGCAGAAGAGGATGGTGCTGGGTCACCAGAAGTTGAGCTGGTTCCCGGCTTCTCCCCCTGTGATTGTCCATTTTGCTGGCCGCCGGGAGCATGGTTTGGGACTGGTTCAGTAGTTTGTTGGGGTTTAGTTCCCGATCTACGTGATAAACACGTACTTAATTAGCTCATAATGCTAACTCAATCAACATAAAATATAAACCTGTACAATTCAAGTTATTTGACTTACTCTTCAGATTTGAGCGACCCACTGTCGCTCCGCTTTCTCTTTGAGCACAAGTTCCCCATCTCTGCTCCCCAACGCTATGAAGGGGCAAGTTAAGATGGAGAAAAAAATCCGTTTCCACTGCTATTTTCTTTGCAAGCTTACTTTGTCACTTATTTTCTTAGTTTTGACCACAAACACCAATAAATTGTACAGTCAACTTTTAGTAGTACACTGACACAACAGCATAAAGTACTTGTTGCTACCATTTTTCACATTTAAATTTTCTCCTTCGTATATGTAGTCAACAATTTAGTAAAACTGTATTAAATGGATGGCTCTTCTTTTAGTTTTTGACCCTTTAACAAAAACAGGGTCAAAACAGCCACAAAGAGCAGACCGGTGATGATGAAGAGGATATAAGTTGAGTAAAAAGGTCGCCAGCTCACTGAAACAGCGTTAAAATGCACAGCCCGCTATAAAGTATCTCTTCCAGCTTGAGCTCTGCTTTCCCTTTTTACTCTGTGGAATTACCCTCCTCTTGGATTCCTTTTTTTTACTTGTTGAGGTGCCTTGAGGAATTGGAAATGGCTACATTTTTATGATCATCATCGTCATCATCATCACGTGATTATATGCTACATTTTTTGTAACTTTTTTTTCCTCTAAAAATGCTGGAAGTAGTGGAGTGTGTGTGGCGTACGTGAGAACCTCCAAATAAAAAAGCGTCAGGCGATTCTATTACCAGTCACCTCTTGTTCTTGCGTTGTTGCGGTAGTAGTTAGTTGTGGCAGTATGTTATATCATGTAGTAAAAAATACCAATAACGGGCTCTATATACTATACCCGCTTGGCAGATTTCCGTCCTGGTAATCACATATTCTGACGGAAGAACACAGAGAAAGTCCCACGGTGGCCGTGTACTAGTGTAGTAATACAAACAACAAGAGAAAAGAGATACTGTGTCAAGGTCGAAGCCGACGTCTGTTGATCGTCCATATACTACTTTATTATTACACGCAAGAAGAAAAAATAAGGGCATATGTCCTCCAGGGCACCATGCGAAAAAAAAAACTTTCACTCTGGCAAAAAATACAAGACTAGCATAGCAGCATATCATATAGCATCAGAGTTGTTGCTTTGTTCTCTGCTCTCATATCGTCATCATCATATTCCAGTGAAGTGGCATTATCCCTCTTCTTCCACTCCAATTTTACCTCATCATCGTCCAAAAGCTTATATGGCTTCCGTATAATCTAAGATTACAAACGTCACAATATATAATGCTTTTCAAGTATACTTTCACGTTTTTTATTCTTGTTTAAAAAATTGGAATTAGGATGAAAGATGATGACGCTATAGCGTAGTGTAGCTCTGTGTAGTTTGTTATTAACTTTTGAGCTTCTCCTACTCTCTTTAAAACTCGTTGGTGTTTGAATTGTCGTATGGAAAATCACAACCGAATAAAAAGAGATATCTTTTTTCCTGCAGCCACTTGAGAGAAAGTACAGACAGATATAGGTACTGCGGTACTCAAGTGGAAAGCGGAAAAAGAACACTGTTGCTTCCTTTCTCTTTTATTTTTCTCTTTAGTTTTGTCACAAAGTCATGAGTTTTCTCCGATTGCCGTCATTCCCATCATCATCCTGAAGATGATGATCATGTTGTTTTGTAATAATGGTATAGTGGCTATATTGAATATGCAAGCGTATTATCATGTTAAAGCAGGATTACAACAAGTTACTACCACTTTCCCGTAGTATCATGCTACATAGACTGGCAGCGAGTATAGTCGTAGTAAAGTGGTAGTGTGGCTCTGTAGTAAATTAATTGTAGTAAAGAACAACGTGGTGGTGGTGGCACAAGACGAGAAAGAGCTTTTCATGCGATGCCAAGTGAAATAGCGGTTTTTGTGGAGTGGAGAACGTGGAGAACAGTTCTGCTATATAGACACTTTTACGGACGTCATTCCGTATAAAAAACTCTCTTGACTTGAGAAGAGGATTGGTGGTGGTGGTAGGCACAGTCAAAATGCTGCTCTGCTGCTGCTTTATTCTGCTGGCGATGGGATAATGATGGTGATGATGATGATGACGATTTGCACACAAAAAATGTAAGCAGGCGAGCAAGTAGTAGCCCAAAGTAGTTTCCCAGAACCAAGTTCTGCAAGCTCTTCAATGTCACAACAACACAGAAAACTTGGACGAAACACGCTCTCCGTATAGTAGTTCTACTACAGTTTCATCATCATGATCATGTTCAATGTTCATCAATTTCATGTACTTTTTGCGGTGTACATGTCTATTTTACTATTTGCTTTTGTCCTTTTTTCCGTTTCCACTCTTTGATGGGGCTACTACACTGATACTGAAGAGATTGGATGATGAGATGATGGTTTTTCTTTTCTTCTTCACTTTTCACGGTGCTTCAGTGGACTGGGCTCCGTCAAGAAATTGAAAAGATGATTTTGGAATAGAAAGAAGAGTGGAGTGGAAGAGATGATATTCTGTAAAGAAAGAGGAAACAGAAGCGTACAATAATCAGAAGACAAATGTGGAAAAACATATAACTTTCTTTCCCAAAAGATGAAAAAGGCTGGAGAGACGAGTGGGAAAGAGAATTACATTTCAATATTGAAAAGAAATGTAAAAGAGCAATGGAGAAGGATGAGAAGAATGGAAACGTGAAAGGAATACCAAGAAAACCTGTTATAATGTGGCTTGATACATGTGTTGCGTAATGGAAACCGGAGTATTATATATAGTAGCCTATTTTGCATCTTTGCTCAGCACAATACTGTAAAATACATAAAGGAAAATGAATTGGATTTGAACATGGGCATTAGCAGTTCACTTTCTTTCTCTTCGACAAGTTGGTGGATGAAATGAGATGGAATAAAAAGCTCTAGTCGAGAGAGAGACTGTAGGGTTTTGTGTGCGGTATTGGATTGGTAATGGTAATGTGATGTTGATAGCAGAGAGCTAGTAGCAACATGTATAGAAAATTGTAATGTGAGAATGTGTATGTGTGTTTCCTTTTGTTGAGCATAGTTATAAGTCCAAGTTAAAAACGACCTTGAAAATACAATTTGGCTGTTTGGTGATGATGATCATGATGGTGATGACGAGATGAGTGAAGAAAAGGATGGAAATGGAAATTGAGTTTTTGTGTTTGGTTCTCGCAAGGATGTTGATGAGATGTACAGAAAATCTAGAGCCCCACGTTTTAGAGAATTGCGGCGGCTGCTGCTGCTGTTGCGCTTCAATGCAAAACTCCCGTATGGTACAACAAAGTATAAAACTCGTGTTTTAAAAGCAAAAAGTCTTTGTGTGAGTGTGTAGGTGCATATTATCTGCCACTATTGCCTCCGCATAATATCAGTATAGATTAGTGACTGCAAAGATATGTATGATTTTCTAATTTGCATACAGAGTGTGTATAGACAACATAGACAAGAAGAGAACATTTCAGCTTTCAACCTTATTTTGATTGCTCATGACAAGTCTAATAGACAGAATGTGGAAATTTCCCTTAGCCAAAGAGCCAAAGCGACTTATTTTTTCTCCTGGTTTTTACTTGAATTAACACACTCTTCTCGTCTCTCACTCATTTTATTTGCAGAGCAGCACCGTGCAAGGAATATTATGTGTGTGCAGTTGATGGAACGACAAAAAACAACTTTTCTCGATGGAGTCGTTTAAAAAGTTTTCACAAACAGCAAGAACTTGTCAAATAAAACGGGTGGGAATATCTATGGGCGTGGTGGCTTTGTATCCCTCTGTGTGTGTGCGTACATGAAAAAGGAGATCAATCTCGAAAAAGCTACCTATATTTCTAATTATGTACGAACATGATAGAGAAGTAGGTACTTACTTTTCATTTTGCATGCATGATGATATGACATAAAAACGATTAACAACAAGAGAGTGAGATATGTGAGAACTGTCGCTATTCACAAAAAAACTCCAGAAATTCTAGTGTTTGATAGCGGCAGTAATATTGTGACTATGTAACTTTTTGCCAACAAACTTTATTAACAACACACGCTTTTATATGTACACACAGAGAGACTAAACTCGGCAAAACTCAGCAGTCTCTCTAGTCAACTAACAAGTTCCAAATTCAATTTTGATGAGGACATAATGATCATCACAGCACATACAAAAACATATATTAAAGCAGCAACACAGCAGCAGCAGTTAGCGCGCAATTCAATGAAATTCCGCTACTGCCTTCATCACCATTTATTTTCTTCATCAAAAAAGAAAATGGTTTTGCCTGCTTTTATCGCACTTTTTTAATCGTCTAGCCGTCTTATTTACCACACTTTTAGTCTGCTCACATATAAGTGTACACTTTTACACGCGATATCGTTGTCGTCTGCAGAGCAGAGACCCAGCAGCAATGACTTTTAACCACCACCATACCAGCATAAAATCGACATCAAACATCACATAATAAAATGGAAACCTAGAAAATAATAACGTAAACTTTTGCTGCCAGTGCCACTCTACCACCTTGTCTATCAGGAACAGAGACAGGCAGGGCGAAAAAGTCATTTTCCTTCAGCTGTCAGATCTCACTCAAAGAGTGGAGTAAAATGGTGAGATATGTCTGCCTGCACACAGAAGAAAGATTCAAAGATCAACTTGTACTTGCATGTCATGCACCTTACTTTTCCAAATATTTAAGCAAAGTTTCAATCTTGAATGCTTAGTGATTGGGTAAACAGAGCAAGGAGGCAAGAAAAAGTTTGAAGAAATCGAAATCAGTTTTGAACTTCCAGAGAGTATACTGAAGAAGATAAACCTGTGCTAAAGTTTATCTTAAGTTTGGCCCCCACCTTTTATGTGTATGTCAGTATAATGTCTACAAAAACTTATTATGCGCGTTGCATACAGAGTGGTTAAATATGGTGGTTGTATTAGCTCTACAGAGATTTGTAATTTTTATCGTTACGTTACAAAATGCAGTTTGTAAACTGAAAAGCAACTCCCTGAGACACACACACTTGCACATTTACTTACGCACATTTATGTTTGTCTACTGAAATGACGGCGATAATAATGACGATTGACGAGGATTATATAAAAAGTTTGTACGCTGCGGGTTAGCAGAGAGCAGCGGTGGAAACCTCAAAAAGAGGAGAACCGCGTAGTCAACCTGAGAAAATACCTAGCAGAAGCATGTGCTTGTAGGGATACTAGTACACTACTACACGCTTCTTCAGTTATAATACGCTGATGATCGTGAAACTATTTTTCTATTTTCTATTCTCTTACCACACTCATCATCATCACCATTAAAGAATTATTACCATTGGTAAACGCAAAAAATGAATGTATCGCTTGCTGTTATATGTTATGTTTATGACGTGGACTGTGTATCATGGAGAGTAAAAACAGTCAGTCAGTCACATCATCTAACGTGTGGCATCATTTGTGATGCACAACCAATTTTCTAAGGTCAGCAGTCACATAGCACACCACCACCAGTTAGTAACAGACATCATCATCAAGCTTCATAAACAAGCATAATCAAGTACAGAGAGGATTTTTAATACCGTCAGTCAGTCAAGCAAAAGATGAGATGGAGAAGATGAAAACAGAGGAATTACTATTTAGATCACTTTTTTACTATTTCTGTTGTGCTCATCAACGTCGTGGTCGTCGTCAGCAGCAAGTCATTACATTAAAATATTATGTACTTTTACTGCGTTTGTAAAGTGGCGTCAGCAGCAGCAGTAATAATATAATAGCAGAGTTGTATTTAGTTAGTACGCTGCTGCAGATTCTCAATTTGTGGTTATGTTGCTAGTGGGCAATAGTAAAAGGAGCTCTATACGTACATCCGTTTTTTGTGTTTGTAAGCACTACATTAATACCACACGCAAAAAGATCCTGCTTCCTTCTTACTACTACCAGCATCATGAGAAATTATGAGATTTGCGGGGCTAATAACTTGTATACATCACATTATCGTCATTTTGATGATATATGGTAGTTGTGCTAGAGAGCTAGTGGTTGCACAGCTAGAAGCAATAAAACTGGAGAATTTTTCAAGTGTTTTTGCGCGCATCATACTTCATCATAATGACTCGCGCTAGATAATAAAACTACCTATACTAAAATGATGATGACGACTGCGTTATTGTGACACACTTGGACTCGTATGATCTACTTCTGTCTCGATTTGTAATTTGTAATATTTGATCGGAAGATATGATATAATATGAAATCTGGAGATGTAGTTAAAACTTTAATAGATGCACGCACAGTTAATCCTAATTTATTGCTTTATGGAGCTTGGTTTCGCACTGATGGCTTAGAAATTGATTTTTTTGGAAATACTACCATCGAGAAACGCCTTTGTATTTGTACAACTTAATTCTAATTACATGTTCTACGCAAGGCCAAGTATCTAATGTAGTGTCAGTATCCCGTTGTTTTCTCACATTTTTTAATCGGTAAAAACGTAGTACATAAACATTATAGACGACACAGTTTGTTATAATGTATTTTTTTCGCAAAAGAAAATTAATACATCCTATTTGCATTCCTTTTCATTGCATCCTTATAAAATTTCAATGCATCCACCACTTCCTCGTGTTGGGATCTTGTACTGTCCATGCCATAATTTTTGTCCCTGGTTTGATTAGCATTCTGAGCCGGAGTGTTGGGTCGATCTTTGATAGCTTCCTCACGCAACTTTTTCCGAATGTGACGTGCGTCCTTCCGCATATTGTATTTGTAGTCGTAATTTAATTTGTTGTACGCGCTTGTGCTTTCCGACTCTGGCCAGTATTTTGGAGCACTCTGCAGTTCTTTCACTGTTTTGTCCTGATTCTGTTCTTCGGCAAGTTTTTCTTTAATTTCCCAAGGTTTGGGTAGCGCTAATAAATTGGCTAAATAGCAAATTTTCAGGTTTTCAGTAAATGTCAGTCTTACAAAGAAATATATGTGTTTTAATAAGAAACTGAAATCAAGTTTCACCTGGAGCCCGACCACTTGTATACGATGCGGGTATCACCGTTCCAATCTTTTCACTGGCTTGCATCGGAGTTTTACTATCCGCCGATTTGGCTAGGGCGATGGTCACCTCCGGATCCGCGTATTTGCTCACAATGTCTCTAAATCTAGCGTGCGTCATTGGCTGATACGGCGTTTTTTCCCAAATTGACTTCATTCTTGCCGCGTTGGTCGAAAACTTGTTGCTGTTTATCATTTCCTCCAGGGTTTTGAATTGTTCTGGTTGCTTTGGCGGTGTACCACCACCCGAAGTTGGTCCTATCTGCATAGGTGGTGTTTGTACCGGTTTATCCGGTATAGATTGAGCAATCATTTTAAGAGTCTCGGACTCATCACTAGTATTTTTCGATAGTTCGGCCTTTGATGCATTAAGAATATTTTCCCCGCCTCCTATATTCCGTATTGATGGAAATGGTCTGGGACCATCGGATACTGCCACTGTAGAAGCTCTCGATTTGGCTTTTCCTTTATCGACGCTTGGTTTTTTCGCCAGTTTCGATGCTAGCTTATGAGACGCTGTAGTTGTGGATTGTGGACGAATTTTATTGTTGGGGTCACTTTTAGAAGTAAGTTTTGTGACTTCCGCTTTGCCTCCAGATCCAGCGGACGAAGTTTGAATAGAACTCTGCTGCGAAGATTTACTGGCCGTTGGAATAGATCGCTTACTAGTGGATGCCGTTGTCCCAGTGCTTTTCTTTCGTTTCTTTTTGCCCTTTTTCTTTTTGGATTTATCAGAGTCTTCATCCTCCGCAGGCTCAGTTTGTACTACCAGGTCATCACTAGACTTTTTATTAGCTAGCCTTGTGGACTCCTCGTAGTATTTTCTAAGAAAGGCAGCATTCTGAACGGGATCCTTTTCCAGTAAACTGGAAGCGGACGACCCCTCGCTATACGGTCGTTTGGGATTAGCTTGCCTTACATTAATTTTAGCTTTCGCCCTACTTCTTCTAACTACCTCCCTGCTATTACTACTAGGCCTTCTAACAGCCCGTCGCGACTCTCTTGACATTCGTATTGATTTTGCAGCGGCTTCTTTGGGATTTGGGGATTTTGCAGCAAGAAAACTGGGTAGCTTCACTTTCCGACTTTTCTTCTTTTTTCCTTTACGCCCAGATGTTGACGCTGTTGCACCCTTATCTTCTTTGGAAGCATTAGTCTTGCTCTCACGTGTATGTACCTCTGTTGATATAGGCAAACCGGAATTTGCATTTAGCTCCTCCAGTTTATGCAAAGAAACCACGCGGGTGATGCTACTTAGCAATTGCTTGAGCTCGTCTCCAGAAAGAGGACGACGCATGCTGTGCGCATGTAGTTGCATTTTACTCTCTCTGTCCAGTTTCCCCAAGAGTGATTGCCCATTATCTGTTGCACTCACAGCTTTTATAATTTGTGTGATTTTGCCCAATTCTGTGACATATTCCGAGTCTAACGGAGCCGGCTTAAAACCTTCAATATCCTTGTCATCTTCCTCAGCTATTGATGACTTTTTGGATTTTTTCAGCTTTTTACCTGACTTTGTTTTTCTAGGGGTACCTCCCACACTTCTGCTGGAAGCCTTGGCCAGTTTTCTAATACGCTTGCGCGATTTTGTTGAATGAGTCTATACATGCATGAGAAACATACCTTTACATTTCAGAAATAAATCGCTGCTTAGTAGGTTTGTTCATAGCAAAAACCTTTTCGTACACGTTTTGTAGCATCGTTACTTCCACCAGAATCCTTTCCCGTACTTTCGATAGTTTCCACCGATCGCTTTGAGGAGGATGTAACGCTGTTGGTACCTCCAAGCGTACGTTTATTTTCCATAGGTTTACTTCCGCTTGAGGACAGCCAGTCGGCAAAGGCTTTCGCAGATCTGGGATTTTGCTTTAGCGTTTTCTCAAGACTGGATTTTCTTATTGGCCTTGTTTCGCCTTTTCCTCGAGATTCCTCAATAGCAGATCTAACAGCTTTCGGTGCCACGTCATTTTGTCGTGAAACAGGTTTCATGCTACTTGTGCTTCCCTTTGAAGTTTCATGCGGCGCACTTTTGGGCGCATAACCAGGAATATTATATAATGTCGCAGGATAGTCGCTGGCCACAGAGCTGCCATTGCTTTGCTGTTTGTTGTTTTTTATGTTTGCAAAAGTAACACGGAGATTGCTGTGATCATTCGCCTTTTCAACTGAATAGCGTTGGTGATGTTGGAGATGTTTTCTATCTGTAAGAATTGACTTGGGATTTTGATCCACAGTTTGCTTTGCTGGTGGCTCGGGAGGTGACATAATTTAAAATTCAAAGTGTGCACTTAAAATTTTGAGCCTTGTACAATATCATGTCACCGTTCTTTATCGTGCTTTTTACTATAAAACTGTACCATTCAATTTTGAGTAAATTGTTTCATAGTGGTCATTATCTGAAGTTGCTAATATGTGTACCTTCAGGGCTTTCCCTAGCAACTTTTATATGCAATCACTTATTAGTACAACTCTGAAGTCTGAAGCATATGCGAACCTTTATTCCAGAAAGAAGGGGCTTGCTGCAAGATTTCCTGCGCTAGGTTTAAAATTGAGTTGATCAAATGCCGTTCAACTTTACAAAAAAACAAGCCTGGATTGAATTAATAGAAGATGTTATTACAGCAATTGAGAAAAAATTTGTGAGGAATGGAATCCTGGTTTAGAACTTTTTTTTTAAATAACTTGTAATAACTTTTATAGCAAATCAAGTACTAATCTACTAGTAAGTTGGTAATCAATCTCATTGCATAAATATTATTATATATACTTAACCAACAGTCCAAATAATTTCTTATTGTAAGATTTAGCTTTTCAATAAGGGATTGCTAAATAAGCATCATAGCAAAAAACATTCCGAAGCTTATTTCCCAAACTCAGCTTTTCCAATGTCATAATCATGCTACTATGATTTCGAAATATTCCAACAGTCAAAAGTGCTTGTAAAAATACGGAAGTAGAATGTTAGTTGAAATCAAGGCAGTTGTACAGGTATGCACTATGCGCTAATATTATCGTTATTAATGGAATAAATGAGAATGATTATCGCAAAACGCTTCTTCGAGAGTGTATTGCACTCTGTGAAGTGCTTCGTCTTTCTCCGAATTCGCATAACAATATTTCTCCCTTGACAAATCAGCTAATAAACGACAAGAATGGGTGGACCAGGGACAAAAATGAAATTAGTTTCGACCATTTATCGTCAAGTAATGAGAAATAGTAATTATTGTAAGTGGTCAAATATGTTTCGTTTTGTCGTAACATCCCAATATCACAAAATAAACAGTTTGGGCTGTTATCAATTTTCAAGAATTTTAACAAGTTGAAAAAAATATGCTATGCACAATTACAACAGTTCCGAATATTATATAATATCTTGTATTATGGACTTGTGTACGCATTCAATAAACAGTATGTCATTCTGGTAGAATGTATTTTATACATCATGAGATTTTTTACTATCAAATTGTGTGGGTTGATTGGTATTTGGGTAAAAAAACTGTCTCGCTTCCCTACAATATTATTACCACTCCACGCTTGTAACTTGTCTATATCTTCCTGCACATTGTTAGCGCATAATATGTCATGAATTCCTTGTCTATTTATCACTCTTCAGGTGATTCACAGTTCAAAGTATTTATCTTCATCTTATCTTGTGACTTGCATCTCTTGTTTTCTGGCAAAGGCAAGCGCAAACCTCTACCCAGTTTTTTCATCTTTTTTAATAAAAAGCTCATCCATCATTTTCATTCAATTCTTCTCTCTGAAGATGTCGACTACGTACGTGCACCCCAGCACGTATATCAAGTTTATCAAGCATTTTAATTTGATATGGGGAGAAATTAGTTGGGAAATTTGGGATGGTAATCTCATATGTAGCACATTTTGGGTAAACCTTACACAAAATGATTGTCATTATGAAAGATCGTCAAATGCTAAATTACTACGAACATTTAATATTACTACTTTTAGTGTGATAACAGGAAAACAGGCTAACATTATTTGAGTGTGGTCACATGATGAAAAAATGAAGATTGCTATCACACAACTCAGTAGCAAATTCTTTCTTATTTATGAAGATTTTTTTCTGTAAATCTGGCGATAGGCTAAGTATCTAACCCCTGAAAACACTGAGTTTTTTATTTCAAAAGCCAAATCCTGAAGAAATTTCTTGTTACCAACAAATCACACTGGGAATATGTGGGTGATGATTTCTTTGGAATGCAAAACATTATGGCTTTTCCCTTCAATTTCGTCAACAGTAATTTCAACTTGATATAAAACAGCCAACTCACACATATATTTTACTGTTCGCATTTTTCTGTATGATCATGATCATGTAGTGGCGTAATTGTAACATTGCGAAAATATGCAGTCACCACCGATGAATTGCTGGGCTTGAACTTTCAATCTGTCATTAAAGCCGTTAAAAGATTAAGCAAAACATACGTTGATTATACAAACATTTCTGTCTTCTTTTCTAATGCTTGTCTTTGTCTCAAGAGAACATTTAGCATTCCTGTCTGGCTTTCTGTGCAGTCAGAATGTATAAGTTTTCAATACTACTTGCTTGCAACAAGAACCAAACCAAAACGTTTGGAAAAGTCGTCAACTGGACTAATTGCTCCAATTATAGTTTTGCGAAATGGGATAGGCATATTTCAATTCGCACTACTTGTGATTCGGACATCACAAATTATAGCATGCAAACCCAAAACATTAGCAATTATTTTCCAAGAGCTATGAACTCTGTTTCTTGCTAAAATTATTTATTTGGCGAGCAGAAAATGCCCAGCCTTTTCCCAAAACAAAACACGCCTAATAAAAATTCCCTCCGCTCACCCTCCAATTCAACATGCATGCACACAACTACACAAATATATATTTCCCCTATTTCTGCATAATAAAATAGCATCATGTCAGTGTGGTGGTAATAGGTAATGTACCAAGAGAGAAAAAGGCAATTTTTCTTGTTGTACCGGCCAAAATCAATACTTTTTACAACCGTATCGATTATATGTCTTACAAAGCCTGTAATATTATCCAAGTTTCAGTTTAAGTCTAGCCAGGGTTGTGTTTGTGTTCATTACAGCCCAAGCTTACTTGTGTTGCGCCTTATGCGCTTTTTTATTATTGTTCCAAACATATTTCTTCTTGCAAAATGCATGTCATCATATTCTATACCAACACAACAGTTAAAATAAGTATAGAGAAAAGTAAACTCTCTCAAAGGAATAGTGTGAATAGGAAGAAAAAGTTGAAAAGGGATTTTGGATAAAGTACGCTAAAAATGTTTGCGAATTTTACATTATATCATGCTGAAAGTTTAAAAAAAAATATTTGGACATACGAGAAAAGCGCTGATATCATTGATGCTCTCACAGGAATGATTTTTTCTCTCTGCAGGCCTGCTGCTTCAAACTCTCCAACTTGGCCGTTTTTTACACTCCTTGTTACACAATCGTATATTATTATCTGTTTTCAGAGAGTGCAAGTGGAGCGCGTGTTGCTTTTCTATGGCTGGCTTAAAGTCTTTTTATTTACTTTTGTGCCTGTTTTCCTTGAGCCTCTTGGATGATAATGATGATCACATACTAGTGACTAGTGCTGGTAATCATTTTCATAAGAAGAAGACCAAGACACCAACAAAGTGTTATGAATCCACACTTTACAAACCAAACAGCACAAGCACACACACTCTCAGATTCAGATGAGAAAAAATACAGTTTTTCAGGAGTACATGTGCGTTTTTTCCTCGTAATATTATGGTTGATGTTTGCCGTAGTAGTATTCGCATTCGCGCTGCGCGTTACAACTTTGCACGGCACTTCTTCTCTCTCTGCTGCTCTCTAGAGCGCTACAACGCGAGTATATATCTTTTGCTTTGATGCTGATGATGATATTGATGATTCTGCTGCCAAGAAAAAAACGGCTTAAATTCTGACTGAATTCCTACACGTCAAAAATATATCGTGGGGCACACACACGAAATGAAGATATCGTTTAGAAAAAAAAGGAGAGCGCTTTTTAGACTTGGATATTATAATATGCTGCTCTCACACAATTTTAGAATATCAATGTTACTTTTACACATAAGCAGCAAACAGAGCACAAGAAAGAACACACGGTTTTTACAGATTGTTCGCGTATTATATTTTGTGCAGGTTTATTATGCATGTATATTTCAGTGACGCATGCTATTGCAAATTTACGATTGCCACTGCCACGGACTTGCCACTTTATCAAGAAGAAAAGATGATGATAATGATGATGGTGATATGAGATGAGTATGAATAAGATTTTTTTATATATTCTCTGTTCGGATGATGTCTCTGAGATTTTTCTGTGAAGGACGACGACAAAAACTGGTCGCGCGGCTGTACGTGTGTCTCTCCTGTACTCGTTGAACCAATCCCTCAAAAAACCAACACTGAAGTGTTTCGCTTTATATACACGAAAGAAGAATTATTGTTTCTGGTAAGAAATGTGGTTTTAGAAAAAAGCCCTCCGGTGCTTTTCTAAATTTAAATGTGCGCACACGGAGAAGTTAATTCAATTAGCATCAGAGATGGCTTTGCAATTGAAGATCAGATGAGTATCTTTTTTTTGGTTGAATGCTGTTTTATCTTTTGCTGATAAGAGCATTAGGTAATAGAACATGTGTGCTCACAACATGTATAGTTATTCTAGTCACACAATTCACAATGTCCCATTAAATATCTGTATGTCCCAGTAGAACAGGAAAACTTTAATGGCAGCAGTATGGGAAAAATTTGCACGTTTTTAGTTTTTATTGGAATTGCGTTGACAGAAAAATACGTATTTTGTTCTCGTCTCCCGCTCTCTTACTGATTAATACCAGGATGTGTACATGTAGTACTATATAGTTCTCTCACGCTATGTACTACCAATTATTTCCAGCCAGCGCAAACTACGTCAAACGGCGAGTATTTCCCCGTCAAAATACCTTCACACAAATAAGACGGAGCTTTTATACATTGCCCAACCACAACAATAGCAAAAATTTGCAATGATGGTGTTTTATGCTGATAGCAGTCAAGAGGATGATGATACCAGAGCACAACAACAGCAGCACACGACAGAGAAAATAAATAGGTTTTTGTTGATTCTCATTATATTATTATTAGAATGTTGATGGTAACGGTAGATTTTTGATGGAGTGTGTGCGTTTGTTTCTCTCTCGCTCTTCTGATCTCTGGCCGGATATCAGAGTGAAAATGTGTTGTTGTGGAGGAAATGGTAGTAGTATTGGTAGTAAGATGTGTAGTATTAAACATTAAAATCAGTAAGGGAGGACGACAACTCGCCGAAACGAAATGCTGTCCGTCTCTGAGCGCTGTTATCTGTAGACCAGGTTCCTTTATAATGTATAAAAATGAATTTCCCCCTTTTACAATAACGCACGCTTTTCAGTGCTGGCAACTGGCAAAGCTTTATACAGGAGAATAAAGTGAGCCAGAGCGCTTTAAATGGTAGTAAAGTAGTAAAGGTGTAGTAGAAGTAGTAGCACAGCAGCAGTAGCAGCAGTGGTCGTAATAGTGAATTGTGTAAAGGTATTAATAACGGTAACAGTAGTAGTAGAAGTAGATGAGATGATGTTGTATTTGTGCATAGCATTCGACCAGATTATATTGCTTTGCTAACCATGTTGTACTTGTGCAGGGAAACGCAAGAGAGGCACCATCCCCGTGGTCGTAAAAAGATGATGCTGCTGATGCGATGCTAAAAGATTTTGGCGAGGTGTATAGGATGGCACCAAACTCATATAAAGCGTTTTTTGTCTCTTTCGAGCAAAATTGTCCATAATGTTAATAGGAAGCTCTAAAAACACACACGGCAAAAAATAAGAGAATGGAACATAGTATAGTTGATAGCATGCAATTCTTCTTTTATTTTCGAGAGACCACACGGAGCATAAAGCACGTACTGAAAAATGCACGGTTAAAATATAGCGGGGATAGTGGAAATAGAAATTGTGTACTGGCAATGGAAACTAGTACACAGAAAAGGATGACGGGATATGCAAGCTGAAAAAAAGCTGGGAAAAGTGTCGGGAGTCGGGAAAATGTATACGTTTTTATTGCCAGCGAGAAAGAGAGGGGCAGTGGGTTCGCTGGCTTCTTTCTCGTACACTTTTAGCTCGCGTGCATGCCGTTCCATTCGTCCGTAGTATTTTGTCTGCACTTTCCTTTGGTTTTAAGTACGCATTGTATTCACACTGGGTGTTTTCTTGTGTCTATCTTTCCCGTGTAAGTTGACACAAAGCGTCCATCCAAAGCTGGAACTAGAAAGAGAGTGAAGCGCAGCAATATAGTGGCAGCCAAGTGAAAGGCATGCTTTTCTATAGCTTGAGCTAACCACCCAAGCAACTAGACCAGTACTCTGGCTTTTATTGAAGCTTACCATGTGAGAAATTCGATCACACCGGAGAAAGAAGCATGATAGTGATAAGCAGCAAGTTGGAAAGTTGCAGAGAGCCAGTGTGGTGGTACTCAGGGAGAGAATTAAGGGACAGTAGTGGTCATGTTGAAAGGGAATGAAAATTGAAGGACAAGACAAGCCATAAGTTTTAACTGTTGGCTAACAAGTAACCACACTTGCTATATTCTTTTATCCAAGGTTTTTAGGAATGCAAGAATGTTTACTTTGTATATATATTGCAGGATTGGCTCATTTTTGCCTTGGGTATTTTTTTAGGGTTATGCATATGTACAGTATTATGATAATGGATAATGAGAAATAATAAGATTTGATGAAGAATAATTGGTGGAATAACATAAAAGTCAATGTACGGCATATATTTCAATATCTACCTCTGAGGCAACTCAGGCAACTTATACTTTGGTTTCTGCCATCGGACAATATTGGGAAATAGGAATTCTCACAGGGTATAACGAAACGTTTCACAAGCTTACACGGACTTTTGCTTTAAAAACACAACGACTACTGACTTCAAGTTGCAACGACTGCACACTACTTGAAGAAAAAGGAAAGAAAGTAATTTGCAATATTTTATAAGAAAGTTCATAAACGGGAGATACATATTTATACACTGCAGGAGAAAGTTTAAGGCACTTCCACAGTGTATTTTGTTTGCACAGTTAATGTAAGTAGAAAGTTTCTTTGATGATATGAATATTATTATGAGGTGCACTTTGAAAGTAAAGTGGAAAGGAGAGGTTAGTTATTCATGCAAAAATTTTCTCCCATCAGTTTGCATTTGTTGCAGTCAGGAAATTCTATACAGGACGACGGTGCGGTGGCCACTACTTTTTCTCATGCTTATTATTCTTGGACTATTTTTTATTGTGCATTTTTTATTATCTGGGGAAAGCAAACTTTTCCTCAAGTCAAAAGAATAAAATACACACAGACTAGGGCGAGACTAGACAGAATGGCAAAATGGCAATATGTACATGGCACCAGACAAGAAATGTAATATTTTTTGCAGGCGCAGTCAACAGTAAATGAAATGCTTACAAATGCAATGGATTATATAATGGCAGCTCTACAAGTACACAAGTTTTTTTTTCTTCCAACCTTCTTGAGAGTCAAGACTCACTCAAGCAATAAGTAAAAAGCTATGGGCTGTGCTGCTTTACACAAGAATGATAATGGCAAACTATAATTTTGCAATTTACAACTTGACTTGTTAATGCAATGCAAATAGCTGCATAATGTCTTTTCTTGTTGCGTTTATAAATTGAACCTACGTCATGTAGTCATTTTCAAGGACACTTTAAGCATCATTGCATTGCAGCGTAGAGCTTTGATTAGTCAATTATGGCCATCAGACTGGAGAAAAGTTATTACTAATGCTGGTCTTGATACTTGTGACGTAAGAGAAAGCGCGAAGAAAAAATCCTCACCCAATAAACTCATTTCTTTTTGCATGACAAATACTTCTTGCGTGCGATTATAAATGACTTTTCTTTCCTATTAATTTCTTAAGACTAGCAAACGGTTTGGTGAACACGTTTTCTGTTTTAACAGCAAGCAGAAAAAAATCTCATCTTACTCCGAGAAGAAAATTGGTGGCTAGTTGTATCAGCCCAGGGCTTCAATAACTTTCCATTTTTCTTTTCTCCAGCCTTTTTTCTTTATTTTTCCAAGAAAACTCTGCCCAGCTTTACATGACCAAAGAAAAGGATCTTATTGTGTGCGTATTGAGTCTAATCTTCATTGCCATTGCCTCTGGTGCTGATAATGGCGAAGAAGAAAATAAGTGGGGCTCCACATAAAAAATGGAGAAAGCATTGAGTTTCTCTCTTCCAGCAAAGCTTTTGTGGAGAAAGCGGCAGCCAACAAGAAGGAAGCCAAGCAGAGAGCCAGCAATGTAGATGGGAAAGGAGGCAAAATGTAACCTGACGTCAGAGGAACACCGTTGACGTCAGACCCTGCGTCAGCACACTCAACTAGAGCAGCCTTTTCTCCTCTGGTTACGTCGGTCCCGGTTTCTCGGGGATTGTAATTACAGGCTGACACGAGCCACACGACGAATAAATAAGACTAGGAGACTACACACTACACCATGGCTCCGCGTGTACTTGACGATGGCCCTGATCAAGCAAGCCCAACAGGAGCACTTGATATAGTGGTCACACGAGTATTAGTGGCCATGTTAAGGGAAATACTACATAACAATGGCAAAGAAAGCACATCTTCTTTTTGCACACTTTCTCGTGATCCCAAATCAAATACTTGCAAAATGTACACGTACATTTTTTGGGTACAGGCATTTTACATCTCTTTCCCTTCATTTCCTTCCTCTTGCTTGCTTGCTTGCTTTTTAGCTGATATATTTGCCATTATATTCTGCAGGTCTACTAATGCTGGTTCTGTGTGTCCTAGCACAATTGAATTCAGGGAAAATAACCAAGAGAGAAAGCACGTCAAGCACTCAATTTTCATATGCGCCATGTGTGCGTACCTACGTAATAATATTTTATAGAGAAAAACATGCTTTGTTGTAGGAACTTGTAAAAAAGCCAGTCTTTCTTTTGATGATGGTTGCTGAAGTAGATGGAGAAAAAAATTGTGTGTGCGGTGTGTGGAGTAAAAAAGTGTGTCAAGCGTTTGTTCGGAAATCTGATTTCCTCTCGTTTTCTCTCAGTGCTTTTCTCTCTTGATTTTTTATGCATGCCAATGTAGTTTGTTGGGAGAATAGAAGATGATGTTAACGTTACTTATATAATCATCATCACACACGAAATGAAAGGCTTTTCTTCTGCAAAAACCAGAATAGCATTATGGCTTTTCGATTTCACTATGTATTTGTTATACTTTTCCCAGGCAAAAATGAGATTCCCTTTGGTAAAAAAATAAGAGCTTTTTGTCAACATGAAAATATAGGGGTAAAGTCTGCGTGGGAAAAAAGTGAAGCTGGGGAAAAAGTAAAAGATGAAGGAAAAAAGGATTTAGAGAGAAAAGTTAAGCCCTTTTGGAAGTAGAAAGATGTGGGAAAAGTAAATTATTATATGTAACGGGCTCACACGAGCTTATAAAATAGGGAAAAATTAATAACACAAGAGTGGTAATCAATTAGTGGTTGTTTATGACCAGTGGTCAATTAATTCTTGGTAGCTTCCAAGGTCTTTCTGCTCTGGAAACTTTTTACGAATGAAAGTTGTGGCTTGATGCCTACTTATTTTCACATTTCTTATTTGCTACTTTGTTTCAATATTATGCAAGCTATATGCTTTTGTATTCAGGGATACACATATTCCAATCCATCTCTCTGTGTGTGTTCATCCAGCAAGTGATATCATCATCACACCTCATCAACGCTTCACGCCAAGTTTGTCAGTGCCATCTGCAACTGTACCAGGCTATTTCCACTTGGGTGAAAGAGGCACTCAGGCAAAATCTTCTGCTAAACAAAGCCACGTGCTAGCTATTTTGGTTATATATTGGCAAAGATACCGGTAACCACCACTAATGTAATATCCATTACTTATGCATTCTGTAGGCAATATTACTATAAAGCTTATATATAGCCAGAGAGAAAGAAAGTAATTTCCGGTGAAAGCACGAGAAAGGGTTTTCTGCGAAAAGCAGTATATTTTTGTGCTATTTTTAGAAACAATAACAATAATTGATTACTTACGAATTACCACACACTTTCTCTACTTTCACAATAATTGTTATTTTACGGCCCACCGAAAATATCCAGTTGTAACCTTCTTCGTGCAGGATCCCTTTGCTTTTCATGTTTCAAGTTCAACCGATGATTATAATGACTCATTTGATCTATCAAGGGCAGATATTTACTAAGCACTGTGTTTCTAGCAATTTGAATCTTTTCTGAAGGCTCGATTTCCGCAATTCTTTCTTTTGTCACTTCTGAAAATCGGGTAAACTTGTCCATTGCCTGTTGAGCTTTCTTTAATACTTTCTTCCTTTCTTCGTCCGTTAATGGCTCCAGATTCTGGTCGTAAATGTTTTCATGCATGACGAGTTTGTGCAGGTACTGGATCTCAGACTTGAGCTGGTTAATAATTTGCCTTCGTTTCCGTATTTCCTCCAATTGAAACAGTGGACCAGTAAAGGTTTGGTCAAACTCGTCGTGCATCCAGGGCTCATCCATTTCCAATAATTTCATATAACCAAACTGGCCGTGTCCGTCTTCCCCTTCCTGCCCTGGCTCTGTACTTGATTTTTTGAACAATTCTGCGTCTTCCTCATCGTCAGACTCGTCCGACAAAATGTCTTCATCAAAATAGTAATAAAATTTCTCCACTCCCAGTCTGTGTTTTAGTAGACGGGCTACTACTTGTGGATTCTCATCCCGAAACTGGAGCAAATCATCCACATACTCCATTTCGTCATATCCCAGGTCCATTTCATCGTAGTCCTCCTCCGTGAGAACGTACCAAGTGTAGTCGATTCTGTTGATTGCTGGCTTGTAGGCCAGCTCACAGGGAATATCCTCCAACTGGTCGTTTCTCAGAAAGTATGGGAGCTTCCAGGAGGTGCGGGGTTCCAAAAAGTAGGGCGGAGCAATGTACTTTTGCCAGGACTGGTTGTTTAACTGTTCCCGGATGAGAAACCAACGCAAAAACGCTTTAATGGGACCCCAAATGGCAAACTTGTACACAGCGGCCACCTTGAAGCCAGCATGAACCAGAAATGAGCCTATTAAGGGAACAAGGAAGACGCATATGCCAAATGTGACTAGAAGTGTTAAGGGCCATCCAGTAGGCATATAAAGTCCTGCTATTAAAGGTTCATCAACGAATCCAATTGTTTTCCAGCGTATGTGAATCCCTTCGGCGAATCTGTGTCTTGCAATTACACCCGTGGAAAGGAGGGGTTGGTAATCCTTGCGGGCAAAGAGTCGTCGGGGTGCCTTGAGAGTCCGCAGAACCACAGACGCATTAGGAACAAGTTGCAACTCCTCTGTGGAAAGGACAATTAGCTCTTGATTGTTGTGGGTAAATATATATCGCCTTTCCAAGGGAGGAAAGCGGAGAAGTTTTCGAACAAAGGGCTTTGTAATGTCGTCAACGTCAAAAGCATCAGTTCTACATATTTCATAGTGTCAAATGAATCATTTGGAATGTATGGTCCATGTAAAATGTTGCGTTTGGTAAGGGTAGGAGAATACTTAAGCCATTGGGGGATCACAACATCCCAGTCGACAAGTTCGTATACGGGGCGACTGCCGGCAAGTGGAATGTTGCGCGTTTCTGGCAATGAATCTGAAATGTTTTCTAATTGCGACAAACCGTTGGAAACTAAGCACAAAAATGGTACAACATAACTTCCGAAGTACATTGCGTTAATTTAGGATTATGGGTTGTTGATACAATCAAAGCATAGTATAGGTAAATTCTGAGCGTAATACGACAACATGAAATTCAGAGAAATGAATTCTCAGTTTGTTCGTGTATCGTGTATAAATGATTATGATTATCCAAATTACAAATTGCCGAAAGGCAACATTCTACTAGTGTCGTTAGTGACACCGGTAGCATTGGATTTACCCCCGTTTGAAATTATTGGAAAGCAGAAGGAATTATGCACCCCTCCCCTTACACATCATTTTTACATTTCCATACAAAATTAGAATTTACTCATCTATCATTTTAAAAAATTATACAACAGTAAATGGTAAAAATAGAAACACTTGAACATCAAACGACACGCGACCACGTTCTCATTAACTTATTTTAACGGTAGCAAACATTTCATTATCATTAAACTCTTAAATTAGCCTTCCAAATTATCATTTTAATATTTTTAATCCTCCGGCTTTTCTGGTCTTGGACCGCAGGGCTGCAACATTTTCTCCACCAAGTTAAACCTAATCCTTGCCTTAGTCTCATTCTCACAAATGGCCATAAAGTTAAGTAAATCCGGATGTCCCAGAATGGACGCAAAAGTGTCCCGGTGCTGATTAGTCAACCATTCATGCTTTGTCGTGTCTGCGTGCCCAGTTCCAATGTACTTTGATTGCAGGTGCTCCAACTGACTGTGAATGTTGTAACGCTCCGCCCCAGACATTTTTATTGATAATTAGAGGAAGACTCAGATAACCTTTATAAAAAATGTCAACTTTCCCTGGAAAGCCTGCAACAAAATCAAATCACCCAAAAAAAGAAATGTTAAGCAAATTACACCATTTAGTCCATTTAATTGATAACTTCGTTAATTAATCTTACCAGAAACTAGTTTTAATTGTCCAAAATGTTAACTTTTCCAAAGCTTTCCCAATAAGCGTTTTCAGCACACAAGTTTGTTTGTCAACAAAATAGCCTGGATTTGAAGAGTGCGGTGGAATGTAGCAGCTTTGGGCATAGCTGGCGAGATGGAGCCCACGACGTGTTTTTGGCCGGTTTTTAATCCGCCGAGCAACATGGGCAGGAGCCAAGCACCTGATTCTCGTCTGTATTGCGTGTATTGAGCTATTGAGCCAAGTAGCGAACCATTTCTCTGTGCTGCTCTAGTCCACACTCAACACTTTTATTAGCAGCCTCGTCTGAAGTACATTTTTCCGTTTTTTGTGTACCTGAAAGTTAATTTGCAAATTGGAATTTGAGTGTGTGTTCAAGCCCTTTTTCTAAGGCTACTTGTTTGTCCGAAAAGGCTCCAGGGACTAGACGGTGAAAGGTTACAAAATGGCAGGATTACTGGCCCGTACTGCGTTTCGTCTTGGAAAGCGACCAAGTCTTATGGTCTGTAGTGTTCGGGGAGAGAAATGTAAGTGGTTTACTTTGATTATTAGTTAGTTTTAAGGGTTTTTAATGGTGTTTTGGAGTGGGGAAGATAATGGGGAGATTGTGGGTGTAAATGGGAACCTTTAGACGGTTGGAGAACCGTTTTTGTAACGAACCATAGGGGTATCAGCTGTTGGTAGAGGTTTAGTTAGTTGTGGAGGCTTAATTGGGAAAAGGGTCAGAGGAAGGTCGTTAGTAAAGTTGTTGAATGAACCGTTAATTTATTACTTTCGACCGCAACCAAGTTCTGGTGCGCTTGGCGGAGTTTTTAAGCTTTAGTCTTTGAGCCGCAATATGTCCTCCGGGATGGTTTAATAAATGCGTAGTTAACTTCAATTAAAAGTTATAGTACAAGATGAATGAGGCATGCTAAACGATAACTGATAGCGTGTTGTACTGGAGTGAAATCTGGCATGAATGATTTTCTAATACAATTCTTAAATTACATCTATTTATAGATATGCCTGATCCCCTGGAGCACGCTACAGGATTGGAAAGGAAAGAGTTGGAAGCTATTAAGAAAGGAAACCCTGTAAGTATTCATTGATATCATAATCAATTTTTAAAGTCTAGTGGAGAGTTTATTTTGTGGAGCTACATACTAAAATTAAGCGTTTGCATTTTGTTTGCTTTTTAGGATCCCTTTATGATGAGCATACAGAAGAGGGGCGCAGGAACCAAAACAGAACCCACCGCTGTTCCTTCCTTCCACGAAAGTAGAATTATTGGTTGCATTTGTCACGAGGAAGCGTTTTACGTAAACTGGATGTGGCTCTACCGGGGCGAGCCCAAACGGTGTGAATGTGGCTACTGGTTCAAGCTCGTCGAAGCTCAAGATCCTTTTAAATAGAGAACTCCGTAATAGCGCCTGTACACTTCTTTTCATTCTTTGAACTTATTTAGCAGGAATGAGTTAGTCAACAACGTAAGTGAAAGTATAAAAATATTAAAAAATCAAATGTAGCTCTGTTCAAGAAAAAAAACTTCATAATATTAATTGTAACGGACTCTCAACTGTATACATACGACTGTAGACATGCCATGTTTCGATGACTTTGTAATCCTATAAAGTGAACTACACGACCCCGAATAAAATCTTTGAAGTGTATGTATATTGTAAATTGAAAGCATGCAGTAATTTTTGGGTGTCCGCAGATCCTCCGACTGTAAAACATCGAGTTGTAAAAATCGGAAGTTTATGAATAAATATATATGTTACGTGTATAGAAAGTTCTTTTTGGAAGAGCATTATTGTCCACCTGAAATTGTGTAAAAACTGGTTAATTATGCGTAAATAATTTGCAACCACCGAGTAATCGGGAAAATTATCCTTTTTTAATTTTTACTGCGAGATCACAACCACAAGACAAGATAACGACGTGCCTTATACGTACGAAATACAATAATAATAATAATGTCTGTTACATTAACGAATATTGGTAGTGTTTTTTGTAGTACATAATATTCCTTACAATCTATTACGGGAAATTCGTATTAATTTTCTACTACGACTATTAAATATAGTCACTAAACGAAGAATTTTTAATGACAAACGATTTGAATCAATTTCTAGCAAGTACGTTCCTCTGTATATCTCTGCTCAACTATAATAATATGTTAGAAAGATACACACTCACACAATAGCTCCCTATCCCAAATCTTTTTATATCCACCACAACTTCCGAGAAAGTTGTTATTTAACCCTACTCTCAAAACTAAAGCAAGTTTTAAGTAATCAACCGGCGACCCTTTCAACCTGCCATAAAAATTTTGCTATTCTGAACTGGAAATCCCATGCAATTTCTTTCCTCTATCAATAATTTATATCATGTCATCATTCAAAATGAAAAACGGACCACTTTTCTTTCTTTGTTTTGTGGGCATACTGTCTCCATTCTCCATGTTGGCATTAATTCTTCATTTATATGGTTCAGTCTCAGAGTATTAAATATTTTTTGTTGGTATACTTAGTAAATTTTCTTTAGGACTGTGAATTTTACTTTTTATGCGAAAGCAATAATGTAGACTAAAAGCTAAGCAAAACAAAATTATTCCCTTTTTTCGTGCCTAACAAAAAACTTTTGGAATTTTTCAATATGATTTGCAAAATGGAATGGGATACTATACTCTTTCTCTCCTGAATAAATACCTAACTACCTATTATAATAATGCTGCAGCTTACCCCAGCAGAATCCTGTACAAAGTGATATGCGTTTACACATAAAATTGTTATCAATCCTTTTTAATATCAGCATTCTTTGTTTAGCAATTTCCTTTGACATTTTATCGAAGAAGCATTCGCTCATGGACTATTAATATTTACGTATAATCTTTTAAACTGTTAGACGATCATTAGACTTCTTAAATATTCTCAGGTGCTTCAAACTTTTTTGGTAAAAAAGACGAAGGCTTGTATTGACTAGTGATTTACTTACGTGTTTCATTAATCGTTTAAACTATTGTACGGGAAATATTAATTTCGTGTGGTAGTCATTTAAACTCGAAAAATTTCTAGCATACTACGACCTTCCTTTTCCATTTACCTTAGAGTAACAACATGAATGCAGCATAGCACGAAATATAGCAAATAAACTAAAATCATAGCACGATATTCTTAAATAATTATATGAATATAAATGTTCCCAAAAACTCACAAATCTTGGTTATGTATTTTTGAGTCCCAAAAAAGCATGGCTATGGTAAACTTGATTCGGACTTTGGACAACATGCAATATTATAACCGTCACAGTCACAAAATATTGATGCAAAAACGCAGGTTAGCTATAAAGTTTTTTTGTGGCCTGTGAGCAAAAAGGTACGCGACAACCTCAGAGACTTATTTTGCCCCATCATAAGTTTAACATTACAACTAGCAGTAAAATACTATTGAACTAGTGAACATTGTTATATGATTGATACACACTATTCAGAGAAGTAGTATACATTTACATATTTTTGTCATCAATTCAAATGTATAACTGTAACATTTTATGAATTAAAAATTAGTTGAACTATGAAGATTTTAGAACAGTGTGAACAGGGGATGCGGATATGGAAGCTGGCGTGTTGATATTCGCAGCTACCGTTGCTCGTTTTTCAATGAACTCCTCTACCTCCGGATGTCTCATGCGGATTGCATCAACCACGTCAAGTAAATGTTTGGCATCCATAGCTAGTACGTGAGCGGCTGAGAGCATTTGTCTGCGGAAATAAGTAAGAATTTTGAGTACTTGTTCACAAGAAAACTTCCAGATGGAATTACATAAAAATTCATATTTAATTTTCAAAGCACATACTTGCGGTACTCTTGGTCAAGGGTAGTCGTGCTATACTTCTCAGCAAGACGGTAAGCGTTGACTAATTCCTTCATGTCTGTACTAAGAACTTGATGAGCCATTTCAACCTGCGTGAGTCCATAAAACGCATGCATTTAAGATGTGAATTCCAGAAGCAACTTTCCACTTCATATCTGTTTCCCCTAAGCCATTTATAATCCCAATTAGTCATCTTACCTCATGTCTAGCAGTATCCGGGAAAACATTGACTAGTTCATCTACACTTCCCAACAAGCCTCTTAGCTCAATGCCTACTTTCCTCACGAGATCGAGAAACTCCACTTTCCCCGGCTGTTGAACCCCTTGTGTCAGTTCCATAATTGCTTTCACCACAAACGTTGTACAGTCATATACTCGGTCATTAGTCCGATCCAAGTCAGCCGTGGGTGTGGGCTCCATTTTCTGCAAATCATAATACCTATATATATCCATGATCCACACACACACGTGTGCACTTTTCCAAAAGCGACGAAAGTTTAGTTTTCTGAGAGAAAATAGCTTTCTCCTTAGATAAACAAGCTGCGTTGGTGCTGGTACATATTCCACGGAAAATTTTCTTTCATGAACTCTACACGCGCGTATGTGTGGGCTAAGTGGCTTACCTTAACAATAATGAGCTTTTTGTCTGAAGCGGAACCTCCTGTTTCCGAGCCGGAGTCTCCCAGTGGCACAAAGCCTTGTTGAGAGCTAGGACCCGAAGAAGATCCATTAGGAACATCACCACACTCACTATCAGATCGGTCTGAAGTACTGGTGGTGATGGATAAACGCTTTCTCTGTAAACAAAAACAACAATAACATATCATCAGCAAGAAGAATGTCTATTGCGCAAACATATTTATTTTACTGCTCTGCTACTAGCACCATTATCATCGGAACACCAAATTGCGGTAGTTTGCTAAAAGGCGAAATACAAACAATTTTCGAGTGTGAATATGGGTCGTCCTCGACAAACATTGCTATGGGCAGAGCTACCTCATCTCATTTTTCTACTTTCACCATCTTCATCTTCATCATCATGGCACACTCAAGTTCTTATATCATTCCAATTATGCGATATACGCTGACTACTGCTGCGCTGCTGCTGCTTCTGTGCCATTTACCTAAAGTGCTCTTTATTCGAGTAACTCTAGAGGAAAATGGGACTATCTTTATCTGTCCATTTGGGAGTATAAAAAGAAAAGCTACTATCATCATCTTTCCACAAAAATTCACTTCCGCCAACCTCCCAGCACAAAAGGAATACAAAAAGGTCTCTCATATATCAAGAAAGAAATAAAACCTAGAGCAATTTCTTGTTTTATGACAATGCAAACATTCCGTGAAAGATATAAATCCATGACCGTTCTATGAACTCTAAAGGAAGCCGTTTTCTATATAAACAAACACCAAAAAGAATACTACGCTCAAGTAACACGGAAGTTGAATCAGCCTATAATAGTCGCACGCAAACATGTATTCTTTTTCATCTAGCTTTTTTTCTTTTATGTCGCGTGTGCGTGTGTTGCCAAATTTCTACTGATGAAAGCCGCTTTTTACATCATAAAAGAAGTATGATGAAACAACAAGCATGATAGTAAAAGTGAAAGAATCTCTTTTTACTTGCTTCAAAGATGTATATATATCTACAAGCAATAAAGAAGCTACATAGTGAAAACGTAATGGATTTCTCACCAAGTTATTTTCCTCTTCAGCAAGCCATTTCCCATCCTCTTCACTCTGCTTCTGCTGTTCCCGCAGCTTTTGCTCCAGCTCGTGTTTGTACCTGAGCTCCACATCGTTTCCGTCCACGATTACGCCTCGATTTCCCTTTGTGTCCTGAGAGAGAAATTTTGTACAAGGAGAAGAGAAAACAAAGATTAAACAGAGTTGCTTACACTATTCCTTATGTTTAGACAACTTATTAAGGGCACATTACTATACACGCATATCTTATAAAGAATGGAAGAAAGTTTATAAAATGGAGCAAAAAATATGTTCACTATACACAAAAATGTATATATGTACAGCAGACAAATTCACAACAAAAATATGTTTTATGTAAAAGAAAAACTTTCTTCCTGTTTAATACATCATCATCGACACAGCAGGCGTGGATGAAAGGTACAAAAATTATACTTGCTGGAAGGATTTTAGGATTTGGTGGATTGCAGAAAAAATGTATCTTTGGGATTGTGGCAAAAAACGGAAATACTTTTTTCTTCCCGAGAGAAGAGAACATAGTTTTGCTTTTGAATTCCAAAGTGAAAAAGTATGTCAATGAACTTTACACAACAGGGAACATGCCACGAGTTTTTCATTTCCATCATAACATTTTTACGATGATTCTTCCTTGCCATTTCATCATTGCAAAAATATTCTGCTTTCCCAACAAGAAAACCTTTCATTTATGCCCGCTGGTGAAAAATACACAGCAATTTTTTATACATAATCAAAAAAGAAGCATCATAAAATAGAAAGAGAAAAAAATGTGTGATCACCAAAAAAATAACCCAAACCAAATTCAAATGTATATCCATAATATAACTTTTTGGGAGAAACAGAGTGGGAAGATTTTTGGAGTAAAATTATTTATGCAAATCATACACTATCAACATAGGGCAGCAAATAAAGAAACGTGCTACGTTATAACCCTTCACCTCCAAAAAGAAGTCCAACAAATTGAAAGATGCAAAAAAATATGTTCACACAAAAAACTTACAATATACGTTCCAATATATGTACATGCTCGCATACACAAAAAATTGGACCAAAAAACCCATTCAAAAAAGGAACAGGTGAAAAAAATCTTTTTGGCTTAAAAAAATAATTGAATTTTTTAAACATCATCGATAAAACAAGAGAAAAAAGGGTAATTTATCATAATTTTCTTTTTAGACGGATGAAAAAGTTTTGAAAGTGAACCTTGTCCAACGTTCCATAATTGGAAGCCGGCTTAGAGCCTCCAGGTGTGCTGGATGACATATTAAAAATATCTGAGCTAGAGCTAGTACTAATAGTGCCTAGGCTGGATAAAGTGTTGCAATTGTGCGCGCCTCCTCCTCCACCCCCACTACCCCCCTCCGCTCCTAAAACAACTGCAGCCGAACTACTACAAAGTGCTGTTTCCCCTACTAAACTCTGAGCATGGAGAAAATGAATCTGAGGTTGTTGCAGTTGCTGAAATTGCTGTTGTTGTTGCTGCTGTTGCTGCTCCAAGGCAGACACACTAGGGAACAATTTGGTTTTAAGTTTTCTCTTTGGTGATCCTAAAGTTCCACCAATAAAATCTACCGCAAGTGTGTTGAAGGCCGAGGCGGGTGTGTTGTACGCTGCAGGATTGATCCCACGTTGCTCACTTTCTCGTAGGAGTTGCTGCAGAATCTCAGGATTTTGAGCGACAATATAGGTGGTGGGTCCCACGACCCCGGGTTGCTGCGGCTGCTGGGCAGTTTGCTGTTGTTGGGATTCACCGAGAATATTAGGACGCTCAATTCTGGGTGGTTTAGGTGGGGCTACTTCGTCCGAAGTTGATGATGCTAATAACACAGTACAAAAATTGTCCAACTCATCTTACACCCTTCTTTACAAACAAACAAGTGATTATACTACTTTCAAACTTTAAACTCTCAAAAAATGACTTTTCTCTTGAGGCTTACCCCAGGACATTGTCTGAAGTCTACGATTCTCCCTCCTAGCCATATCCTTTTGCTGCTGTTTCTCCTCTTGGAGAATTTCACTGAAAACGCAAAATTACCAAACGAAAAACTTTTTATATAACTTGTTCCCATTCATTCCTAATGCCAAGCAATCCCCCAAAACAGCTTAAACTCGCTCATCCAAAAGAGATTTATTATTGTAGCGCTACTTTGCATAACAAACACGCAAAGACGGCCCCGCTACAAAGGCAATTCGTTAGAGAGAAAGCCGTTTTTCCCATTTTCTCCCTTAAATTATATCCATTTTGTAAAATAATGTTGTTTGCTTACAAGAGCGCTTCCTTAAGATGCTGAAACCCTGGACGTTTGGAAGGCTCGTAATTCCAGCAGTGGGACATTAGTGCGTACAGTCTAGGAGGACAGTTGGGAGGCAGCGGAAGTCGCTCTCCGTTCTCTATCTTCCCTATCACATCATTATTTTGAACACCAGCAAAAGGCTTTACTCCGTACATGAGAATCTCCCAAATGCAAACGCCTGCAGTGGAAAAAACAGAAGAAAGCATATACCAAACCGAAAAGTTTTTAGACAGATTCAGAGAGCGTGTCAGTATAAATCGCAACCTAGCCAGGTAATAAATTTTCAAACAAGTTGCATGAAAAATATTTCTCCTACTTGCTTACAACATGCCACCTGCATAAAAAAATCCAAAGTTCATTTTCTGCCAGTTTCTGGTTAATAAATCTCAGAGGTTTCTTCTTACCTTCCTATCTAGATAGGAAAAAAAGTTGTTGCGATTTATCATCCACTTCTCAGGTTTTATTGCCACCAGAAGAAGAAGTGCATGCATAACACCAAACAAACTAATGATGAATTTAGCAACAAATCTCTAAACTCATTTATATCATCCTCTGTTCAGCACACTGTCTTGCTGTGCAGTTTTTAATGTGTTTTGGAGAATGTTTATTTTTTATTGATTAACTAAAGCAGAGAGGGATCATTTGTACGTGTACCAATTCTAATCGCACCTTATAAGTCACGTCAATGGAAACTCAGCAGGGGGAAGCCTCGCCATAGATCATAAGATCATACGTGCAAAAGATTATATTTTCCTTTTTGTATTCAATATGCCCTAAAAATACATCGGAAATCGTCATCCGCACGTCATCATCATGAAATGTCAGTGTGGCAAACCCAATCTGATAAATCTTTTTGCGATGAACTTGACACTTTTGCATTCTTATGCATTACTGTATGTCCAATAAGTAGCTCTTCAAGCGACATATTTTTTTCTCAATGTGCCCACTTACCAAACATCCACACGTCGCTGGCATGGCTGAAGCGTCGGAAGTTGATTGACTCAGGGGCCATCCATTTGATGGGAAGTTTGCCTTTTGAGGCTTTGTAATAACACTGGTCTTCTCTTACCCACCTACATTCAACAAAAAAAAAGATATCGAATGTCATCTCAAAATTCAATCCCATCCAGGCCACATACCGTTTTTTCGACTTATACGTGCATATAGGCAAGCCATCATAAATAACAGATTGCGACAGATCCCATTTTTTTCTGGCAAAAATATATATTAAAAAAGTTTGTATGGCTAACCTGCTTAACCCGAAATCACTGAGTTTGACGCAGTCACGTGTTGAGACCAATACATTTCTTGCAGCAATATCCCTGCAGGAAAAAACAGTAAAAAATGGTTTAAAATTTTTAATGACATATTTCTTTACTTGTCTGTGTGTGGATTGGAGAGTGTAACCTATACGTGCAGGGAACTAATATATAAAAATGCTACCCACACACACGTGCCTTTTCCAATAAATCAGTGTGCAGAAAGCAGAACATCAGAGTTCTTTTCATCATGCGCCGCTATTATACTATAGCTTGGTGTGCAGTGTGCAATAATTAAATTGTCACAAGAAATGAACTGCCTTGTCATAAAAAGCATGATTTTCTAAAGAGATAACGCGATACACTAAAATTAAGTCATAAATCATTCCATAATAATTTTTTTACCTGTGCACAAACTTTTTCGACTCCAAATAGGACAGAGCCGTGGACAGTTGGTAGGCATAGAGGATCAGCGTTTCCAACTCGATCACATGACGGTTAGCGCGGAGGTAAGCTCGCATTTCGCCATATTCAGCAAGCTCCATTATGATCCAGATAGGTGCGTCCGAACATACCCCAATTAATTTGACAATGTGTGGATGGTCAAATTGTTGCATAATGTCTGCACGAGGAGAGAATAATGAGGTGAGGTTGATTATTTAAATGGTGATGAGAAAAAGAAAGAGGGAGAGTAGCAGAAAAAAGTTGGAATAAAAGAGAAAAAACTGGTTTTATAGCAATTTTATTGGCAATTTTTATAAATGAACGTTTTGATGAAAAAATTATTCCAGAAAGGCAATGTCTGTTTAAAAGATGCGAATGATTTCTGGGATGGACAATAGATGCTTTGATTAAACTAGCCAGAATTTTCTGGCAGCCAGGTACCATCATATTCTGCGTTTGAAGTGCAAAATGTCGTTGTTCATTACCTTGTACATGGATAAAGGGTGACTTAATGTCAGATAATGATGATCTTATTGAGGTATCAGGTTTAGTAATGATGCAATATAAAAGCATACAAAAACAAAACAGAGAGCCAACATTGAATACAAAGTGCGGCTCTGATTTCAAAGTAGTATGCAACTTGCAATTTATATATTTTTATTTCTGCATTTACAAGTATTTGCGCTTCATAACATTTATCTCCTTTTAAATTGGATGACCAAAGTTTGATGCAAATGTGAAAGATGAGTCATACTTAAAAACTACCTCTAAACTCTAAGCCCTCTCTGAGGTTCCTTACAGGCTTCTTGTTAATTCTACAAACGTAAATAAATCTTATTTTGCACTTTTTTTCCCTACAAGCACTGTCATTTAAAAAGTATCGAATCACAAGTATAAAAAATGGAATTGTTTTTTGCGGCGAAAAAAGTATTAAAAAGGTTTTAACAGCTTTATATAAGTTCTTTGTGGAGATCGTAAATTTTCCAAAGCCCAAACTTGAAAAGATTTGCACGTAGAGATTGTTTGGAATCTTTTTGCAAAAAAAGAAACTCGAAAAAATGTTGGGCAAAAGTATTAAAACTTTTTTACTGCAGTGGCTGTCCACTGGACCATGAACAGGCAAGAATGTTTTTGTTCATTCTTTTGGAACAATGAGGTACAAAGGGGCAATCTGATAATTTTTTGAATAGCAGAGATTTGCCAAAAACCCGGAAGTGAATTTAGAATTTAAAGTAGTATTAAAAGTTCATTGCTTTGACCACCTTTATTTTAAAATGACTGATATCATATTAATTTAAATTCGTATTCATGTATAGCCATTAAAACTGTGTTGTCGATAATCAAGCCATTTTGATGAGGGCCATATAGCCATTATCAAAAAACAATATACCTGTTTCTCCAGTTTATTTTTGCATGAATAAGTAAGCACCTTGTTTTATTGCATACCTTAATCAAAAACTTAAAAGGTTAAGCCACAGCCCATAAAAAACATACCTATAGTACACTTCACCTAGCGCTTAATACCAAGTTGTAAGAGAACTGCTAGATGTTTTAATGGTACTAAACGCATTGCAGATAATCTGTCGTGATTGCACGTGTCCTGCAGGCTAATTCAAGAGCGTACACACTAAAGCAATTCATCTTTCATATCGCATCATTGCATCTCTTTTTACTGCTGGAGGATCTATATAAAACTTTGATTCTATTCATCTTCCATTCTGTCAACTTTAGTTCCTGTCTGTCATGTTCCTTTTAAATCATCAAGGCTGCACCGCAAGCCAAAAACCACAAGAAGGCTGGCAAAATGAAAACAACGATAATTTTCAACGGTTTCTCATTGTGGTAAAAGTTTTCAACAGCTTTAGTTCAAAATACACTCTACTCTTTAGTACAAAGGAAAATCTTCCGCCTTCGAACTAATCATGATGCAAAAGCCTCTTGGAAAATGCAGATGAGTTTGATGTTGTCCTATCTTCAAAGCGCATCAGGCTCAGAATATTAATTCCTCATAACCTCAATTGTCTACCAAGTTTGTTTTGTGTTGTGAATGAGAAACGCAGTAAAATATTGATTCCTGTGCTGTTCATGTATGTAATAACCGTCTCTCCCACAACAATTTATTGCTGATGCCAGTGCCATCGCCACCCACCCGGAGATTTTTTCTCCTTTTCATTATGCAAAGTGTATATAGAAATTACTCGAGAATAAAAATAAGAAGAGTAAAAAAACAATCGTACTTTGAAAATAATATAATTCTTAATTGTTCTCAACACACACAAGTGGGAGAACAAGAATACAAAATAAACTTACAAGCCTCTTCAAGGATTCGGTCCGCAGTGTTAGCATCTGCATCCATTTTACACGTCTTGACAGCCACGGCAATTTTCTCTTTATCCTTGCTACTGCTGTAAACACCCTGGTGCACATCACCAAATTGTCCTTGGCCGATTATGTCACCCAGCTCAACATCATTTCTATCCAGTTCGTAGTCGTGTGCTGTATGGTAAACATAAAAATTCAGTGATAAGCCATAAGCTCATTTTTATGTACACCATTTACAAAGATTTGTTGTGCGATAATGGCCCTAACGTATGCATGTATAAATATAAATATCCATAAAATGACAGAGAACAACAAGCGATTAATTTGCATTTTAAGTAGTAGCAACATTTCACAAAAGCAAATTTTTTTGCCCACGAACGAATTACTTTTCTATGAATGTCATCAAGATTATTTCTTCTTAAGTCGACTACTTTTCTTAGTAAGGAAATTTGTCTTAAGGAATTTTATGCTATTGGTGAAATATGCAAATTTTCCGGTTTTCTACTTATTATAAGTTTTACTTACATGCTGGAATGGAATAGTCCCCGTCTTCATCCACAATCTCTGCATAGTCGTCCATTGGATTATCGCGGAAATCTATGGGACTATTTGAGCCGCTGGCGTTTCTACTCAGACTCCGGTGGCGAGGCGGATGAGCATCTGAAAACATCATCATCATGATGCAAAAGGCGTTGATTAGATTTTTCACTCCTCTTCCACACACACTTGTGTAGTAATGACATAACCGCACAAAAACACGAGCAAAATAAAACGTAACGCTTTCTGTCACAGTAATAAAATCACTGTCACTGTCATCTCCTCATTATCATTCCAAATCATCGCGACAACACGCGCAGACACCAGAGATTAGGTTATTTGTTACGTTGTTGCTTGTTTGCATCAGACAAGAAGACTTTATAACAAGTCACTACAAAAAACCATAAGTAATCCGATTTTATCACAAGACAACGCAAAATATTTGAACATAAACTTATGAAAACGAAAAGTAGACAAAACTTTTCAAAAGTTGAATTTTCCTTTGCAAAATTAAATTAGGTACTCCTACACACCAGACAAATGTGGCAGTGCCAACTCGGCCAATCTTTTCATTTCAAAACAATTTTCACCTGAAATCATAATGATTATACTGACTACTGACAAAACGCTAAACTCATCATTAAAACTGTGTGTATAAAGTAAACCAAAAGAGAGCAAACAAAACTATTTTTTACGTTTTTGGTTTTGTCTTGTCCTTAGTCATGACTTTCATCATGATGATAATGTGAAGTTATATACGCTCTTTCTGTTCATCAAACGAAAAATGTTAACAAAACACCGAAACAAGAACAAGTACTAGTACTGCTGCTTTTTTCAAAAAGCCAGTTTCATCCTCAAAGGAAAAACAACAAAACACATTTTTTCAAGAAAAAAGCATGCTCAACAACATGCGCATATAACAATAAAGAACTGAATGAAACCATATAATATACAGACTTTGTATTGCCGTGCTAAAAGGCTGCTTAAACTCTGCAGACAATTTTTTTCTCTATATATTTTATTCTCTGATTTCTTGTCATGCAAGCACATGTACCATACCTGGTTGCTATCAGGTCGCCGCATATTATTACACGTTGTTGCATATTCTCTCTCTGCTATTTTCTCATTCATTCATGTCATGTAAACTTGTGTCGTACAACACTCATGCAAGTCATACAACAAACCATCTCTTTGTACAAAACAAGAACCCAAAATGAAAACGTAAAAACACCATGATCCATTTGCACAGTGCGGTTTGGTTTTGGTTTTAACAACAAAAATTGTTTAAAAGGTAGACATATAACGTAACGCGAAGAAGAAAAATATATATAACATAAAGCACCTCCAAAACATAAATGTGATCAGCACCGTCATTCTGATCATCATCAAAACAGAACAGAACAAAATCATAGAAAATGGTACACACACAAGGTATTGTAAATTCATGTACATAGTAAACAGGCATATATATAAAGTAGTATTACAATCGAAACGAACCTTTCAGACAAGGACAATTCCTCAAGGTAGCAGCTTGCAATTGAGAAAAAAGAAAGATTGTTTATAGCAGAAATTTTTGGTTAAAGTGAATGAGTACCTATATACTAGTATGCAGCATGAATTGTATCAAAAGGATGATGTACACATGTTCTGTCTGTGTGTGAGCAACTCTGTAAGATTTACTGCGGCAAATAATGAAACCAATACGAGATATTATTATGGCAGCGGACGATCCATTAGGATGATACATTAAAAAATCAATTCAATATTGTTGCATCCCTGCCATTCACCATTGATGAAAAAGGCGGAGGAGGATAATAAAAGGTGTGCAGTAGTTCACGCACACACTCGTCTTACGTCTCGCGTAGAATAACATTTGTGTAGGTAGGTACTACACAGAGAACCGTGTTTGGAAAATGAATACACTTCTTTTATTTAACTGTCTGTCGGGCTAGATTACTACATGAAATGTTGGTGTAAACAAGGCTCATCGTTAGTTTCAATATCATCCTCGTCGGTAGAACTTTTTTAAAGCAAGAGGCAATAAGGGATTCATTAAAAGAATGCAGATCGTTCAATTGCAAAATTAGCCAATTCATCAGAAATGGGATATGACGAAATTCAATTGAAGAGAAAAAAATGAAATGGACTGAATGGTGTAATGAAGCAAATTAGTTGTCAGAGATGAAGATTTTGCGCACTATACAAAAACAACAAATGCTGTGTGTTTTACGAATTACGAATATATCGGCTTTTAGACTTGGTTGGTTAATACTTTGAGTTATTCTTTCCTTGGCATTTCATTTTTATTGACGATGCTCGAGGCAAGATTTTATTTCGTACATGTCATTTTTATGGATGATGATGCTTGTTTGCAGGATCATATAGAAAGACGCGGCTTTACAAGGTCAGGTTTTATTACGAAGGAGTATACTCATCATCCTATTACATGTTACATAAAATAATAAACTTTCAATCAAATCAAAACATTAGCAGTCACTTGCTCGCGGTGCGCTGACTATAATTATCCCAAGAATGATGGAAATGAATTGGCTGAGAATAGTTCAATCATTGTGGTTTGTCGGACGAATTGCCGAAAGGAAAGTCAAAGTCAAAACAACACCAACAGCATTCCCGAGCTTGTCGTATGCTTATATGCTCATAAAGTAAATTTGAGTAAATAAAATGGTAGGACTTGCATCATACATCACACAAACTATAATATACGATTTCAATTTAGATTGCGCAATGTCAAACACATTCTAGCGGACTCATTCCCAACACTAGCTTACCTACTTAGGTTTCAAGCCATCTCGATAACTCTATCTCCCATTTAGGCGTCTTTGTTGTCCAACGTACTGGAAAGTAGATACAGCATCTCTAATGCGCTTACTCGCTCATCCAAGTGAACCAACAGAACTTAATTTGAAATTCTTTACCCTACTGTCCCAACCAAAATTGCGGAAATTCAGTTTTCTCTTAATAAGAGAGTACCTGGTACTTTGCATGATGACATGATCATCAAGCTTTCTATATCACTTTTGTGATCTAATAGTTAAAGTTATATTTCTACCACGCTGTCTTTTCAAACTCTCTAGAGACAAGACCTAGTTTGTACCTAGCACGGTAATAATTTGTACTCTCTTCATTTTCATTTGCACTACATTATGTAGCTCATGTCGCAATCATAATTGAAGAAACAACTTCGGTGCAGCAGTGATGGAGGTACTACCCCGCATCACATCCCAAATCATGTTTCAAAATTACTATTGCTACTCAGAGCAGCTGTAAACCTACCCGCATATGATGATCATATCCGTCATCAGCATAATAACAATCATGAATCACTTATGCATTCTTCCCACTCGCTTTACTTTTCATGATGAGAAGAGAGTCTCTATCTCTCAGAAGATGAGATGAGGGTGGTGGATAAAAACAGAGCAACTCTCTGGGACAAAAACAAGCGTGATGATGATAATGAATGATGTTGGTTGGAGAACCCCAGAGAAATGAGATGAGAATCACACAAGTCGGTCACCAAGATGTAGAAAAACATCATCTAGTATTCTCTATCTACTACTACACACCTCTATTAGGCATTTCACTGTTGTTGTGCTGTGCTGCTGTTGAAGGAGAGCATTAAAAAAGTAATTTGAATGCATAATACGCTTTTTTCAAAAGCTACTTTTAATGACTTCCTAAAGCGTTATGCGTCATCGAGTTAATGAAACAGCTTTAATTATGACTGCTATTACCATTCGTTGTGTTTAGGCAGAGTGTACAGTAACGTAGTAATTTTTCAAAGTTGAAGGTAGGGGAAAGATATGACAGAGGAAGAGAAAAAGACTCACCCTACCTTCTGTACTGTTTGTTGCACTCAGATAATGTACGCCTTATTTTAAAAACACAATCATGAACTTTTTAATAGGTAAATTTGTAGAATGTAACGTATTTATTATTGCCTTCCTGCATTTTCCAACTTTTAAAGCAGACTGGCTTCTCAAGATCAGAATGTGCGTGTTTTCTTTTTTCAGACCAAATTGGAAGGAAACTGTTTCCACATTTTATGCTCGACAGAATCTGTTGCTGGATAAAAAAGGTGTAACTTGGCAAATGCAAAATATGCAAATTTAATGGCCAATTTCACTAGCCTGGCCACCCCGGTAAGCGCAGTGAAAACGGGAAGGATTGTGTAAATCATCACGCACATCATCAATTCCCATAAAGTTAACGAAATACTGTGTGCCGCATCGTTTGACTTCTGTTGTTAAAGATTAAAACGATATGGATATGATGATGACTAAACCCAGTGAAACAAAATTGTAAGCCAAACCTGTCATTACACTACTACCTATCTTCTTGCTGAACTTGAGAGAAATTTTTAAAACTTTCAAGAAAAACATAACGCACATCATCAAAATGCATGTTTCTTTCGTGAATGACTACTTTATTTCATTGCTAATGTGTGGTTCACGAGAAAATTATTACAATGCACTTTGCGTACACGCATCTTTACAACGAAAGCTAGGCTTACACATGAACACTTCAATTCACTCACCAGTTAGCGTCTACTAGGAGTAGTGATGAACGGTAACGATGTTTCTGATGAAATGATTATAATTTTCCACTGAATTCTAGTATGGTTAACATGTGTACTTTGTATGCAGGTCGAATAACGACAGCATTATTGTGAAAAAAGAGGAAAAATATTCTTCTTTAGAATCTGCATGAATATACCGGTGAATTTTTTTCAAGCAAGCAGCAAAAAGATGCCGTCATTTTGAGGTAAAAAAAGTTCCAAAAAAAACTGAACACATGTATATACGCGCGTGCATTGGTGATAGGTAAAGATGATGATTCCATCACGCTTCCAAAAAAATACGTAGCATGCCAAAGGAAACACCAAAGTTAAAGTTGACAAATTCGTTATCGTTGCAAGTAAGCTAGATGCCTACCTTTTTTGCTTTTCAGAAAAAATGTTGATGATGAAGTTATAGGTCTGAATAGAAGGAGGAAAGAAAATAGGTGGTACACACAGAGAATAGGATGAAGGTGAACAAAGAGGAAAAGAAACAATTCAATATTCCTCAGCTGTACAAATTCTCGGGATGCTGCTGGAATGGAATGTAGGCACATTAAAGAAGGTAATATCATCTCCAATATTTTACGTGAGCAGCAGTGCTAGTAGAACAAGAAAACTTCTCACAGTAGTTACGTTTCTCACACAGGAGAACACATTTTTTCAAAGCATCTCTCACGATAATCATCATCATATTCTTTTTCCTCCTCTTCTTTCTTTTCCTATAAATAAGCTGCAATTCTAGAGTTGGTTGGTATGCAGGCATTGTAGTATTATTGCATTGCGGACTAACTCCGAGTGCATTCATGGCAGATAAGTAAAAATTCAATATAATTTTGTTTCGTGACTTGCGGTTTTTGCGGTTGCGATTGTTTGTGTGAGCCAACCAGTCGGCGGTGCTGGTGCGAAAAGAAACATTTCGGCAAATTGAAGAACTAATCGTAAGACTATTTATTTTGTTCCCTCACTCTGTGTGCATTTTTTCCTCTTGTTAGAGAAACATTCTTGTAAAATGATAAGAAGAATCAAGAGATGCTACTTTGAGACTCTGTGGTTGTTTTCCTCTCTCACGTTACCTTCGGTTTTATTATGGAAACAGTAACGCACAATCATATTTCTCCCTTGATCCTGAATGTCCCTACTGTATACTGTTGACCAAAACCAGGAATGCAACCCCGCACGTCTGAATTTTGAGTTGAGACTACCGTTTAATCAAAACTCTGGTTTTGACAGTTGCATGTCTTGTCGGTAGGCAGATATCACGACGACCATGATGATGCACCGCGATCAGGTCACATTTTGTAGTTGCAGCACAACGCTTTTGTTGCTCTATTCGAAATATTTTGTGTTATGTAAATAAAATACAACGTTCCTATTACAGCAACAACAGCAGCCAAAATTTCTGACAAGATAAATGTAATGCAATGTGTAAAATGAAAGTTCACAGGGATATGCCACTAAAAAGCATTCATCTGGTGTGATATCCCCACTGCACTGCACACACTGCATTTTCATTCTTTCCAAAAAGTCATCACGATAAACGTGGTATCGTTCCAAAACATTCCCCACCCTCTACATTTTGCATTACCATCCATATACACACAACCATTTCCCCTCTTCTTTTCCAAAAATCTTCAAAACTCGGCTCACTGGTCATTGAGATCATAAATACGCATTCACATTTCTGTGTGCGAGATGTCGTTATATTATATGCTTTCCCATTTTCCACCAAGCTTTGTGCACCTCGAACTAAAGCATGAAAAGAGCCCGTATCCGCATCATTTTGCATCGGGGAGAAAGCCAAAGCCATAACACAGGAGAAGCCTCCAGTGAAAGCAATATATCAAAACCCAATGCTTTTTCCAGGTCTTTGGGGGAATCGGGATCCTGCTGCTTGATATTACTTCTACGCGTCTCTTTCTCCCTTCTTCTCGTCGCCGTACTTTGTACCCCACTTCATTTTTGGAAATGATATGATGATGATATGTAGGGAATTCAAAGGAGAACCAGAAGAAGGGGAGTGTAGTAACTTGGAGTCTATAATATAGAACCAACTGTGCTTGCTCTCTCTTTCCAAGTCACCAGTGCATGATTACAATTACGTGATTATGATTCTGACGGTGTTCATCCGACTTTTCACTACAAAACCTTTTTTACTACTGTTTTAGCAGAATTTTAAATTTTTTACAGAACTAGATCGTGCTTCCACTACACTACAGTTTAATTTGAGCTCTTATCCATTTCGTTTCGGAAAACCGCAGTTCCCCAAGTTGCTGCCATCATCTATCATGTATGAACTTTTCATCATTCTATTTAATTCAAAGCTATTCCATTTGCCATGTTTGCCGTTTGTTTAGTCGGCAAGCTAATATTTTGCTTCCTAAAAATCTTTCACGCCACAGTAATCTTCATAAATTAGTATTTTTCCAATTTTCCCCGGATAGCATTACACCACTCTTTCACGGAAGAAGGAAGAGCTTTTTTATGCTTATGCGTTTTAATCAGCTACCTTCCAAACACTGCTAAACTACTTTACACGTTTTAATAATAATAACAGTAATAGGATTAGATTCTCCTTTCCAGCTTACCTTTTCTATTCCAGAGGGTGGCGTGTGTAGGGGAGAAAAGTCGGCAATAACCATCTATGAGATCCGCCATACTTTCTGCTTCCGTTAGCGAGGGACACGTGATTGTGAGACACTCTGAAGCTCCAGAAATCCGAAGCTGGAGTAATGCTTTTTTGTGCTGCTCACATTCAGAGACCAGCGTGTGAATACTTTTCACTGCAGTAAAGTCAGCAGCTTTGGTTGACTGAAAAATAGATAAGCAAACAGTTTTTTATCGATAAATTCATCATTGGTCATAGTTTCATGCATAATTGTTTGGGTGCATCATCATCCTCATCATCAACACGGATTCGGAGAAAGAAGGACGTACGATAAACGTCCCACCACCGCTTTGTTTGGCCAAGCCAAACTACGTAGAGTAGCCGAAGAAGTTATCTTTTGATTAATTGATGACCCTTGCAGGTCTCCAAAAATTGCCGATGTCGAGGGTATTTCACCTCAACATGGCGGGGCATTGGGTAAAGTTTTCAACTAGCAATAATCGCACCTCGGTAAGAACCTCATTGGTTACGATATTGCCACTGCGCAAAGATAACCATACTACTGAAAGCTCAAAGCAACCCACCAAACAAGAGTACAACTTATTTATTGACTATCTTCTTTGTATGCATTTTATACCATTTAGAAATATTTTTTCTCTAAAACAGATTAAACAATTAGATAGATCAAGTAGACGATAGTCTATCAGTGTATGAAACTAGTCAAAAGTAGTTTGTCAAATTAGTAAAAAGTTTAATTGAAGTTAAAAACTGTTGAAAAAGCAGGCACAAGTTTTTTACCGTGTTGCAGCTCGCGCGCTTTGCCGGCTACCCCTCACCACTTGATAAAACCGTACAGCATAGAAACCCAACTCAGCGGATTCCTGTCCTACACACTGTCTACCATGCTTGTAATATGCATTCACGTTAGCGTGTTCAATAATGTGTCGGTATTCAATAATATCTTTCTTTCCCATTCACACGTTAACTTATGCCCTTCTCTACACAGAATAATGCTTACAATTTAAGCAAATCTGCCTTTATCCCTTGTTTTACGTTCCATGTATATTTTTATGCATTTTTTACTCTGTACTTTAACCTTACTTGCATTTTACCTAAAATAAAATAAACTCTTAAAGGGTACTAACTTGAAATAATATTATGACCTGTGGCTAATAAATAATGAAGATTTTAACGCTAAAGATGTTAATGCGTTTACATTGATCATGTGTAATGTAGTTTGAAAATTGACAAGGATATTAGCTTGCACGTGGGTACAATCATAAATAATTTGGTGTTATGTTGTGTTAAATTGAAAATCACGTGGGTACAATCATAAATAATTTGGTGTTATGTTGTGTTAAATTGAAAATGAATAAACATGGACCAAAAATGGACATGCAGCAATTACAAAGCAATATTAAAGTGGTTAACTATCTCTTTAATCGTTGCTATTTATCATTAGTCAAGGGCTATTTGTTAACATTAAAATTTTGTCGCTTTTCTATCTAGCTTCTAGCCTGCTGTCATTTTATCATTTCTGCTGTTTGTTTTGTTCCTAATTGTTAATGCAAGTCGTGCTCATCACCAGCTGCGATTGTTTAAATGACATTTCACAAGAGAGTTTAGCGTTTTATCCATTTTCTATCGCACTTTGTTCTCACACGCGCAACATCAGATATCTCTAAAATTCGGGAACAGCACGTATTTTCATTCCATTTCACTTTTGCACGTTTAAGCATTCAACTTAACGCTATGCATGATCTGATGTTGTTGTGCTGGGAATTTGTTGTAAGTTTCTTGCTAATAACGATGAGTCAGCTACTTGATTAAAAATCCAGACAGATTTTCGTTTACATGGCATAGCCATTTTCTATGATCAGAACAATGCTAACAAAGCATCAGTCAAGTTAGCGTTTTTACATGACGTGCAGTATCACGACAATTCCTCCAAAACTTATCAAAAATATTTTTGTATGCATGAAATGTCCTGTGGCGGCACTCGTGTCAACTGTCAATTAGAAAAGTAGCGTGTTGAATAGTGGAAATGATAGAGAAAAAATGCTTTAAGCATTTTCTCAGCGTGCGCTTTTCACACCTTAAAAACAACCTTATTTATTTCGCTACACGGGAAACCATTACCCAAGGAATTGCTGGGGTTGGTCTAGACTCAAACCAACTATAAAATATTAAATCTTTTAAACTTACTTAAAACTGCAATAATTCTTGCTAATCTTGCACTTGCAGAGATGCACAATCACTCTCATTCAACTAATTGATCAAAACTATTTGCTGTTATAAAATATGTATCTCATAATTTCTTCGCTTGTTTCTACTTGAAATTTACTTCAAATTCCAACTCACTAAATTACCAATTGTCACTTCATAAACTGTTTATAATGTGCCGCATCAGCGTATTAATGGGCAATGTTGTTTCATAAATGCCTTTTCTTCCGCCGGCAATGCAATGCAAGAACAAACAACGTAACCTCAATCCATTATAGATTCCAAGGCAGTAGCCAACAGCAAACTAATTACAAAGTACGGAATTTTTATTCTATTCTGTTTTTATCATGTCTCTCTTCTCATTTTCTTCCCAGAGAGTACATACTAGTTCAACAACAACGTGATGTTTTCCCCGAGAAATGTTTTGGTTTCTATTTTTCACGTCTTCCTTGGCCTACAACGATCTATTTCGGGAGAGAGTCTTGTCTTCTCCTTTACAATTTATAGACATTTATTATGCACCATCCACCAATCTGGTTCTATGAAAATAAAAGACTTTGGTTTTTGGAGTTCAACGGAGGAGCACATGTACTCGTTCATTTCTTACCAGCCATTTAACGCATACTTGTGCAATGTTTATGTAGAATTTTTAGTGTTTTTCAGTGAATCATGTATTTCTCTACTAAAAACAGCAGTGCTAAACTCTAAAGAAAACCTACTTTAGCAAAAAAAATGCTTACAAGTCTGTGTGAATGAAACCTAATACGCATAGACCACCGCACCGTGTCCATGCTTCTATTTTCCCTTTCAATATATTTCTTCTTCAAGTTTACGTCATTTTGCATTCACGGTGGTGGAAGCAGTGGTATGCAAGAATGTGTTGTTTTTAACAGCGCAACCACGATAATAAGCATTATAATAATATGCACCTTTAACTTTAAATGCTTGGAGAACTGCATGAATATAAAATGTAAACAGAAAGAGATGTTTTTATGTGCATATACTTAAAACTACACGCGACGCAGCAGCATTCACCACTAAAAAAACTGGAAAGACAAGTAAAGATGATACAGCGTTTTTTATTTAGGTGCCTGAAAATAGTAAACCATGTAGATCTTGAAAGAAGAAATGTTTTTTATTTCTTAAAAAATCTAGTGTAGCGTAACGTAACGTAAAACAGCAGCGTGTTTTTGGAGTAGAGACTGCAATTCGTCGTTGTAAGTGTTTGAGGAAGTTGTTAAATGAAGCTTTTACATAAATCTTTGTAATCTATCATGTTTACATGTCTGTTTGAAAGTGTACAATGGGAATTCATACAAGGACTACGCACAGTGTGGTGGTGGCATATAAGCGTTTACATTGTATTTCATTTTTATGATGAGTTAGCTATTACTACTGCTTTACTCTCATAGATTTTTGTCGGATTTTCTCCGAAGATAATCATTTTGAATAAATGGCAATATGCGTAGAGTATAACGCTTATTTTTTAATACTAAATATTGCTGACATTAAAGATTTTTTAACAAATAAAATGATTTTAATGTTATCAGCTCGACATAGTAAGTAGCTGTGTAGTGTTGAGAAACGACATTTCTATTTTTATGTGAATTTTTTTATCTTAGCAGTAGCGAACAAGCGGACGTATCACCTACGGTCTTCGTACCACAGACACCTTACAATGGACAAATATCGTCGTATAAATAAGTACAAAGTCAGGACACTATACGTTTTTCTGTTTACCATTGCAAAACCTAATTTACGCAAGCCAAACAACTTTTAATAAAACAATAAATTATTTATGTGTTTTATTACATTGACATTGCATTTATTACCGTCTACACTAATTTGCAATAATTAAAATAAAATGTTACAGATTATCAAGTGAACGTAATTTTAAGCATTGAATCACAACAATTGCAATATAACTCTAACTAGGCACATATTCATGCACATACTGTACATTGTGAAATCTCGGTTTGTAATGCAATGTCAATGTACCTATACAAATGCTTCGCGTTATTCCGAGAAAGTAAAATGTTTATATGGTCAGATTCCAATTGAGATTTCATTCTCTTTCACAAAACATGTGCATTAGTTGTTAGTTATTCTCTAGTCGTTGGAAACTTTGCCAAACTACCAAATGCTAACCAGCTTAACTTATCGCATCTTGTACGGAAACTGCCACATGGGTATTTTAATCTGGATGAATAGTTTTTCAGTATGCGTATTTATTCCGCTACACTACACACTTACGCAGTATAAGCAATGAGATACACAATCAAGCTTTCTGTAAAAACGCTGGGAAACACCGGCTGAATTCCTATAACTCAAGATTTCCACTTTCTCATCCAAAACTTATCTCAAAACTCCAACCGACAAACTTTTAACCAGCACTACCAAACTTTGCATTTCGTTATGCCTTCTTCAAACGTAGCGTGGGAGTCACTGAGTACAAACACATATCACAAACCGTTTAATTTAGCACATTGCGATTTTATCCATGTGTCAAAATATCATATCGTGCGTGGCGACCTTTTATCACGTTGGCCAAATGGCAGGCATTCCGTTTTCACACGAAACAATTTTTACTCTAGCGTGAATGCCACAGTTCTTAGCGTTTCGTTTCATTGACTGCAAAATCCTAATACCTACACGAGTGAGAAAGTGTAACATGTAATCCTCACCACTGAATTATCGTTGACACCTGAATTCAACCCACCCGATGGATCCAATCAGTCAAAAAGTAAATGAACTCTTATCCTAATTTCCGTTTACTCGATTCTAATATCAGATTACTCGTCACGACACCGTATTGCACGGAAAATTGAGTGCAAATCGAAAAGAATCCTGAGGTAAAGACACTTAAAGTTTATTAGAAAATTTTGCTACATTTTGGTCGTTTCGCCAACTTTTGGTGTGCAGTCAAAAGCTTGCAAGAGAAATCATTTTATGGGTGAACGAACCATAATGTGTCGCACGAACCCACAAAGAGGCGTGAGTGGAGAAAATGAGCGAACAAAATGACTTTTGACACTAGTAATGACCGAGTCAATCAAGTAATGAGTAGCATATTGATTGACGTGGTTAAACAATGCAAGTATTGATCCTTCAGTTTTTTTTCATAATGGGTTTAAAAATTGTGTCGATGAATGAGGACGAACACTATTGTGTTTAATTGTGACAATTTAAATACATTTATTGAATTAAGTACAATTAGATATGGCAAGTAGAATTTACCTCTATGGCTCTCTCGGTTAGATAGGATATTCCATCTTCAGGTCCAACAACGAGCTCGATTGGCACAGACCAACCAGACTGAAATGAGAAAAGAAAAAATACAAATGAAATATGAATACAACTTTTTATACTTACTGGCATATTTTTATGTGCAATGAATATGCATAGTAGTACATGCTCACATACAATGAATAGGCGAGAAAATTCGATTCATTATACGACACATGTACAATGTACATAAACAGACCAATTAGTGTACGCTTACAAGGCAATTTATATGAAATTACGTGTACTAATTAATTGATAGGAGGATGCGGTGTTGAGTTCTGCTGGTGCACAGTCATATCCAAGTCCAGATTCCAGTAAGTAATGAACTGAACAACATACCATCTTACGTTCCATATAATCTTAAGTTTAAAACACTTCCATTCAACATCTCACACTTTGCCCTATAGTAGCAAAAAAAGTTAGCACAATATGCACACTTGACATTTACTTTCACGATTTGTCCTATGTCTATGTATGCGTATTACGTATTACATGCTAAATGTTTACCTACCTACTAATAACCACCTTCTTAATATTATGCCGTATATCATCTCAATCGTCAACATAGTAGGTTTCCTGTGATCATAACTCTTAAAAAATGATTACTTGATTGTGAGATGACGTCGAGTTTGCTTTTGCACTTGCGATTTGTATGACTAAGCCCATGTTTTATTAGCATTGCAGTAAATAAATAGGTCAAACGAGCGTTAACCTTACGGAATAAAGAATGAAAATTTAGTTTGATTGTGCATGGATATAATGGACATTAGAATGACACCGCGACTACTTTTGCGAGATCATGGCTAACTCATCTACGTGTTAGGATATTTCCTTCCAAAGTTTGAAAAATAAAATTGGCACTGAAGTTCAAATGTTAATTAAAAGTATTGCCGTCAGGAAGTTTTCAATCAAATTGCCAACCGTATTTCTAGTAAATCTTTTTCCAAGCGGATAAAAGGATCCGTACGTAAACTTAATTCTAACCAAGGCTTTTGCTCTTTTCATTGCAATCAAATTGCTCAATGTTCTGTTGACACAATACTTTCTCCTTGTTTCACGGTACTTCATTTTTGGCATGCTGCAGATCATTTCTCCCATCAGGCTAATTTTCGGCATAAAAACCAATGCTGCAATTACCGCTTGTATGGAAAATGCTACAAATATAGAGTACACAAAAGGGTGCAACTTTCCCCATCCCTTGATCAATATCCAAAATGTTTGAATGAGCAAAAAATAAACAAGTGTGATACAATTAAAAATTCCTAGCGAAACTGCCGGATCCAGAAAGTAGCAGGAGAAGGTCAGATTTAAGTAATATTTAAAGTAGCGTGTAGTGTCCTTCACGCGATAAGCCAATATAGCAAGAATATCGCTGACAGAAAACAGTCCAATGAGAAATACGATGGAACCCATCATAATAAAACGTGCCGTTTCCAAAAAGCCCACCATTAAAAAAAGGGTTCGAATAAGGAACAGTGTTATGGACAGAGTTAAGCTGCGCTTTTCGGGAGCCGGAGCAAAATCATAGATGACCCAGTAAGGACCATCCAAATCCCAAATCATACAGCACAGATAGATACCGTACGGCATACCAGTACCAATTAAAACAAGGTAGCAGTAAATATCCAGCGTGGTTATTTTTTCGCTATGGCCTTTCCACAATAAATCTGGCCGATACCCTGTTTGACCAATATGCATTTTTAATAAAACTGAAATTTGCCTATTTTCATGAAAATGCAATTTTGTACAAATTCTAACGTTTAAGTAATTGTTGTTCCAGGCGAACCAGGGAATTGATTCCACACACATTCCGTTCTGCGTGAGAAATCACGGCTTCGCATATAGTGAAACAGGCAGAGAAAGCACAAAAGCCTGTGGTTAGCACACAAAAATTCAAAAGCCCGAAAGTCTTCCGGTGGTAAAATAGTTCGGTGACTAGCGTGTAAACACAAGTAAACCATAGAGAGAGCACAAAACCTAGTGCAATATACCACGGAGTAAATTTGTTACGAGGAAGAACTTCAAGGCAAAGTGTCTTGGGGTTCCAGGTAATGGGTAAATCATACATGAACTTGTAGACTTTTGTAATAATTCCGAGAACCTTAGCTTGGTGTTTTGTCCACATTGTAAAAATTTGAAGGAAATCTTCAGTAATGATGATTTAACTTTTACTTTTATGTAGTACTCGAAACGATTCCCAAATTATAAATTTGGTTGAAACTTGCCTTGAAAACGATATGTTGCAAATTCTATTTTCAATTGTTTAACAAGTAATGAGCAATTATATGACAAAATCGTAAATTTTTAGATTCATTATTGATTAGAAAATTGGAAAAACGTTAACTAGTTTAAGTTGTAAACAAGTTAAATATGAAGTCAAACTCGACAAAATCAATTTGGCGATTTCATAAGCTGAATCATTTTTCTACTAATCTGTTCTACATTTCTAATCGTTGATATAAATTCTGATTTGATTTCTTGGAGTAATACTGACTTTTAATAGTCCAATAAAGCTAGGGACCAATTCTTAAAAAGTTGCGAAAGTTTTGAGAAATGCAAAATAAACTAAATGGGAGGCAGGCGTTCATGCCTGACGACAGACGAACAGCTTTAATCAATACTAGAATCAATATTTGCAATAAAAAATACTTTCAGAAACAGGTACAAGTAGTAATACCCAATTTCCTATGCATCATCGGACAAATTACAAAGCATACATTATAATAATATCTTATAATGTTTTCCGCTAACCACTCGAAATAAAATATTATATCGATGTTGAAAACAAAAAAAAAACAAGAATTTGTCAAAGCCAATGTCAAAAAATTTAGTTAAAAACCATGTAGTGGAAAGATTATTTGAAATTTTTAACCAAATGTTTGCTGAAAGGGTAGATATTCCACGTGCATACCGTCAAGTCCATTTCTGATGGCTAGCCTATTTATAGATGCAGAAAATTATTTTATTCCTTGTTTCTAGTATTAATAATCTGTTTACATGTTTAAAACTGTGTAAAATTTATTTCTGAATTTCAAAATAAAAATAAGTTTTAGTGACAATTATAAAGATAAAAGTTGTGGTATGGTTTGTAGTCGTCTTTAGTAATTTCGTTATATTTGGGGCTTCCTGGATTATATAGATCACAGGATTTTATTGAGTCGATCAACTGTATATTACCTGTGCATTGTGTATATTGGCATGAGGTTAAATACCCACAAAAGACATCGAAATAATGTTTTTCGTTATTACCTACTTACAAGTGGTTAGTGGAATCCCTCACTGAATTGCTTTCGCAAGTTTCAAATCTAAAACACCAAAAATGTTTGTGGCAAGAATGAAAATCTAATCAATACATTTATTGCATTAAATATTGACAAAAAAGTAATCACTGAAAATCACGGCGATATATATTTGATTGAAAATATGAATAGATTAGAAGCATTCATTTTTTAGACTGTATTAGATCCAATTTCTTGTCCAAAAACATCTTTGTTTTAAGTACTATCTACTCTTTACTCCACATTGTATCCGTTCAATTGCCAAGAATAAAGAATAGAAAATCTGCATAAATTACATTTTAGTCTACACCAAATAATCAACTTGTTCCATTGAAACTCACTTCATTCCATGCAATCAAAAAGGGCAATCTTTCTTGACCTTCAACATTGGATATTTTTTTTGGATCGAATAAAAATGATATGAACCTCTTCTCTTATTTTTATCATGCTCATCATTATTATCCTCATAAACTATCGTACGCAAACCGGAGATTGGAATGTTCGGCATGCCAATCCCAACTGCCAACCCCTTTCAACCTACGTAAATCCATTTGTGCGCGCATCCATTAGAAATTACGATCTTCTCATAAAACTCTTGGCTGTCAACCTTTTATGGAAACTCTTGTTTTCGCTAAAGCGTAATTTAGGAGAGGTGCAAAAATCCTCCCACCTTAAAGATTTAGAGCATTTCTTCTCCTCATTAAGCCTCATTACCCTTTGCCATTTTCTGCTTACTACCTACTTTGAATACTGTGAGTTGCTGAATGGAAGCATGCTAACAATGAAAACTAGATGGGATCTCATTTTTCCATAATTATATTAATTAATCAAGCACAACCATACACGCAGCATTTTTTCTCGCATTTATCCATTCAAATTCGTTGGTTTTAACCTCTGAAAAACAATGAACAATAAGCCAAGGTGAAAAGTTCACTTACCCCCAGCGCACAACGGAATTTCTCCTGGTCGTAGCGAAGCACGGTTCTAACCGCCTCCAGAAACTGGATCATACACTCTTTATCACTGAGAGACACATACTTTTTAAAGTTTGACTGAATCACTTTCCGCAACGCTTTCCTCTTCGTTGAGCTAAGAATAGGTGCGGGGAGAAACTTATGAAGGCCGATTTCCTTTTCGATATAGTCAAAGTTACTCTTTTTGTCTAGTGCAGCATCCTGCAGGTTTATAAAGTAGTGTCGTAGCGCAAGACAGCAGATTTGCACGGCTTTGTCTTGTACAAGGTTTGAATGCTCCTTGGAGAGATATTCGTCCTTCACCTGAAATATCGAAATAAAAAAATTATTACGATGCAGTTTTAGTATCAAACCTAACCCATCTACACATATAAAAATCCAAAGTATCAACTTTATATTTCAGATTAGTGGAAAAGGTGCATTCAGAAAAAAAACTCTTAAAGCGGTTTGGCTTATTATATGAGCCAGCATAAAAATGCAATGACTTTTTTTGCTGCCCTGTCTCTTCTCACAAAACTCCATCAGGCAGAAATAACAAGCTTAAATACGACGTATCCTTTTTCAGTTATTATTTCCTTTTTTTATTATTTACATATGCCACCATTCATCTTCATCTACTCACTTCACTCTGTATCCTTATATTCTATCCATTCACCAAAGAGCACTTTTCCGTTAGCTAAACTACAAACAGAAAGTCACTCATTGCAACTGAGTCTCTCAGTCTCTCTCTCCGCGTTAGGAAAAAATCTGTTAAACAAAGTGAACAGACATGGATCGAATTTCCACACTTTTTAGCGCGTTCAATTATACAATTTCTTTCGGTTTTTGTTCATGTAGTACAAGCTGCGCTTCTTTCCACTTATGGTGGAACAATAGCAGAGTACAAAGTTTCCCTGTCTATTTTTATTCTCTTGCAAACACACAAAGCAAAAGTAACTTCATCATCGTCATGTCGTCTGGTAAAGTGTTGATGGAAAGATAGAACACAATCTCTCATAAGTATGCTATAAATACTCAGAAATGAAGCAATTCAAGTGCAGTCAGTCAATCATACAGAAAACGCAATCCTTTTTTAAGGTTTTGCCATGTTTGATGATAGCATCATTATTTAGGCTTGCTTCTGAAATACTCGTTGCTTTTGTAAAGCCATACAGTGTTCTCTTTTCTGGTGAATGTCTTTCAGCTTATTTTGTGTATCTTTTTGAAATAAGAGTTTGGGGAGAACCAGACACAAGCAAAAATTTTCAGAAAAAAATATATATCATACGTGGTTCGTTATTGGTAAGTGCACGTCAATGCGCCTTCATCAGATTTTTATATGCTTGCATCAGGATTTATGCATCTCGTTCAACGTTCTCTTTCTCTTTTCTTTCATTTTTTGTCTATCTATCTATCATCCATCTAACCCTTCTTCAGCTTCATCAAACTTATCATCATCCCAATCCTAAACTCTTCTCACACAACCAATACAACACAGATCCCAATGGGCAGATCTTACGCAGAGATACAAGCCTGGTATTCACACAAATTATTTAACTTGCTGCATTTTTTTCTCTTAGGTTCATGTCTGACGAACTCTAACTCTAACTGTGTCGACTAGACTGATGCGGAGTCGAAATGTGAGCTTGAGCTGGAAAGAAGATAATAGCTTTTTAAGGGTCCGCCATAAACTCGCGGTAGAAACGCTCCGCGTAACAAACATATTTCTATCTATGTGCTTAACTTTGGCCTTTTTCCCAATCAGAATCAGAACAGAACGGTAAAATATACATTGAACGTGAGATATATGATACGCTGTAATAAAAAACGTTCCAAGAGTCTGTGCAGTTCTGAATTGTGCAACGGGAATGGCAGAGAGTTGCAGTAAAATAAATAAATAAAAAAGGATATACATAAAATGGATGCAGTCAAGTGCATCGTATCATCACATCGTCATCAAAAGCTGAAATAGTGGACCAGCATAATAATAACAATATAATAAGAAGGAACATTGTGTGTACATACCTGATCGTAAAGATAATGGAACGTTACAGTATCTTTATCGTAAAGATCCCTCAAGTCGGAAATGAAATAGCGGATGCGAAGCTCATACCTCCATTCTGAGCTGGGATGTTTCTTTTCATATTTCTCCCGAACCTAAGGCAAAAAAGGAAAAAAAGAGAATAATATATTGTATAAGAAATAACATTGTAATAACAAACCATTCCTCTCTTAAAGACTCCACTCTTTATCAGTTATTTTTCTTTCCTCGCGGCTCATCTCGGAAAGAAAAAAATGTTACAAAAATAAATATTGTAGTTGGAAACAAGTACACAAGCAAACCACGAAGACAGGAGAGGTTGTACTTTGGGACGGGGTCTTTCATTGCATTGCCAACTATAATCATCATCCTTATAACCCCACATACGCCAAAAAGGACCATACGGATCCTTTAGGGGTTTTATAATGGCAACCAGAACATTTTTGTGGATTTTTAGTGCATCTTCTCAAATAAATGACTGGTCTTTCCTTATCGTTGCTAAAACCTTAACTCTATATGAGCTGTACGAAAGGCCATAGCTGAGTGTTCTGTCAGTTTATGATAAGAAATGTGGCAGCAAAATATCTAACTCAGACATGTAGGCATATAAAAACTGCATCTTTTGATTGTACCAATAAAACTGATGCAGACAGTCCGGATTGTGCATTATTGTTCTTGGACCTTGATTGCTGTTGAGTTGAATTTCTGCTACTTGTAAAGATAAAACCCTTGCCATAAACCCTTTCTATGACAAAGTCATCATTTTGAGTGCGTTTTAAGATGGGAGCTTTTGTTGTTTGATGAATACGTAGACAATAATCCTGCACTTTTTATTGCTGGCTAAGCTGGATCTTTTTAAAAAACTTTTATTGATCTAAAAATTAGCTGTATATGCATTCTTCTATGGAATTTTTGTTCATCCCAAGTAGTAAGTGCGTATAATGCACAGCTCATGGTTTATAAGTGCGTGCGTTTGTGGTTCAAGAATAGTTTGATTAGCTTACTCATGAATAAAATGTACTTGAAGCTTTAAGTACTCTTCACTCGAGAGTTTTTCAGTTTTGCTTCCTTTTTACGCTTGATCAGTCATTGCTACTTTGTTACTTACTCTTTTAGACTTGACAACCACCCATTAACAAACCTCTACTCCTGCGCTCATGCAAATTTTTGCATGAGACACGATTTATTGACAAATAAACTTAAAGTTATTACAAGGATATTGTCCTCTACGCATAATTTCTACATTTGCTTACACAATCAAGAAATCTAGTCGTGCCTAACAAACAATCAAACAATAATACATGATGCATGCATATGTGCTTCTCCCTCAATCGCGTATAATATGCCAGCTGTCACAGCTAATTTGATTCCCAATGTCACATAAGTAACAGAGTGATTAATTGCTATTTGGGATTGTTTCTTTCTTTTTTACTTTGTATCCCCCACTTCTCCGTCTTACATAAACAATCATTTGCTCACCAAGCTGACATCATCATTATCATATCATGTGTGTGCATGTTGTGTTTACTTTATTGACTCCTCCATACAAATTTTTATTTCAAAGACCCATCACATCATTATATATGGTTATTGGCAATTTCCTGTATTTCAAGTTAGTTAAGTCAAATGCTCCCTACGATTTATTATCTATTCAAAGAAACTTTAACTGCTAACATTTAAGAACAAACAGCATCATCATCCATAGCTTTATAAACCATCTCAGATTACCAAACAAACACGAAATTTATGTATTATTTTGGACGTTGAAAAATTTAGAACATTTATTCAAATGTCCATAATAAACTACATGCTCAATGCTCATACGCATATATTTTCAAGAAAACAGCCCAAAAAATTTTATCGAGATTTGTCTGTATGTTTTATTTTATTATTTGTACAACACTTTGTAACGAACATTACTACAAAACAGCTACAGAACTTACTTGATAAATGGTCATGTACGGGTGAAGCCAGTAAGCCTCTTTGGACTCGGGATGGCTAAGCCGGAGCGTGAACAAATGCTGGTACGCTCGCGTACTGGATGCAGCCAGTCTTGATGTAAGAAGCTGAATTATTCCCTGGAAAAAGAGAAAAATTGATAATGTACACATGAAAAAAAATCTTATCACTTTTTTGGATGGAATATTCAATTACAAATGGATTTATGCAGAATCTTTAAACAGCTCGTATTGTACAAATGCAATAGTAAAGTAAACCTTTGAAATAAGTTATTGAAGAAAATATTAATTTTTTCTCCTCTTGAAAAACACAGGAAGAAGAAGTGATATCCAAGCAGATTTTAAGATTACAAATGGCTAGAAAATGATATTCTCTAAAGAAAGCAGATTTTTTTCGTAGATTTAATTGGAATTCTTTTATACAAAGTTTGTCTTGTGGAACGAAATAAGTGTAGGTATTCATCTTTGTGTATTAAGAACACTGCGCATTATCCGAAAATACAAAGTGAATGATGATGATGAACGATGAGGATTACGAAGGATATACGGAATCAAAATCAATTGTGCGGCTGGAATAAACGAAGGCAACCTGCTGTGCTCTGTTGAATCTAATTTAATGAACTCAACCAGACACACAAAAAATGTATATCTGGTACGCACTAGTTTCTAACCTTTTTTACCAAATTCCCATAGAGTACTACTCCATATGTAAGATGTCAGATAATAATATGTACACTGGTCCACCAGAGGCAAAAATAGAGGTGGAAGGTTTTCTTAACAAGCATGAAATCTAGACGTATTATTTACTTGATCGGAAAAAGGTACTCAGGCATAAACCTTCCCTGAAGGCTTCTACCGAGAGTGACTTCCTATTTGTGTGTGCACACACCTATCTCATCTCTCCTACTACAACCGCCTGCCTTAACTTAATCATCTCATCATGTTCATAAACTGTAAAGTGAAATTCCATAAAGTTCCCTTTTGTGCATCACTGTCATCATCATCAAATTCCTGAAACCTTGAACCTGACAGGTTTTTATTTTCATTACGGCACAACTGTTATGTGTAGCAAGCGCATAGAGTTACAATGCGTACTGCACTTTACAATCAAAATCAGTCAGTGCACAAACAACTTAGTTTCTCTGATTCAAAGAAGTTTTTTCGTAAATAAAAAGGAATTTTATTTCGGTTTTTACAAAGCTAAAAAACGTCCACGACGACAGTCAGCAAAGTATAGAAAGAATCTTTTTATCATCATCTCTTCTTTTTTCTATCTTTCCTTACTTTTCTTTCTCACTGATATATATTTTCGATCAGGATAATACAGATATTACAGTTTACTCAGGACCATTTTTGGAATCCTTTATCTGTTTCCCACTGGTTTGAAAGAGGAACTGCGCTCACAAGATAAAGTTATCTTTTAGGTTAGACACACTACAATTCCTCTGATCCAATTTGATTTTCCCTTTTTCCCAGAGCTCATAATATGGAGAGAAAAGACAGTTGAGTGCAGAACGGACTGCTTCTGGCATGACGTGATTGGAATGGAAATATTGGAATTGAAATCTTGTTTTCTTCAAATCCCATATCGGCACTACAACAGCAGAGAATATTGCATTGAACAATATGCCCACACATATGCCGCACTTACTTATTCCACCCTCACCTGAGAGCGGGATGTAATGTAGTCACTTCATCTTTACATTAACAACGAAGAGGTCATGTCATCGCATCATTCTATGCATCAAACTCGATTCTCTATCACATTACCTACCTACCTGTACCATTCTTGCAAAAGGGAATCAATAACTAATGCGGGACGGGCCTACTTTGATGGGAGAATAATCCATCCGGGATATTTCATTTCCATATAGAGCAGTTCTGGTTCTCGTCCTTGATGCAAAAGCGTTTCCCCAGTAAAAATGAGTATTTTATCGGTGGGAGAATATAATGGGGAGTGATGCTTCATGGGGGAAAGCAGGTTTGAATGACTTTTCTGGAGCAAGATAATGTCTACAGTTCTGACTGAAAGAACTGTCAAGAATAACTTTCACTGTTTCCTGCCATCTCCCTCCTTTTCCTGTTCTCTTTTCACACTCTTCAAGACTCTTTATTTTTTATCGGGAGAGAGAGATAGGAAGCTTTTAGAAACTCGACAGTTTTTTTAAAAGTTTTTTTATATTGCGTTTATAGAACAGCCGAAAGACAGCGCACATGCATCCTCTTTGGAAAAATAGCATTTCTTTAAAAGGGGGACAGTAAAAAAGACACTAAAAACCTGTCATAACTCACCTTTACATCCGTCGTATCACTGCATTTAACCACATTAAAGCCTCCATCAACAAGATGAATTTTCAGCGTAGTTTTATTATCCAGTCCCCCTTCGGAATCCGTACTGGGATCGAATGACTTGGAGCTGGACATTGGAAGCTCACTGGCAGGTCGAGGATTTACCACCACGGCCGCACCACCGCTCCCACCTCCTCCAGAGTTCTGTTTGACGCGGGCGGTAAGGGAAGGTGAGTTGTGGATGGAGGAGGATGTTGTTGGTGCCGAGCCCTTTCTTGCAGGGCTGGCAAGCCTGTCTTTGGCATTCATCACTGACAACTTGGCTGTGGGCTCATCCTCTCTGCAAGAAAAAATACAGATTTTCAATATTTTATTACCATTGCCATTTGGAAAATTTATCTTCACATAATAATGAGTTATGGTTGATTCTACAGGAAAATATTTAAGATAAGCACTTGATACAAAAAAGAAGTTTTCAGTTTGGAAAACAGTTAGTTTTTTATAGTCAAAATGTCTATGGGGAATGCCACAATTGACACGATAACACCAACTTTGTCAAAATCTTAGCGTAGAAATAATATGTTTGAATGTAAAATGTATTGTATGAAATTTATGAATGTGTATGTATCAGATTGCCCTGAAATCATGTTAAATAGAATAAGCTAGGATAGCCAGACTGCGAGGGAGTCAGCAACGGGACGGAGCCAAGCAGTCTGTAACGGACAAAAAAATTGAGGAAAAGAAGAGAGAAGTTGAGCGAGCCGTTCGTTCATGATGATTCAGTGTGAACAAGTCTGCCTGAGAGAGAACTTGCCGAAATTAGAGCTGAGTCCGTGTCCTCAGAAAATTATTTTAAATTGCCATTTAAATTGTTGAATTAATTATTTGTGACATTGTAAATTGGTGGTAACTCCGTAATAAAGCCACGGGCAATAAAAGAAGTGATTATTAATAAATTCTTGTGTTTTCTACTGATTGATTAGTACTCGGTGGGAAGTGCGCGTCATAGACAGGTCATCAGTAGTGTAAGAACACTGGAGGAATTGAGTTAGTAGGCTTCATTAAAAACCAATCAACTCCGCACAGATAAGCCTTTAGAAAAGGTAATAATATTCAGTCTAATAGCTCTCCCACCTTGAACAAAGGGATTTTTCGCACGGTGACTTCGTGAAGGATCCCTATCATTCGGTACCAAGAAAAAGAGGGTTTGCAGTAGACTGATAAACTGTGAACCCCCACAACATTGGTGCCGAAACTGTGGAGGAGTTGAAGTTTTTGCAAGTTGTCCGTTGGAGAAAACCGGAGCAACCGCCATGACCATGTCCAAGGAGGAAATCCTGCAGAAGATAGACCTGCAAAGAAGGATGAAGAAGTCCGCCGAGGAGGACATCCGAAAGTACCTGCCGGTACTACGAAAGTATAGAGATTGCGATGAGATTGACCTCACCGTTGACGAGCTACAGGAGCTTGTAGACGCCAAGCCAAAAGTGTACAACGCCGAGTACACGATTGGAAAAGCCCAGGAGGAACTCGCCTGCCTGGATGAAAAGTTGAATGAAGTAGAAGCTGCAGCCGCCAGACGACTGCCGAAGTTGACATTGGAGGAAGGTCTTGAAGAGTTGCGGCACTTGGACAGACCTGTGGGTGGAGTCAACCAATCGGTGGATCTGTGTTCGTCAGTGACAAACGTCAGTAGCAGAAAGAAAAAGTTACTGGATATCATGGTCAAGCAGCAGCATAAAGCCTTGGAAGCTGTTCGGGACGCAGACTTGGAGAAGCTGGAGTTCGAGAAGGAAACACTTCAGTTTGATTTGAAGGCCCCGCAGTTAGAACAAGCACGTCGTCAGCATTTGGAGACTGAATTGGCGCGCTTGGAAATGAAGAAGCGACAAGTGATCAGGTCCTACAGCCGAGAAAAATGGACCATTGACGAGCAGAGAAGCCTTGCCCTTGCCAGGATTGAGGCAGAAAATGAAGATGAAGAGTTTCTGGACCCTGAGGAGGCAGAGCACGTTCAGAACTTTAACTATGACCGGGAGGGTGCTGGACAGCATGAGGTTTCTCCAGCAACTACCCAAAGGCAGCCTGAGGATGATAAGCAGTCGATAGTGTCCGGATATATGAGCGGCGGAAGTGTCTCATCAGCACCAGCCGTTGATAAGGATGCACTACTCCTGCAGCTTATGCAGACGCAGATGGACTTTCTCCAGAAGAGTCAAGTGTCACCTGGGGACAAGTACCTGCCAGATTTCGACGGAGACCCAGCCAAGTGGGGAAATTTTAAAGCAGCATACGACAGGCTGCTGAGGAAACACAAGCCTGACGACAGTGAGCTAATGATGAAACTGCAAAAGGTGGTCAAAGGCAACGCTCGTGCTACAGTGGAGCATCTGATGGCAAATGTTAGTAACGTTACTAACATAATCGACACCTTGGAGTTCCGGTTTGGACGACCCGAGTACGTGCTCGACTTCCTGATAGAGAAAGTGAAATGCTGTGCCAAGCCGGACCAGTCAAAACCTGAAACAATCGTGGAGTTTGGGACGTATGTGGATGCTCTTCTTGCCAACATCACAGCCTTTGGAGAGGACGACTATCTGCACAGCCGACAGTTAGTCAATGAATTGACGAAGAAACTTCCCGGTGCCATGAAGGATGAGTGGCACATGTGGCTTGAAGAACGCTCTGGAAGAAAGAAGAATCTCCAGTCATTCGCCGACTGGTTGAAGAAACGAGTACGAGTAGCCATGCACCGTATTGAGCCTCCCACTGCAGCAACATGGAGTAATTCCAGCGATGGAGGTAAAACACGTCCCAGACGGGGGCCGCTCATGGCCAATGCAGCCTCAGGTGATTCGGACTCTGAGGAGAAGCCCAAGTCAAGTAAATCGGGTGACATGTGCACGGTGTGTAAGAAGAGGCGTCACTCTTTGGACCAGTGTTGGGTGTTCCAAAAGATGACTAATGACGAGAAATGGAACATCGTCAGGGAAAAGAAAGCCTGCTTCTGTTGCCTAAAGTCTGGACATCAAACGTCAGCATGCCCGGATAAGAAAGTTTGTGGAATTGGTGGATGCACGCGTTACCACCACACTTTGCTACATCACAGCCATCCTATGAGAGCAGTGAGAAATGGAGCACCTGAAAGACAAGCAGCAGTACCTGCAAACATACGTGAAGTCCAGCCATCAGCACCACCGGAAGTAGATGTGGTTAATGGAAATTTCGGAGCATTCGTATACATTGAAGAGACCGATGGACCGTTGGCAATTACGGAATTGTCAACAGTGAACTGTGAAAGCACAAGTGGAACTGGAGTTTCCTACTGTGTCGGAGGAGTGGTTGACATGGACAGCACTCTCTATAATATGATAAAGGAGAGTCTCGTAGTTCAGGAAATCGAGGAGGTGTCTAAGGAGCGTGCCAAGCTTCCAGAAGAAGACAAAGTAGTGGTGATTACGGAATCGCCATTAGGAAACCTCAAGGACAAATGTGAGCCTGTGGAAAGTGACACTAGCACCGCTTTGAGCTGGATAAAAAGTGAAAGTGCTAGACATAAAGACTTTGTAGCAAACCGAGTGGGATTCATCCAGGGAAGCACCAACGCTGAAGACTGGCAGAGGATTCCTACTGCAGAGAACGTGGCTGACGACGCTACTCGATGTGATTGCCAGACTGATTTGACAAGTGAAAGCAGATGGCTGCAAGGGCCGTCATTCCTAAAGCTGAAGCCTGCTGACTTGCCGAAGAAAAAGGAACGAAAGGACGAGGAAGGGATTATTGCTGCCGCAACTTCCCAACAAGTTACAAGAAAGTTGTCACCGCCCTCATGCCAGGAGAGCGAGGTGTCCATGCCAAAAGTGGACAGATTTTCGAAGTACAGCCGGCTGCTGCGAGCCACAGCAGCAGTAGGAGCCGCCATACGATTTTGGATAAACCGACGGCCAAGAAAATCCAGGAATTTAAAAAACAAGCCAGTGGACCAGCTCTGGAGAAGTGTAGGAAACGAGCTGATTTCCAATTTGACGACTGAAGATTTGGATGAAGCAGAGACTAGGCTAATCAAGCTAGTCCAACTGGATTACGCAAAGGACCGGAATTTTAAGAAGAGCCATCCCAAGCTAAGGAACCTGAAAGTTGGCTGGGATTCTGAAGGAATACTTCGAGTTCGAGGACGAATAAGCAGTGCTGTGCTGCGGAGAATCTGGGTTACGACAGTAAGGACTGCTGTATCAAAGGAAAGGAAAGCCAAGATGACAGAAGTGAAGTGGAGCCTCATTCCTCTCGAATCACTCGACTTTGGAGGAGCATGGGAAAGGATGGTGCAAGCAGTAAAGAAAGTACTGCGTAATTTGTTGAAGGAGAAGTACCCTCGGGAAGAAGTTTTGAGGACGCTGCTGAAAGCAGCACAAAATATTGGGAACTCTCGTCCGCTCACCCATGTCTCCAGTGATCCAGATGACCCCGAAAGCTTGACGCCAAACCACTTCCTGAGAGGAGCTGCTGTCTGCTCAGGATCTGCAGATTTAGGAAGTGGAGTAGGCCCACACGCCGAACATATGAGGAGCCAATTTGCCAAAAGTCAATGGTACATCAACCAGTTTTGGAAGCGATGGAGCCATGAGGTCTTGCCGAACTTAGTGAAGAAGACAAAGTGGTTAGATGACAAGGAACCACTTCGAATTGGAGACGTTGTGCTGTTGGTAGATGAGCAACAGCCACGAGGAACTTGGACTAAGGGGATCATCACGAAAACATTTCCAGGAGAAGACGGACTTGTTCGAGTGGTGGAAGTATCGCATCGCCCCTACAAAGGAAAAGTAAAGACATATCGACGTTCCGTGGCAAAGATTTGCCCTATAGGATTACGCGTGGAGGATTCGGTCCGTTTCTACTCACCGTAGGAGACCAAATCGGGGGCCGGAATGTCAAAATCTTAGCGTAGAAATAATATGTTTGAATGTAAAATGTATTGTATGAAATTTATGAATGTGTATGTATCAGATTGCCCTGAAATCATGTTAAATAGAATAAGCTAGGATAGCCAGACTGCGAGGGAGTCAGCAACGGGACGGAGCCAAGCAGTCTGTAACGGACAAAAAAATTGAGGAAAAGAAGAGAGAAGTTGAGCGAGCCGTTCGTTCATGATGATTCAGTGTGAACAAGTCTGCCTGAGAGAGAACTTGCCGAAATTAGAGCTGAGTCCGTGTCCTCAGAAAATTATTTTAAATTGCCATTTAAATTGTTGAATTAATTATTTGTGACATTGTAAATTGGTGGTAACTCCGTAATAAAGCCACGGGCAATAAAAGAAGTGATTATTAATAAATTCTTGTGTTTTCTACTGATTGATTAGTACTCGGTGGGAAGTGCGCGTCATAGACAGGTCATCAGTAGTGTAAGAACACTGGAGGAATTGAGTTAGTAGGCTTCATTAAAAACCAATCAACTCCGCACAGATAAGCCTTTAGAAAAGGTAATAATATTCAGTCTGATAGCTCTCCCAACCTTGACCAAAGGGATTTTTCGCACGGTGTCTACGTGAAGGATCCCTATCATTCGGTACCAAGAAAAAGAGGGTTTGCAGTAGACTGATAAACTGTGAACCCCCACAACAAACTTGTTCCTCCAGTGAGGTCTTTCAAACACGTTATTACACTTTTTTACTGTCACAATGAAACTATTCCCGATGGGGCTTCGTGAATACGATTAAGTTTTTTTTAACAAAAATGTTTTTGCTAATAAATCTTGCTAAAAAATTGCTCTTATCTCCCTAAATTTTAGAGCTTCGCTAGACTTTCAGCACACAAACAAAGCAAAACAGTGCAGAGGGTGTAATGTACAAAAGACAAGTTCCAGAAGTTAAACTATTTTTGTGCAAGTTTAAACAAAGTTAAATAAATGAATCATAGGACAGCTAAACACAAGGAATTTGACTTAAGTGGTAAAAAATCGTCATCATCATCCATTTTCATTTTGTAAAGCCGACACATACATAAAACACGACATTCAACAACAAAAAGCTAAACAACTAACATCAGCGTTTCTATGTCTGTTGTTCGTTTTAAACAAGAAGACAAGTCGGTCTTGTCATCTTATGCAAAGAGAAACAACCAGAAGGGTAAACCAACTCAGAGGACAATGAGATATAAACCATTTTTTCAAAAGTTGACCAACCGAAATACACTAAGAGCTTTTGTAAATCTTGTCTGCCCATGCTTGAAGCGTACATTTTTTAAGAAAACAGAATCAAGTGTGACACACACAATCAAGTGTCCTTTGCATAATTCACTTGATTACAATCATAATGACCAAATCAACCAACCATCAATTCTGTCTCCTTGTCTGTCGTCCTACCTAATTTTTATCAATCTGGATCTGCACTTGTCACGAGTTTAGTATCATGTAACTATACTACAGTATCAGTTTACTTTGTGTATCATAAGTAGAAAATCGACATTTTAAATGTAAAATTATGCCGAATGCCGACTGCTGCTGTTATTCAAAGTACTAGACAAAGAGCGGCATCAAATGAAACAAAATTCATCAGGGAATTCAGCCCTTGTAAAACATTTTCCTCGCCTTTCAAACCCAATGTCAAATTAATGATCCAAAATTGCGGAATACTCCAATTAACGCGTACATGGCTATGTTACAACAAAAAGATTGATAATATCCTGATCTCATCAGCAGCCAGAAGAAGAATCACGTTACGCTTGAGGAGAACTTGAATTCATTTTGCGCGTTACAACTTAGAGGCAGGCTTGTTATTCCTGCGAACTGCAAACAGAGAAATTACATTACTTGATTCTAGTGCAATGAATGCATAAATCGTGAGTCTGATTAAAATCTCACGCAATGTACGCAACAATCCACGCACTTCTTCCGTACCTCGTTCATTAGCGCCACGTTGGGAAATGCATACCACTTTCAACTAATACCCTTGAGAAAACAAGAATGCAAACTCAAAGAAGAAAAAAATAAAAGAAAAGCGATTCATGTTTTTGATGATGATGATAATAATAAGGACGACCATCATCACGACGATGATGATCAACTTGAAGCGGAGGAGGAGAGAATGACGACAAAAATGACGGCAAATATTACATGAAGCAACATTTTTTTCTTTTAGAATAATCTTGCGTTTCAAAATCGAGATGAATATCAGTGATGAATTCATTCACGTCGCAGTTCTGGAATTTCAACGCAACATATTTTTTTTCCTTTCTGGCTCATAGACCATTTTAATAACTTACTTTCTCAACCACACTAATACTCATATTCTGTCATAAAATGCAAACATTCCATTTACGAGTCCGATTACACCACTTTACTTTCAAGATGCTTTAATATTTTGTTATCGTGAGTAAATACCGGCTTATAACATAAAATAATATCATATGTATATTTCCCAGCATATTGACATGATCATGATACAAAGTATGATCATAAAAAACGCAATAAAACCTGGCAGGATTACAACACAACGTGCGTTTACCCTTTTTACAACCACTCTTTTGCACTGCGCAACGCAATTGCACGCAGAACAAAAATCTCACATTATCGCAGATGGAAGACGAAAAGCATATGATAAACGCAGGCCAGACGGCATGGCAGGTTCGAAAAAGAAAAACCAGTTGACTAATCACTTCGCCTCTGGTAACCCTTTTTTCCTCCTCTTCTCTTGCAATTCTCATCAATTATCATGCGTAATATTCCTTCTTCATACATACGCATAATGGCAATAGCGCAATGCAATATAATTTTCGATCCCTATCATCATAGCCATCGTAATAATCTCACATGATCATCATCAGCATCATTCTCGTAATAATAATCATCTTCACTGGTTTGGTTGGCTTCTTGCACTTACGTTACACACACAGAGCATCCGTCTCCGCTGTCAAAGTGTGAATAGCTTGAACAATTTAGCGATCACTCATTCTCCATCAAGAAGAAAGACTCATTCACTCTGTCTCTGAGAGGAACTCACACGTTTTTGAATTGCCTTTGCCTTCATGCTAATTTCCTTTTAAATTTTGTTCACCAGCCATACACCTTGTTTCAAAGAAGATGACATGGTTGGCAGAAAACGCATCATCATAATAATCAAAATGCTCTAAAGAGACTGAATAAAAAGTGGAGGAAAGGGGTGAGGGTGATGTAGCAGACGTAAAAATGATGAATATGAATAAAAATTGTACAAAACCCCACCTGCAATATATGTAAATAAACCTATTTTGCCTTTTAGAAGAACAACAAAATTTTTTAGAGAGGACAAGGCAAACACACTCCATTGTCGTCGTCTTCTTCATCAGCATAATATTCTGGCTGATCCTTTAGAACAAAACACGACAGCGACTTTTTTGTTGCATTGGCAGAAAATCTAAAAAGTTTTTCCTCTCCTTGGATTACGTGTTGTAACAATTTAACCAATTTTTTTGTGTGGATGATGCGTACACTTTTATAAATGCTACTACACTACTTTGTACACAACCTAATCATCATCATCGTATCCCGAGTTCTACAGAATGAACCAAAAAAGCCAAGCCCATCATCATCATATCGTTTTATTCAAGCAAAGTTTTGCTTTTGTTGCTGGTGATGTTTTGAGCCCACAAAGTCTACACTCAGTTTGTAGTTTTGACTTAAAATCTTGGTTAAGCCCAAGGGAGGACGGACACGGACGGTGGAAAAGGGATAAAGAATAAGGTATGGAGGATATGAAATTCAGATGCAAAATGCAAATGAAAGGCAAATTCATTCATTCACACGCTGATGTTATTTAATACATGCATATAGCAAAAAATCTAATAATAATGCTACCTTTTTGTATAGATTACACTAGGTAATAAATATCTATGGATGAAAAGGCAACGAAAGTTAAAAGCCAGCACACTCAGAAAATAAATTCCCAAGAGAAAGGTAATCGTAGCAGTTTTTTGCTGGGGTTGCACAAATACCACATGAGACGGAATAGAAAATACATAAAATGCAGATGAGAAAGGTTTCTAAATGGAGTAAATAGGAACACAGCCCGCAACAGCCTCAAGCTCTTATGTTTCTTCTTGTTCTTCATCTTCTGCGTAATGTAATGTAAATGTAATTCAATGCATTTTACACTACACATTTTCAAGAGGTGGATTTTCTAATGATGATCATCAACAGAAGGCAAGATCCATTGCATTTTAGTACTAAACACACACAGTGCCATGTAGCTCTCTGTTGTTGTCTCCTCATTCACGCAAGATAAATAAATCTGCTGGGTGCGTAGACTGCATAATCTCAGGCAATAATAATATCATCAAAAATTATATAGATCCTTTTTCTCTCCTCATCTCTACCATCACACATCCGTCTCCTTTTCACATTCAAATACCTCCATAATCATAATAACACATTATTTTTAAGTTTACGCTCTTCTGAACACTTTGAACACATCTATAGAGCAAGCAGCTCAAAAGCAGCAGTTGTTTATTATGACTTTTAACGCGTAAATGTAAAACAAGAGAAATGGAGAGAGATTCGATATGGTGCATTCGTCTATCCACACGCATAATATTTCTTAAGTTATGGGTGTGTGCTGAATATCAGTAACATTGAACATGGGCTTCCTTGACAAGAGAGTTGAGAAACCCTTCTTCTCTTCGTTTCATTTCTTCTTTAGTTAAAATAATAATAATAAAAGTGGAAATGATTTAAAGTAAGTGCGCGTCAAACAGTAGTTGGTTTATGTACATATTACGTCGTGGTCATAAAAGATAAATTAAATTTTTCACCTCTCTTTCTTATACAGTCTGTCAATACCAACCGTGGCGTGGCTTGGTGGTAGTAGCATATTGAGTATTGACAACGTGTGGATTATTGTGAGCTCTTGCATGCAGAATTTCTGACAGAAGCACTTTCATGTGAGAGACATGACATGATTACGATTACTACCAAAAAGCTACTATTATCAGTTATTGCACTACCAAACTTTTTCCATTTCGTTTTTATATTCAAGTCAGGGGACAAAGATGTTACGGCTTTTGACTTTTCTGTCCTTTTTCAGCCATAATCAATAATATGCGAGGTAACTGTATACAATGACTAATGACTTTTGGTGTTCAATTACATTAGAAACGGCATCTTTTTTTCTGGGGGAGTTTACGCACAGACGCATTGCAGTGGTAATCAAATCATAACCGTGTGACATATTACTCCTCGTGAAACTTTCACAATGCACTTTTTGGCATTTTTATGACCTCTGATGACTTTTCCTTTCAATTTTTATGCGTATTTCTTTCAGCAATATTTGCTCGTCACTAATCAGCCAAAATCCACAGAGCCAGGTTATGCTGCTGATATAAGCACAACCAACATAAAGTTTTCATTCATGCCAAAACCAAATTATGTTTGCATGTTTATTTTGTACACATTTTAGTAATAATCCCTATCACCTGAAAAAATCATCATCTCATCCCTCCCTGCTAAAAACTCTACTGATGATCAGTACACGACGACGGAGGAACAACAACAACAGCCAACCAGTTTTTTATTAGATGCCCATCCCATAAAAATCGTAGAACACGGTGAATGCCTTTATCCTCCGCGATTCCCCCGTGCAGGCATGCATATATCTCCATCCATTCATCCATTTCATTCATAAAGAACATCATGACGGCAAAAAAAACTTTAGAATCTTTCGAATGAAAAGAAGAAATTACTCACGATCGTTTAGACTGAAGATTTATATCTGGAAAATCCGTGGCATCTAGCCATCATTTAGAATCATTAGGCAAAGTCGCACACACACAACAAAAAATAAAAGTGAAAAGGATAGAGATTTTAAAAAACGCACACACAGAGACTTATCATTTTGACAACAAGAGGTGAACAAAAAGCGTTTAAAGGTAAAGGAGTGCACTACAGAATTTGTATCCCTCTCTCGGTTTATATACATGTTAAGCTTTTTGGACAGGACAGACCAGCGTGATAGGAAGTAACAACGAAAATGTTGTTGTTGTTGTGTCAGTGTCCCATCATCATAATTCCGCGTTGTATAGAAAGAGGAACAACAGCTGCATTTCTCCACATAGTGCTGTTTCTCACTAGCAAAAAATCTTTTTAGCTGGTTACATGACTGTTGGGATGAATAAAATTTTATGATCGCCTCAGAACCTTCTAGTTGTCTGCTGGGAGGAATTATGAAATATGAACAGTAACAACAACAAAAATGTGACAAAAAAAAGTTTAAAACCTTTTTGCAAGAAAAACCGTTGTGACATAATCAAGTAAAAAGGAGAAGACCAGAGCTTTTGTACAATGTACTTTGTGTCTCTTTGGATTTTTACGAAATCAACAATGCTAATCATAGCGTAAAAGAGGCTTTTGTATATTTTTAAAGCGTTTTGAAAGCCGGAAAATGGCCATGTCACGAAGCTTACAGGCATTTCAATTTTAAAAGAGCGTTAGGCTAATGGCTACAAGCATGTAACAGCACATCAGGTATGTAATTCGCTGACAAATTGCCTATCAATTTAATCAAACGTGATCGGCTGTATTTTTTTCTTTAGAGAGCGTCATGCGCTAGAGATAAGCCAAGCACACAGGATTCATTGTGTGGAAAGTGCACAAGAATTGAGAATTGGGTTTCAGCAACATTAAACCACAATGACCGCAGGAAATTTCCATTTTAGATTTGTTTGAGAACAACCGCAGCAGAGTGCCATGTTTGCTAGATAATTCGAGTTAGATTGGCCATAGCTGTTGTTGCCTGACATTCAATGTTGAAGGTTATGTGTGTTTTTGCAATGAAGCAAGAAAATTTATTCAACAAAACATTTCAAAACAGTTTACTAGAGACATGTTTGCGACCAATTTGCCACTATGTGTTTCTATTAACTTGACATGTTCCAGCAATATCAATTTACCGTTATTGGACACATTGCAATCTCATCTTGTTTTTCTTTCTTTAGAACAGCTCTCTATTTTCCGGTAAATTTGAGACTGCTTTTTAGGATATTGTGCTTTCTACCACATTATTTTGCACTTTTCTTTTTGCTTGCCAAGTTTCTAGAGAAAAACAGGGGGTACTTTGCATAACGATATGTGTATGTAACAGCTTTCAGATTATTATTGGCATTATGGCGTAATCTACATAAATACCACAGTTCAGAGAAATACCTAGCATGTAAATTTGAAAATGTATGCTTTAAGTGCAATAACAGTAAACTCATATGTACCAGAGTAAATGACGCAAATGGGAAAACCGCTTTACTTTTGATAGAAATGTGTCTCATGTGGTGAAAGTTAACGTGAAGTGTACACAAGTGACATTACCGGAATTCATGAGAGAAGTAACCGGATTCCAAAATGCTGGCTGTTTTAGTATACGAGCAAAATGTTTCTTCTGTTTTTGTACTACTCCCCAATGTATCCTCAAGAGAAAGTAAAATTAAGCAAGATGTTATTGAAATTAGGACATAAAAAGGAAGTAAAGGTATGTCTATATGTGTGTATGCTCATATATGACATAAATAGACATGTCAGCTCACACACTGGTGACGTACTCTCACATCCCGGCAGAGACCAACAAGTTTTAATGACAACTACACGAAAATGGAAGCAGTATCCCTCTCTTCCTAAATATAGCTGTCATAGTTCGTTATTCAATCTTTAATATTTTAGCCCCAAGACGGCAAAAGATTATTCTATTATGTTCATCCTTTTATTTTTGGCCTTATATAATTAAGCGTGGTGCCAGATGTCTTGCCATAATAATACCTAAACGTTTCAAGCGTGTAGTAGTTTGTGAGAGAGCTTCTAAATAATAATAACAACGTAACCAGATCGTTATAACTAACGGTTTGTGTGTGTGGAAGGCGGAGTACGTTAAGAGGTTAAACAGTCACAAAACTAAGGGCACCCAACCGAGACTTCTTAGATAAACGGGGCTTTTCATTTCGTGAAAATGTCGAAGCTAATGGGAGCTAAAAATAAGTGAACGCGGCGGGTATTCTCTATTCACCTTATATCGCGCGTATAAATACAAGTAAATTCGTGGATAGGTTTTATGAGTGGGCCAAGAGATATCTCTTATGAAAATAACTAAAAGAGTGAAACAACTAATTTGTTTTAGGTTATACTAAATTGACAAAGGCTTGTTAGTTTGCAAGTTAAAAAATGCTTGTAGAAGTGGAAATGCTTGACTATCTTCACGTTGATATAAGTTAGAATTTCTAGTACACGGCCATGTCAAATCTGGAGTTCTTGAAGGTCTGAAAATATGGCTAGTACACATTACTGCCGTTAAACTGCTACTGTTCCGAAATGTCCATAAAAATCATTTACATTACCTAACTCCGCAACTCAGTATTCCTTCTCCATTCCGCGATTTCACCCAAGTCAAACGGGAAAGGGAAGGAAAAAATAAGACGCAAAAAAGGCAAGATGTCTAACAAGGATTGACTTTTAAATGTGTGCATACATAATTTTATTTCCGGATAAGGAGAAAATGCAAAGGAGGAAAATATATGCACACCCTACTCTATAGCACATGCATAATAATAAGCTTTTTTTAAAGTGGGAATACTAATACTATACCGCCTACGTACGTAAGAACTAAAAAATGTTAGCATGCATTGTCATTTTTTGTTCAGAAGACGGATAATACTGCTGTGTAGAGCTCAGAGAAGATGAAGCTCCTTAGAGAAATCTGTCTGCTTGGTCCATATGTTAACACCATGTGATGCAAAGTGACTCCCCAAAGAAATCCGGAAAATGCGCTGGATGCTCTCACATTTCAGACATTTACCATTTTCCAACTCAAAGAAGAGAGAGTAGGAGAATATAGCAAGACTCAATTTTGGAACGTTGGCTAACACAACCCGAGAAACGTAATAAAAATCGTTCCGGGTGAATAAAGGTCTTGTTTTGGGGATGCATATTGCATACAATGCAGAAGATTTTATTAGCTGCCACATACCTTCCGTATTAGTGGAGTAATGATGGGATGGATGGATAATATTATTGGCAGTATAGGAAGCAATATTAGGCACCCTCGTAAATTCTCTTCTAACTTTTCATTCACGTTTTCTCATGGCAGTGTTGCACATTCATTCATTATTCAATTTTTCATCAGGAAAAAGTGCGTAAAATGAAAAGGGATTCACCACCATTAGTAGAAGAGAAACGGTGTCTCCAGCTTTTTCCTCTAATTTTCATTGTTTTCTTTGGCGAAACAGTAGCTGAGTGGGAACAGGAAAGGAAAATAAGTGGGTTGCGTAGTGGGAACACCGGAAAAGCATGGATTTCAGAGTTGCTTTTAGCAAAGCTTGTAATGTGGACAAGCTTTTGTTCAAAGTGGAAACGGGGCTAGGTAAACTTTCACATGAAAAGCTAAATCCTAGGAACAAAGATCCGAATAAAGGGAAGGAGGATTACTTTTCACAACATTTTGCTTCCAAAATGGATGATACCCGAAAATAAACGATTATTTTCCCAGTCATAGGAGAATGTGGTATGGTCATGGCCTATGATATCAAGCAGTTGCGCATGCATTAACATTAAAGCCACTTGTCACGTTGACACTTGCACACTGTCCATGTGAAGTGGTAACAACAGCAAGCAAAAAGGGAAATGTAAAAGGGAAAGATTTTATAAAAATGCATGGAAACAAATGCGGCCGACTGGACGAGGAAATCCAAACACGTTGTGAGGGTCCAAAAAATGAAAAGGACCTGACAGAGACCCTTCTCATGTTTCATTCTTTTTTTTGGTTCGCATAAAAGATACACTTTTGGGGTTTTCACGGTTTCTTAGAAACAGCCAATATTTTCGATTATAAGCCAAAAAAGGCTTATTTTTGGCTTATTTTTGCTAAAAAATTTCATCGTCTCCATAGAGGTTGAAATTTTAAAAAGGCTTATAAGCCCTTTTTGGCTTAAAAAATTTTACTTTGTAAACCCCATTTGTATTGTTGTGATTTTTGGTGGTCATCATAATACTTTTGGAGATTAGATAAGTGAAAGTACAACAGTATAGAAGTTTGCCAAAAATTACGACTTCTGTAAATCGTTTGGCACATTATTTAAAAGCATGCAGTAACCTATAATTAAAGCCATGAACAGGCTAGAGAGAGAGATCTTCCAATAAATACGTTCCATTCTGATTAAACTTCAGTGATATTGGTGTTTAACATTTGCACTTTTAAGTAATTGATATTTCTGAATTGAATTGCAATTTAATCTAAAAATGTGTACTGCCTAACTATTAATGCGTAATGAAATTCTAATGGTAAAGAACAAACTAGGTTGTGAACATATCTTGTTTTCCTTACGTTTCTAAAAAAGAATTAACTTGACAATGTTTCTCATGTTCATAATCCTTACATTTTGAAAAACTGACTGCTTTGAACATTTCTAGCTTTATACAAAGCTTGATTTGATTAACCGTAAGTTTCAAAGTTGCTCTTTCTTACACAACACCTTGTAGTGTGTGTGTATTCATATCATACCACGAGTGCACCCAGACACGCACATATTCTACAAGTTCCTGTCGTCCATCCTTTTTCTCATGCACACCTGACCTTTATCTCATTAAATCATTAATTTAAATCCTATAAAAATCCTGAGCGCATTGTATTCGCCCATTTGACGCATTGTTACCTTACAGAAAATGATATTACACGCACAAACACTAGTTCTTTCTTGGCCGTGCTCTTTCTCTCTGTAGTAAATAAACAAGGAAAGGAATCACGAATCCCATATTTATGTCAGCTTGTCATCGTTTACAACGCTAACTGGAATATAATACACATGCAAACGCCCAATAAAATCACCTGAAAGGAATCATAAAGTGACCCCATATGTTGTAAATCCTAATCCAATCGCTTTTTTATATGGGCCCGCAACAACAGAAAAACCGAAATCGCCTTTCTTCTTCTTTCTAATTCCCATTCAACCTAATATCCTTCCTTGCTCACCTAACATAATGCAATTTTTATAAACGTCCAATGTCCGTTTTCCTCTATTCTCTAAATTCATTTACTGTTTTCCATATTATTATTTTTACCACCAAACGCAGCTTAGTATCATATTATTCCGTCAAGCCAAGCAAGTTTTATAGCTTTTCATTCACAATTTTGTTTTTATATCAGACATTATTTCATCCGCATTTCCTACCAAAATATATTACTCACATAAACCATACAAGTTTTGTGGGAGAACGGACACAAAAAGCGTAATTTTTTTATTGTTTGCATCAGATTCAACAATGTAAATGGACTTTTTGTGTTTGTGAATGTCTGGAGTTTTTTGCTCTGAACTGGTGCGTACGAGCATGCATCCAGTTCACATTTTCAGTGTTCTGGACCCCTCGTTTGTTACTGTTTGAAAACGACCCTTCTTTTTACTACTCTTAATATTCCTGTATGTCTTCCCCCACCACTCCACTGCAAACACCACCACACAATCTGATTAGGGAAACAAGTCCAAACTTTTATTGTATAATATACTGTATTGCATTACATTGCAACTTTTGCTGAGATGATGCAGATGGGGAGAAAGGCAATAATCCATGGATGGAGTCAAGCGATATAAAATAATGCACCAAGCTATTATATTTAAACGTGCCTGCTCACAGGCAGATCGTTGAAGCAAGCAAGCACCAAAAACCGTTGTCGTCCACAAACGCATTTCAGGTTCCGCTCTCTGCCTGCCCAGCACCATATAAACTGGCTATAAAGTGTAAACGCATAATTTGGACAATATGCAACTCATTTATTCCAGCTTAAGCCATTACTCTTCCCTACGAGTTGATTTAATTGCTGGGATTAAGTAATACAGTCATTATCTCAAATAATAATCCTTAATCATCAATTCAACGCACTGCTGTGTCTACATGTAACTTATCAGAAACAAACAGAAAGCAAATTAAAGTGCATTTTGTACAAAGCGTCATGTATATATGTGTACCAAACATCCACCAAGATATTTTTTACCCTCGGAAGAAAAATGCATAAAGTTATTTTTTACCTTTAAAACTGACATACAAATTATAGCTACATTTTTCATGTTTGCATACATTACAAATAAATCAAACAAGTTTAAATATGAAACAAACAAGTACATTATAATAATAATATTATCAGTTGATAATGTCTACTTTAATATTTTTCGTATGCTATTCACTTAACTAATTTATGGACTTACATTTCCAGGTACTGAAAACCCCTGTAGACAGGTTTCTTGAAAATAAACATGACTCCGTCAACACGCTCCATTTTTATAGCTTTATCCTTCTCGTTTTAATAGCATCGACAACAAAACAGGACACAGGACTTTTGACCATTCAGAAAATAATCACAGATAACCGACCAGTAATATAATACATTTAACATGCGCACTTTTTATGTTCATTGCTGTAATATGCAGATAGACTCTCATAACTGTCTACTGTCCATCCGGTCAACAACAAAGCAAAATGCAGTTCTGTTATTTCTGTCGTTTGATCGACAAAGTACATCGAGGCTTTTCATACTAGTTTATATGAAAAAAGTATTCTGAATAATTGTGTGACACACAGTCAAAGAAACGATAACAGTTAAAATTATCGTTTAGCACAAAAAGACTTGGAATTGTATTTCTCTCTTTTCTTTCCTCGTATACTAAGGCGCCTTGTCCTGTGGTCGTCACCGTCGTCAGCTTGTCAACTAACCATTGATATTTTTTCCCTAAACGCGTTTAAAAAATTGAATGAATGAATGACACACATGAACAATTCACTGAGAACGTTGACGATAATTTGATTCTTTAATCATTCCTGCCATGCCAGAGAATCCTCTTGTATATAAAGGAAGCGGATACTAGCGGTTTTATCTCTCTGGCTATATGGTTTTTTGTCAAGGAATAAACACGGCATTAGCAGCGTACGAGCTCCATAATAATAACAATTACAAAATACAATTGTTCAGTTTACAAAGAAATGTGTACCAAACAACATCAGCACACAACGACAACAATAGTTCAATAGGTAAGTAGTGCACAGTCGACTTACAAAACGGCTCTGAATAAAGAGTCAATACCTAACCTTTTCCTGTTTTGATATGCACGTAGTACCTAAATACACGCCTATTTTTATGCTTATTTTTCCGGCCTTTTTTAATGAAAGTTTTGTTTCTGCAAGCAATATTTATAAAGATAGAGCCTTGAACAAAAAACGGGGTTTTGCAGATTGCATACAAATTACTTCTCGGCTACTACCAGCCACTACCAGCACACTCTTTTCTTATTTATTAGCATGTCCCGCATGTGTGCACTACATGGTTATGTCTTCTGGCTATCCACTGGGAACTGCTGGTCAGCATAAAAAATGTTTCAAACAGAACAGGATCCTGCCATTTTATTCCAATCTTTGTTTAAAAACCTGCATAAATATTTAATTCGGTTTGAGTCTTGCAAACGGGTTACAGCAAGCAAACTGCTCTTTGCCAAGTCAAGTACGAAATCGTTGCTTAACACGAAAAGGCAGACAACCTATGAGCTCTGGTAGTTGGTACACCTCTGTTGTTCTGGGATGATGTGAGATGTGATCTGGGATAAAGATAAGAAAGGCCCATAAACCTAAAACATTTTCTTTAATCATTACTCGCTTTTTCTAGCTTACACTCTTTCTAAAAGCACATTGCTCTAGTTTTATTTTGTTCTTTAACCCAATCTACTTTGCTCCATAAAAGGTTAAAACTGTCATTCACGTCCAAATTGAGATTGAATGGCATACAGCACTCTAGACAATCCATTCCGTACGCAATTATCAACATCTCAAAATCTTGTAAATCGATGACGTTAGAAAAACACGTTATCAGCCAAAGAAGAGGAAGAAGAAAATAACTTGGCTGGAAGTATATTCATCTTCATGACTCTATTCTTGTTTTAAACAGACGGCAATTCGATTTTGTTATCATCATCATTTTCCCATCTTTTACAACAAAAAGGGAACAAAACTTGTCTTCAAGAGAAAATATACTTAAGAAAGCGAATAAACACTTGAGAATGGAACGTATGAAAAGTCGTCCATCACACAGAAAGAGCGCTAAACAACTTACTATGAATTCACAGAAAAAATAGCATTGTTTTTCTGATACTTTTTTTCTCTGCCTTCATGTGAAATTCCCACTCTTGACTCTGCAAAAACCGTTCTGGCTCTGGAGAGTCGTAACAACGTCGAAAGCGGGGATGCCTTCGACAAGAAAAGAAACTCGGCAAAGAGGAAGACACCAGAGTCATAAAGAAAACATGTGATGAGCCCCCCTGGAGTTAATGTATTTCTCTACACTGTGTGAGGTAAAACGTTAATGTGCTAAGTACATAAATACAAGTAATTTTGTTCGAGCCGATGAACAACATTTTCTCCTGTGGTATATTTTCTCTTGCAAACACTCTTTTTATCGTCTCTTGTCTAATTCCGATACGCTGCACTTTTCGCTTCAGATGATAACTTTGTTTCTCTCTCACTCTCTTTGCGATGATACCAAAAACAGCGTGAGAGATGATACTGAAAAAGTTTTTCTACGCTTGTTTGCACTAAACTGACAAAAAAACGGCCTGGCCGATATGGTGCGGGGATGATGATGACAACAAACAACAAAAGCCAACTAGAACAATATGCAATGATGATAGTGCAACTTGCACAAAATAGCTTGTAATAATCCCTAGGAATGCTCTTTGCTCTTTTCTCTTCCCATATACCACATTTTTCTCTAAAACAAGTAGTATCCAAAGCGGAGGAAGGTTTATATCAAAGAAAATTAATGGCTACAAAATGGATTTTTTTTGCAGAAAGAAAATATCTTTCCTCCGAAGTGATAGTAAGCTTACAAGTTTTATGGATTGCTTTTTTCTCTTTGCTACTGCCTTTTTTTGATTCAACACATCTAATACTTGACTACAACCGAAAGCCAACCGACTACTGAGCTAATCAGCTAGTTTATATGAATGAAGTGGGGAATGATCAAGTATTTCGGTTGACTTGACTGTTTTTTGTAAAAGTTTTACTTGTGCTTTACCATGCTACTACTACCGCCTCTTGATTCTCTTTGAGAAAAAAGAGAAAAACGATTTACAGATCAGTGAAGTCAAGTGCACACCACATTTATTCTGAATTATTGTCTCGTTGTGTGCTCTCTCGTTCTAACTGCCACTGCCGCCGCTACTCTCTCTCTGATAAGGATTCTGATCTTACCATTATTCTCTCTAGTCGTTATAATTTTTATTGCCCTTGGTCTTGTGTTCTTGTTCTCTTTTATTTTCTGTATGCCAAGTGCCACTTTTGTAGATTACACTATGTACCAACAAGCCTCACAAAGAGATTGAGTCAACTCTCCTGTGAATCTTCCTTGGAAGTAATTATGCCACCTGATCGAATCTTCTCTGAACAACTACGTGCACACCCTTTTCGATATCGAGTACGATTATCCTTATGTCGCTTTATGGTCAGGTCAAGCAAAAACCAGACAGGTAACAATTGTCAAAAATGATTAAAAGCAAGGTACCACACTACTACAACTAACTGCACTTCCTTGTTTCCGCAGAAAGGTTAAAACCCCATCAACCAAGCTGCCCACCACCTTTACACTCTTTGTTCACCAGGTGCGTAGAACCACACTGCACACAAGTCAACGTCGGCGGACCTACTGATGAGAAATTCGGCGGTGTGTCGGTCTCTTATTCTCTAACCGCTGCTGCTTCTCCAACAACTTGCTATTATCCTCTCTCCTTTTTTATTGTATCTTTGTATAAAATCTAAAATGTGGGCAGACACACACCGCACACCACACAGAATATTATATGTACCAAAAATCCCCACCTCCACACCTTTGAAACACGTCTAGCAGTAAGTTATAATGACTTTTTAGCTTTCATGCATTTTTCTGCATTGTACACATCGAAAGAAAAAACAAAAGGTTTGTGGGGGAAAGTCACTTTTACTACTACTGCCCCACAGTTTTGTATGTTCATAAAAGTTTATAGGAATGATGATGACGGGGAAGGATGATAATAATATCATACGAACCGTACTTCCTGAGAAGTACTAAAAGTTGCCAAAAAGCGGTTCTAGATGTGACTCTATTTTACACACAATAACAGCAACACATTTACACAATTTCCATGCTGCTGCTAATGCCAAACATTGCATTCTCTCTATCTGGTTTCCTGCGTGTGCATCTCTCTCTTGGCTTGCATGCACGTTGACTTTCCACATACACAAAACTGCATGCACCAAAAAAATTCGGGTAAAAATACGGTACAGAGTACAGAGTCGGCTTTCGGAAAAAAACACTGATCTCTTTCCCTTTTTTATATATTATTAGTGGTAGAGGGCCAACTAAATAGTCAAAGACACACGACTTGTTTTCATGAACATTTTGTTCATTCTGTAATATTTTGTCTGGGAGCTTTAGTAGACGAAGACCGCTTCTCTCTTCTGTCTGAGCCCTAACAACTGATGATACTGACTGATGCAGGAAAGTATATCAAGTGCTGGTGTTATGCAAGTAAAAAAGCCCCACCACCACACACACAACCACTCTCAAATGTGAGCTGGCTCGCTATACAGCTATACCATAATCGTGATGATGATCATCATCCTCGTCGTCAACAAAAGAGCACCTCTCTCTATTGCATGTGTATACAAAGTAGTAAAGCTGACTATGACAGAAAGAACGTCTGTCGAAAGTCTGAACCGGAATACTACTACTATTTACTGTGCACTGTTGACTGTGTGTTTGTGGTCTTGAATAACTTTTGAATGTTGTGCTTGTACTTTGTGCTGATGCTGCGAAATATTGTTTGTGCTTCCATTCCACATGCTTTTTGCCGTTTCACTGCTAGATATATTGTATTTGTACATGGTAGAAAAACCCCATCTCTCTTGGTAAAGTATCAATTGCCAAAGAGTTCCATCTAATATTATTATTGTGCGTGCGTGTCTATACATTATGCGTGTGATGATGATCCTCCTAGCTGCTTTGCCTGACTCACTCACTCAGACGATGTGACTACCCCGACAATGTGCAAGAAAGCAGATTCGGACGGAAAGCAGCACTTATTCTCCCCGACACTATAGTCACTGCCACTAGAGGAGTAAACATGGATGATCAGGGAAGAAACTAAAATTGTATTTCCTTTTTCTTTTCTTCCTCCTTCTTCCTTTTTATACTGTGATCACACGGTTTTGATTCCGTTTTACTACTAGTTCGTGTTGCTACTACTCTAGTAGCATGTGAATGGTAATAATAGTAAATAAAATGCAACAGAAACAAGAAAGAAAGAAATAGGGAGAGAGAAAAAAGGAAAAAGAGAATGAGAAAAGACGTGAGATGAGTATTTACAACCTTTGTCGCGTTTATTTACTTGCTATCATGCAAGTGGGGATTTTCTTTTCTTCTTGGTACTGACTGCTTCTCTGTCTCTTCTGGAAGAAGAAAAATTGTATACAAAAATACTTGCACAATCTTGAAAGAAAGAAAAATGCAGATATACAACCAGCATAAAACCCGAATGTACGCACATTGCATACACTTTATGAGAAAGACGAAAGACTTTGAGCTGCGGGAATGAGCATGAAAACACACATCAACTCCAATTTACTCAAACTTCTTCTAAGACAAGCCATTCACTTTGTTTTTGTTTTATGCGGAGAGGCTTATGGATGAGTGGTGTGCATTGTGAAACGCACTTGGATACTGGGATCCCATCACATTTCATCTTATCACGCGAAAATGTGTATCACTCAGACAGACAAAAAATAAGGTGTATAGGGATTTTGCTCAAAGAAGGTTGATAGCAGAGTTGGGGGAAATGGCAGTAAGTAGAGAGTAATAAGAAAGCAAAGTAGATTGTGAAATGTGAAGAAAAGGTGAAAAAAGGGAATTGAAAGAATTATGGGATGGAATATCCTGTAATATTGTAATATTGTGTTGTGTGGTTTTATGTTTACTCTGAGCTTTTGCAACGTGTTTTCTTAGTCGCACCCTCACCTTTTCCAATTTCTCATGTTTTCGTGAATACCTTTCTTTGTGCTTTTTTGTTAAAAGATGAAAATGTTTTTATTTCTTTTTTTCTGGTTTGATTTGGCAGAAACACAGAGAATTGCATGCAAGTCGTGTTGTCGCTATCGTCATCATAATCATCATCATCTTCATGAAAGCTGCAAAAGTATCGCAAACACGATTCTTACATCAAAATCCAAGCAAAAAAGCTTTGTTGGTGTGCTTTCCATTTTTTTGCTGGGCATATAATAATGATCATCATCAGGATTCAAAGCTGGTAGGTGTAAAAAATGGTTGTTCTGTGTCGCTTCTGTGTGTGTGTGTAGTTTATTCCTCTTCCTGAAAATGACGTGAGGAGACTGAGTTGATGAGCTTTTTGGACTTGAGACATATTATATTTTTTGTGTCTTCATTTCTCCACTGTTGCTATAAGCAGAGCTTTTACAAAAAAGTAAGCTTAAAAATGGAATAAAGAGCCAAAGAGAGAGATTAAAGAAAGACATAAAAAGGTGGCAGAAATGGCAAGAGGGCTTTGACTTGTGGATTTTTTTTAGTTTTTTTTTATTACGTAACATAAAAGAAAAGACGTTAGCAGCAAGAGGAGAGAGGAAGGAGGTGGATGGATAGATGATAGGAAGAGGATATAATACACAGCAGCCGATGAAATAATGTAGCTAGTGGAGAGTGTCATTTCATTAACTGCATTCACTTCTTCTTTTTTCTTTATGACTATAAGCTCAAGACATTTAATATTGTTTCAAATCTGGGGATGCTGTCATCATCACGCTCCTGTTGCTTATGGTTTGAAGCTTTTTGATACAGTTTCAGTTTACTTTAAATGTTTGCACCCAAGTCCAAAGCATAATGTGCTGGGCCTAAAAATATAATGCACGTAAAAAGTGTTTAAAGCGTGAATTATTTTTGTTTACTTGGTTGACAGTCATTTTGTGTGTGGGCGATGAGTTTTGCATCGTGATCCTGATTCCTGATCCTTCCTGCAACACGAGCATCCAAAGTATTGGAAAAGGTTTTCAAAACCAATTTGTGAATGGGCGTTCTAAAAATATAATTGATTTAAATTTGTTTTGTAAATAAAGTAGTTAGTGGAATATAAAGTGTCACCAGTCGATAAAAATGGGTTCATGTTTAAAAGGATGACCGTGTTTGCTTGAAATAAATATAGGTAAATAAATTTCAACGTATTTCGTCTGGCTATTTTTGATTTTTTCGTTTTTGTTAAATATAGAACTGATACTTGTTTGAACGAATGAATGCAGGGTAAATACAATTTTTGAACTTGTTCATTTATGAGAAAACTACTCTTTTGTGTGACTGTTTAAACAAACCGAAATAGTAATCTCTGAATCTCTGACCTATTTTAATCAATAGAATAAATAAACGAACCAATCAACTCCTATTTGCATTTCCGGATTTGCTCTTTACTCGAACAAAAAGGCCAATTATCATATTGGACACGAACATATCTATTTTTCGGGGAATTTTTACGATGGACAGATGTGTGGTCAGCATAGAATATTTTATGAACAATAAATAATATCCAGTTCGGCAAACAGTGCACGGAAATCCGCCACTATTGTCTCTTTGCTCAACCTCTTTTTACTACTTTCTACTTCACTTGTGTGTAAACCTGTAAATTGAATAGTATATTAGCAGTCCATCAGTTAACTCGGTTTTTACAATGTGAGTCAGTCAGCATTTGAGTATTCGATCACTATCTCATTAGTCAACTACTACATACCTACTCACACGCGTGCCTTTCATCTCATCATCTCAGTTTTTAACAATTCCAACCTAGCACCCACTTCTGTAGTTAAGTCATAACTAGCAGCATAATTTGGGCCAAATGAACCATGCAACTTCCTCCTTTTAATGAGTCAATTCAATTTAAACTTTTTTCCTCTTCCAATTATCCAACTTTTCTCTTAAAAACTAGTACTAATACTTGATCACGTACGTATGTGTATAAGCCGCACTCGATCTACTTTTTCCCATTCAACAAACAAAATATTCTGTTCCAACACTTGCCAATTATCTCATGTTATTCGTTAATGAATTGCAATACATTTTCTACCTATTCATTTGTCTCGCTCTGACATTCCTACAAATTATGGAACTTTTTTTTACTAAAAAAACTTTAGTATAAATTATTTTATCTCTGGCCAAACCAATTCCTCATGGTTTTAGCTTCTGAGTTCAGTGAATTGTTTGCCTTCTATTATTGTACTGCTTTTGCCATATGTCAAGCCATTCAAACGGATAACAAATGTCGTTTTAATTGGCGACTACAACTCATGGCTCCCTCGCTTTGCGTCCATATACACGCAGCTCGTTAGCGTATGACTTGTTTGCATTTTCCATTTCCATTTTTATTTTTCTGCAAATGACACAAACATTATCAAGGGGAAATGTACTGCTATTAAGGTTGCATAAAATATCCATACGCCGCTAATCACGCGTATTGCCTTTTGCCTTGCATAAAAAATGTAAACGTGGCAAACCCAATTGCTTCTTGAAACGACATTGTTTTCGTTGCCATCTGCCTCTACTTTATCTACACACACGCGCTTTTTCTTCTTTTCCAGGGAAAAAATACAACTGTTTCCTTCGTCTTCAATTAAACTTCAATTTTCTCATAAGTTGTTTCTTATTTTTGCTACTAACCAGTGAACCACGTAATCTGTTTACTCGCGCGAACACACACACATTTTCTCTCTATCTAGACGGGAAACTGATTGCATCACATAGTAATCATGAAAAAACAACGATAATTACCATCTACTCCACTTTTTTTCCTGTATTGTGTTCTCTTCGAGTATTTATGGTATTCCATGTTGCCACTACGTGTGAACCTCCATTTTTTATCGTGAATCCACGCGCCAGAGACACAAGCCTTGTCCTCTGACTACTAGTGTGACAAGCTAGCAAGCAAAAAGGCTCTACGTAATCTCATTAGAGAGCACAGGATCCAATCTTTTGTTTCGCAACTCACGTAACAAGATAAAAGTAAACACAACCAACTTTGAACCGTTTCTTTAGACGTTTTTTTCTTTCCTTTTTTCTTTTATTTCAATTTTCTTATTCAAGGTTCACATTATGTGTTTTGCGTACACATTAAGTTTTTTGCGTTTTTTTAACCAAAAAAATTTCATCCCAAATACATTTTACACCCATGTTGTTTTACATTCCCGAGAATTGCTTAAACCCAAAAGTGGGATTTTTCGGTTCCTTCTCTAGTTTACCACTATTGTTTTTGCCGAGCACACAAGTATTTTATGTTTTACACAAACCAAATAACCCCGCCAAACAAAAAGACTAGAATGGAACGCCAGAATAACGGTTTTTTACATCCCGCTTGTATGCAATTTTGTACTTTGTGCCTTATGTCTTTTTCAATAATGATTTAGCATGTTCCGTCGTGGTGCATTACAGGAACGCCATAAAAATATGATGATCTGTTTCAGCCGCTGCGTTTTACGATTGCTTGCGCTGCCTGCAACTAAACAAGCATGTAGGCAAACTATATAATATGCATGCGACTTCTTTCAATTATAGGATTGCAACGTATAATATTGTTTCTCTTGCCCGGATTATTGCATAATATCCTCTTTTCTGTAATGAAAAGTTGTTGTTCACCATTGAATTCTGAACAGCACGACTAGAATATTATTTTTCTTTTTTGATTCTCTCATGATGTGACTCAAAGCTATCAATCTTCATTTACTATTTCCTGTAATACGTCATGTACAAAGCACAGAGTCGGTTCATCATCCGTGCCATAATCAACCATAATATTAGTTAGTGTTTTTATAAAAAAATATTATGCAGTAAAAGTAGAGTAGACTTGTATAAATACCTACTGTACGGGTTTTTTAGCAGAAAGAACTTCCTGATGGTGTTATGCTGGTAGTAACATATTGGCATACATAAAAAGGGAGTTGATGGCTTGAGTGCGTGTTTTATCTGAGCATGACACGCTTTATTTTTCTGATGACGATCATGTTGCTGCTGTGCCGAAGATGATTTCCCGTGCAATATAACATCCTCTCTCTCTCTCCGCGAAAAAGAAATTACATATTACCTCAAGCAAAAAATGTTATGCTCCACATGATACCACACACAACGTGGTAGTAGATACACCAAAAGCATTCATTATGATCCCATTTTGATCGTAAATTTTCAACTTTTTCACGGTGGTGCTGTGACGCTGCTTTCTAGATGAATCCCTCTAGTTACGATCACTTTGAATGCATAATGGAGCATGCAGCGTAGAAAATTCATTCCTCCTCCTGGATAAAGTTGCCTCTCAGCAAAGTTTTGCGGGCTGCGTAGGATAAAAAAAACGCTATCCTCAGCGCAAAATATTAAGCGTGAATAAATTATAATAAACCAAGTTTTAAAACCTCTAGCATTTTTAATATAAGGAAAGAAAGTTGTGTGCATGCATAAAATATGATGGCATATGATGTTGTTGATCATGTTCTCTGGAGGTACACACGGCTGTCGATAAAATGACGTGTTGTCGTCGGCACATACTGAGGTACACACACACGCTGGCTGTCTACAGGTATATTAAAGTCATTATCCAAAGATGAAAGATAAAAAAGTGATAAACTACACCATCTCACATCTCGAGTATTTTGACTTGCACATGCAAATTAAGAGTCCCAGGCATTGGAGAAAACTAGCATGAAAATGACTAATGGATTTAATTGCCAACGTGCCAACACAAACAACCAAATGCAAAATATATGTTTGATAGCATACAAACGAGTGCATGAACGAGGATAATCCTTTGTTTTACAATATCATGCACTGCTTGACATCTTTTGAAGACAAGGGGAAGCAATAGAGCATCATTTTTATAGTTGGGCGTATATAAAAAGTACTCTGACTTGGAAGCAAAATATGAGACGTTGATGACCTAAAAATTGTTTGACTCAATTTGCCCAACAACTACCTACTCGCATTTTTTGTTTTAAAACAACTCAATCTTCGAAGAGTCTACTACTTTCTACTACTACTGCGATGATTATTGCTAAAAATGATGACTAGTTCTTGAAAATAAACACACAATTTTTTGGCAAGCTACACTCAAATCGCTTATAAAGTATTTCTCAGATGATTCAAGATTATTATGATGTGATGTGATATGCGAGGAGTTTTGGTTCTGGTTAGGTACATTTCACTCTTGAATGACTAATGTCTTTCAAATTATCTATTGAAAAACATACATTTGTTTTTGAACCGCTAACAACCAAGAGCAATTTTTCTGCCAATATCCCTCAGAGGGAAATCCTTGCTGCTTTTGCCAACTTGGCAGTATTCGAAATGGCTAAAATAACGTTTGTGTCACAATTGGCTTGGTGTGCGGACCCAAATACTTAATCTGAGATCTTTTTTCATTCTCTCATAATATTATATATATTTTCCCCAGATGTGTCTGAAATTTTTTTCTGTACAAGTTTTGTATGTTTACTCTGGAGGAAAATCAACAATCTGTAAACCTTTATGTCAAGGCCATGTTCCTGTAAAAAGAACAGCAGAGAAAAATGTGTCGTTGGACAAGCAGAAAAATGGCATATGCCAATCACGTTGTAGCTTTTTGGTGGATTTCCACCCAGTTTTGTCCCTGACTCGTTCAGAATTTCTGTCGGTTGATAAAAGAGAAAACCGCAAACATGACAAAAACCAGCATTACGCTTCTCTGGTTTCACAAGCACGACTTTATTTCACCACACAATTTTCGTAATCAAGAACGATGTACATTGTATGTACACAATCAGAAAATAATGTAATCGCAGAGAAGCAACCAACAGCAAATATTTTGGCAATGCTAAGCTGAAAATAAAGTACAAGAAATAGAGATAACCGAACGTTGAACTACTAAACATAACCAAACCATTGACAAACTGAACGACACAGTTGTACTGACGTGTTCAATCATTCGCAAGCTCATTCACAAAAGTTTCAAGTTTCATTCTGTCTCCTGGTTGTGTAAACTCAGGACTACTGACCACTGTTTACTTGTCCATTCCCACAATGACAACATTTTTACAAAAAAGGACATTTTTTGCGATTGTCACATTATCATCACTTTGCCTGTCCCTCTCTCTTCAAACTCAGCAAAACAAGCCTTACTCGTATGCTGCATTCCAAGTTCTGATAAATGAAAATGCTCAAAACTCAAAACCCGACTTGAACATTAAAGTGGTAATCAGCCACTGCTACTTTTGCCGTTTTGCTTCATTGAGTAATCGAATCCTTGTAAAAATGTAATGAAAAAAGATCTACAAGATGATGTTTGTAATGAAGTTGCTCTGCCGTTTTGCTGTTATTGTTGCTTCACGCAGACAACTTTCCAAAGCTACACAGGCCAAACAAGGCAATGTAAAAACATTGCGTATCAACATGGTCATCCACTCAAATGACAAGACAAGATGAACACCAACAACAACATGACCAGTAAAAGAAGCAACAAAACGCAAACATGCTTTTCACTTTGTAGTGTGGTGGTGCTTCCATAAAAAAGTCCATACATACGCAATGATCCACATCCGCCCCTAATCTTGTTCCGTGTGTGGACCAACATCTCATCGTCATACTCTACAAGACAAACTGGATATGATGGTCATCAAGAAAAACCAGAGCTATTAGTCCAACTGGAAACATTAAATCTACTCTACACGAGACCGTTCTTCTCTGGAGACTGCAGAAGTCCAGTCCTGCCAAAAATGTAAAAAGGTTTTGCCCACAAAACTTAACTGTTGTACCGTAAAACGACACACACACATAATGCATAAGAGTGGTCGGTAATAAGATACTGACAGCAGGCTGGACTGTTCTTCTGTTGCTGTGGACCATGCATGCGTAAAAGTAAATTTGAGAAAACAGGCGTTTATTTCGCAGAGGAAAATATCAGAGGGTAAGAAAAGGGGAAGCAAGTCATTTACCAAGGCTAAACAGAGGAGACCAAATGGCTAGAGCAAATAGTACATAAAAAAGTGTCTACATTTCTGTGTGCCTATTACTGTCTCTGTGTACATTTCTGGTTGAGAGAATGCTCAAGTTTCCTTTTGCATCTTGAATCTCAACTTGTCTAAGTACTAAATACTACACAGACAAAAAGGCTATGTCAGCTGGAATGAACTTTCCCCAAAAAAGTTATCCATGTTCTTCATCTCCTCTAGTTTGCTCCTCCAAAAAAGTTCCACACTCCCTCCATCAAAGGAGATATTACGCTAGAGTACTCTTTCTCACTGTCTGACTGCTAATCATAAAAAGAAATGTAATGTTCCGCTCTCTCTCTCTGTCTACATCTTTCCCTGTTATTATTACGCTTGTGAGTGAGCCATTAGAAATATTACTATTATGATGATTATTGTGCCTGTAGGCTTGTTGATAGCATTGGGATTGCGTTTGGCAAGCATGCATAAAAAACGTTTTATGACTGCTCTTTTCTCTTCCTTTACTTTTTGTGCTTGTTTGGCCAATTTCATTCATAATTATTATAATGATAAAAAGTGGTAAAAGAGATGACTGTGGAACACGGGTTGGTAGATGTTATCGTCTCTTTCTCTCAGTTTTACTAAATGTATTCAACTACAGTAAACACATTTTAGTGCAAATGTGTCCCACGGATTAACGTTCTCTCCTCTCATCAACATGATTATCATCATCCTCATCATCACGCTGCTCACAGCGTATTTGCGTATCACAGCGAACGCTGGCTAAAAATGAAATAGAATTACTGTTTAAAATGCACCTTACGATATGTTGTTAAAACGTGCATTTCAAGTAGTTCTTCTGATAAGTGAAATACAGTAGTACAAAGGTGTATGATGAATACATGATTGCATCATACCATGTCGTCCCAATGCCAGGAATGACATAAGCATGAAAAATGCTACTGTGCTAACTGAAGATAACAGTTTAGTGCATTTTAAATGGAATTTATGCCAATTTTATAAGCCGATAGGTTGCACATGAATCTAATGAATAGGTACTTCTAAGCTAGATGGTGGTTGGGCATTAGCCATTTTAGCAGCTTAGTAATGTGAAAAATTAATGTAAAAAATTACTTCGATTACCTTATATTATCTTTTTAGAACAGTTAATCGTGTAACGATGCTTCCAAATTTTTAAAATCATTTATTCATACTATTAATCAACCAATTTCAGATTCCACCTAAGTTTATGAGATGGTCCTATTGTATATTTTCATTTAGCTCGACTGTATAGCCTAGCAAAAAAAGGTTTTTACCAATTAATCCCGATTTCTATCAGCATTCGTTTTTCGCATTTAAATTCTGAAAAGAAATGTAAACTTGTTTGAATTCATTATCAAATGTGCATGCTATCAATTCTATCAAGCTATGCATGATAATGCAGACCAAATGTTAAAGAAGCATTGCAAAAACCTTTAAAATGTAACATTGAACAATCAATTAGTAAACCCGTCTAATTTCATGGCATGAAACTACATACATTCTTATATATTCTATAGTGCACAATAAGTTTTGCAAAAACATTTAATGCCACATTTATACAATTTTTAGTGACACATTCATTAGTTTGCCCACGGTCATGTCTATGATTTTCCACTCATTCCATGGTCCAATTCAGACAAACAAAAAAGCGCACAACGACACAGAGAAGGTTTTGTGAAGAATGAATAAATTACCCTGTGCACTTGAGACAGAATCGGTGATAAACCCGCATATTGACAATTGATCGCTGGGTAGAAACTCTCACGACATCAAATCAAGCAGAGCAGGAGCACTTCTGTTCCTTCAGAATCCGAAAGCGGAAGAGGGAATTTTTTTAAAGTTACGATTTCCAAAATAATTTGCACAAAATTCTACTCAACTAACGTTTTAAAAATAAACGCACACGTTTTGGAGGTCATCTCATATTTGGTTTTATCTTCTAATTCATGAATCATAACTCTGCACATCTTCCTTTTGCGAAGCGTTATTATGTACATTTTTAATTTTTGTTTAAGTAAAAGCATCATTGATTTGCTTTCTTACATCTTAGCAAGAGATTAGATATTCAATTTACTTACCGGCCCAGATGTCGTTTGTCTTCTTCAAATAAAGCGAAAAAGGCTTTTTTGGGTAAATGCTATCTAGCGTAGCTCATTAAAATCACCATTTAGTTAGGTTAAAAGCACAAATTGTCACATGAATAATGTATAGAATATCTTGTCAGCTATAATGTGACATGGATTACGGCTCGGTTTCAAGAATGTGGTCGGAATCAGTAGCAGTGTGTAGATAAGCAGCAAAAGCAAATTATTTTCTGTTCTAGTGACTCATTTCCAATTAATCCGCTAATATTTTATTCATCTCTTTATCTATTAATGTCAGTAGGAATTAAAGCGGCATGTTGGCTTCCCATTCATTTCCGTCCCACTAATTACCAAGTTGTCCTTTGCTAAAAACTAAGCACATAATTTTCAAGTAAAACAGTGTGTGTATCATATGCGTTGAGTTTCACAAGAATCACCACACAAACGTCAACTTTTCCGCAAAAAGCCAGCTGAGCTGACTTCCTGTGAGTGTCTGTCCACAAATATAAACCGTACTTGTGTACGTGTGTGTTCAGTATTCACTTTCATGTATAAAATATGTATCTATCTTTATAACTTTGACTATAACAATGACACAAATTTACAAGGAAAAGTTTCACTCCCTCTCAAATGACACATGTGTTCTCAATGTATCCCTTTCCTTATTCTTGCCTTTTCTCAAAATTTCACACATTCCACCGTCCTGTCACTCACGTCTCTTTCTCTTCTCTCGTTTCTCTGCATTCATTCAGATTGTTTTTTGCAAAATCCCTTTTCCCTTGCCCACAAGTTTTACAATGCAGACGAGAGGGGAAAAACTTGGCGTACTTCACACAAGCACACTCACGGGAAATAAAATGCAACTAGAGCCCGAAAACAGATTCTCACTTGCTTTCCTTTTCATCTGTGAGAATCCCAGGAATAAAAAAATGTACTCATAACCGCACACCTTGATTCACCTGTCTGCTCTCATTGCTCGTTTCATCCTTAATGCAATGTAGCAGCCAGAAGCAACCAAAAAATAGCAGAGAGAAGGCATAAGCAAACTCATACCGACACTTTTGCATCTGCAAGACATACACACACGGAAAGTATACCGTTTTTGTATATACAAACTCTGCTGATGATGTACATTGTGTAATCATGATGAGATCCGTGTGTCGTCTCAATGAGTTTTTTATCTTCTCCGTTCCCAAATCTTCCTTAAACACTGACAAGATATCCTTGTCCAAAAAAATCGGAAATAAAGTGCATTGCATGGTGCAAGCGTTAAAACACACGACATTGTATGCTTGCTTGTAACTACATGTTACAAAAATACTCTAGGAAATCAGCAGTAATGCACACCAAAATGTTTTACTCTTGCATGTGCCTCCTCTTCTTGTCTTGAATCTTAAACCGGAGTTTTTTTTGGGCATTTACATAGGCATTGTAATATACATACTCTGGCTATGTACGTCATTCTAGTAATGTGCAGAGCAATCAGCTTTGGAATGGAACATGGCAATCTGCTGCAATAGTCAGGGCAAGTAAAGAGTGAAACATGTTGGAGAGCAAGTATAAAAAGCCGAACACTTGAAAGTGGCAATGACGATGATCATGATGGTTATTATTACCAATTCTGTTTTCCATGCTTGACTAAAGCTGCTGTAATACGAAACATTGGGTCATAAGCTATTCCAAAATGTTACGGTGGGTGTATTTGTGACATATTGTGGCAAACAGGCTTTTAAACATTGTATGTAAGAAGGGCATAAACAAGCACTACAACTACAACTCCAGAGAAATTATGGCGAACAAATGCTTACTTAACGGTGGGACTACGTCAGAAAAAGAGCGAGTGGTGCATAAGTACAAGACGCAATGTTAGTGGGTGCCCAAAGTATAATGTAGGTACATAGTAGTGAATATTACATGGAGAAGCTTTATAAAAAGTTGAAGCAAGAGTGTTTCCCAAAAATGTTATGATTGATAAATGCCTAGAGAAGAAATGTAAGGCGTAAAGTGTTTATATGCTTCCCCTTTTTGCTCTTTTCGGTACTTGTTGTTGGCGTAATCAAAGGCAAGTGCACACGGTTTGCGTAGACATGAGACAGTGCACGGATGAATAGAGCTGTGGGAGCCATCTGCACATGGAACCGAGGAGGTAAAGTGGAAAACACTGCTGGTGGTTTTTCTCCTTCCAGAAAATCCGTTTGGGGCTGCAAAGTGTTTGAAAACGCACACGAGGGGAGTAGCAACAACAACTGTGGATGTAAAACGAAAGGCTGTACAAGATTTGTACTAAAAATTTATATTTTATGCATGTAAATCATGTAAATTGCGTACTATGATTTTGATTTTTTAATAAAATGATATGGGTGAATATTTATGTAATATGGAAAATTTGCAACTGTAATACATTCACAAATTTGATGATGATAGGTGCGAGCATGTAAAAAGTTTTTCGTTAATATTTCACTTGTCTCTGAGTTTCTTTGAAATGTTGCTTTCACGGGATTGGTATATGAATTTCTGTCATAAAAGTGTCAAGGATTTTTGTCGCTTCTCCGTCTCCGTTTTTCTTTTCACCTTTTCACCACACTTTTTCCATTCCATTCATTTCCTTCTTTTCAATTTCCACCTTTTCATATTCTCGTTTCTTTTACTTTCGCTAGCATTTTCCTCTTTTTCAATCCTTTCAAAAGCATTTGCGTACGAGCCATTAGGTACATTTGATTGTGGTGGCATGTAGGCAAGGCTGGAACGTGGAATGATGATGCATTTTTTCCGGGAATCTATTTTTCATCCATATTTTCTTCTGTTTACCTGTACTTGTTTACTTGACATCATTTCATAAAGTGTTTCTTCTTAATTCTGCTTACGCACGAGTTTCTTTCAATCCTACACGCTTTGTTGATTCCACGAAATTCCTTGAAGAAAAAGGAACATTTTTCGTTTTCAGTCCTTGAAAACCATAAACTATAAAGTGATCCACAAAGACGAAAATCAACACATGAAAAGCGCTTTCATCTTTGTCTCGGGAGTTTTGCAGCCGACGAAAAGCAGAGAGAGAGAGATGGATAATATATTTTTATAGTTTTAAAACTTTTTCCCTTGAAGTTGATACACAGTCAACAAACTCGTTAGCATTTAGCTTATTTGTATCTTTACAAAGAGAATGCGTAAGACTATACCTGATGCTGCTACTGCTGCTTTATTACAGGAAATTGGGTACCAGGGGAAATTTTATTTATTTTGATGCTAACAAAGAACAACATTGGTTCCCACAAGACATGCTAACGATATACCTACAAAAGCTGTCTGTACAGCAGCAGAAGCAGTAAGTCTTGTTACTTAGTTTCTCTCATTTTCTCTATTGGTGGTGACTATGTGCCATGCAAAATTCCCAAGGCGGAAACCAAAGGGAACTCTAGGAAAAGGAAGGCTGCCATCATTTGACGTAAGTGAAATGAAGGATGCTTTTGCCTCTGGTTTTTTGGTGGAGAAACACAAGTTATCTGTATATGCATGGCCGCATTTACCCGGGTTCAAGATCTCTTGACAAACAGAGTCATGCATGCTCTTGTTTTTTCCTTGGCTCCGTGATCCTTATACACAAGACATTTAGACATTCCTTCCAGCCATTTTATACTTCCAAAAATATAATAAAAAAAAGTACGCACAAAAAATGTGCACATGGACATTGCTCTTTTTGGTGGTGGTGGAGCCGGAACGGAAAAAACGTTCTAGACTGCTCCGGCTAGTGTCTGCGACCAAGACGCCACAGCATTTTAGTTTGGTGATGTCAGTTAAATAGAATATATACTCTCATATATAGCCACACACTTTCACTTACTCTTGCCTTAACTTGATTGCTACTGCAAGTCAAATAAATGTGTATTGCCGTTAGCTTTACAAATTTTGCTTAGAAAATGGGAGCAAAACGAACATGTTTTTCATCTACATTTCTAAGAGATGCTGTTGTTTTTTTCAGTAAAGAGTGAAGAGTAATGTTATCGTAGTATATAGCAGGCAGTAGTCACCCTTTCATCCGTTTTCACTTGTAGTCTTTTCTCGAGCAAGTTTGTCCCAGTCTTTTCTTTTCTTCTTGCTCGTCCAATTTGTATTCTGGACCTTTCCCTGCTTCGAAACACATAAGCAAACATATGCATGCTACATAAAATTCTGCATATTGTGTTGTGTTTCGTACACAACTGAACTCTTGCAGAGAAAATTGTGCTTAATAACAATATATTAAGGATGCATGAATGTATGCGTACAAAGAAAGTAGAAAGTACTTAATAACCTCATTTGCCACTGCAAAAGACTCAACTGAAAGTGCTAAATAACATGGTACACATATTTTTTTCTCCATGTACAGCCCGGCCAAAAGCCAGCAGATTTTACATTTTCTCGCATGCAATAATAAAAAGACACATATTGTGCACATTACAGACAGACGTTTATGTAGAGACATGTAGTATTACGTAGTTAAAGTTTTATTTTTAACTATGGCCTTTCTTTTTACTTCCCTGCATTACTTCTGGTTACAAACTTGCTTTAAATATTATGTACTCAGGGCTCACCACTTCACTTTCTTTCGCTCCACTGCTGTCTTTCCCTTACATCATCATTATAAACATTGCTTATTCCGTTTGTATGATACTTGAGAACTTTTTTTTCCTTTCCTCTTAACTTGCTTGTATAACTTGACTATTTTTATACTTTACAGAGAGCGAGGCCAGGGTATGCCACCAAGTTTGATATTTTTGTTGACTTTTTTCTCGTTTCCTTTTAATGACATACGATACTCTATATTTTGCTACCAGCATTAATATGCTCATTATTGGCAACGTAATAAAAAAGAGCTTTGATATAAGTACTCAGAGCTCCATATTATACAATCTACTATTTTTGAAAACTTTTTCTTGCGGTAGTATCACACATGCAAACAGACGTTAGCATTAATAATGTCTCTCGCAAGGCGCGCGAGTAAATGGAAATTGAGGGAGGATACCCATCACGCTACGTACTATGTACTTAGGGAAAAGTACTTTTATTTCTACTTTTTCTATGACACTGTTCTCTCTCCATTCACATGCAAAAAACAACAAAAAGTTTTACAAGAACAACATTTCCCCGTGCTGAAAAAAACGATATAATGTATGAGAATACGACAAAAGTTTAGCAACTGACACAATAAACAGCAACAGCGTTTCCTCCAGTTAGTATATAACGTTTCGCTATCACCATCTTGAAACATAATTTGCCTAGAGGGGAGAACCAGTGGAATATTTTAACGTGTCAGTGTCGTAGAAAATTGTAGACTTACATTCAATATTTATACTTTATAACGACCACATACAATAACCATATAGCACATAAAACAGATATTTTAGGTACGTATCAAAGTCATGCACACGTAACGATATAAGCCCCTCTCTCTCGACATTTTCTCAGAATTACATTATTACGTTTATTGACTGTCGTGGCTGCTCAATTCCTGGCCTGTCCCATCAAGTCGAATGCTTAACCGGCGTGTACTGAAACCCTTTGTTTTTCCACCTTTCACGCTTTTCCTTTTCTTGAGTCCTATGTTTTCTTTCACCCAGCCCAGTGCTAACAAAATTCCGCGTCAAACCTACAAACAGTGTACATTTATGCAGTGCCACACTCTTCTTGGTGTGTATATTTATATAACTTTTGTATTCCGTGGTGGTGGCTTTTGGCTTTCTTTTGTGCTTGAACCTCTTCACTTTCCATTTTCTCTCCTTCTCTTGACGTCCTTTTCCTTTCTCTCCTCTCCACACCATAATAAAAACGGCAACGACCGCCGCCGCGGTGCGAGCTTCTAAATTTGCGTACGAAATTAAACTCTCATTCCAAAAGATTGTATTATCCTTCTATAATAAATTGTAAAGGGAAGTGGTTTGGTCCTCACTTCACTTGTGTGGTGGAATGAGAAAATTTTCCCTCTTCAGAGTTTACGCTCGCCTACACACATCCATATTATCTCGTGTTAAAATTAAAAAAGTGTGCGGTGGCACCCACCAAAGTCGCAGCGTTACCATTACCATTACCACTGCCGCCCTCCTCCTTCTTTTCCACCTCTCTTTCTTTTTTCTCCTTTCATTTTCTTCCGTATATATTATTTTGTTTATA